>JAHLJT010008756.1:46586668-47011303 GCA_031308135.1 Acheta domesticus
AAAACGCACATAGCTGGTCTCCCACGCAGCACCACTCATCTATTGGAGGGGCACACGCACTCTTGTTCCATCATCACAGGCAGTGCGGGTGGCGTCTCTGCGGTCGGCGGTGCACCTCGGGGTGAGCACTTGTTCACCGCGACAGAGTGGGGGATGCCGAACGCCACGTGCCAGATCTACTGGAGTCGCGGGCCCGGTATTCGAATGGTACCAGGTCCTCTCTGCCGACGTGATCGTAGTAACATGCAGTTCTATCTGAAATAGCCTCGGCGACAATACGTTCTCGTAAGTTCTCGATACAATACTGTAACGTTTGTAGGTGGTGAATTAAAACACAGATTTTAATTTGACAAAGATGTTTATTTGGTTTCCTAATGATGCACTTAAAATATTTGATTTATGTACAGATAATATTCACCGTCCTTGTTTCTTCATATGATTATTTATTTATACACGGTACACTTCTCTTGATTATTAATTTTTCACTGTTCGCTTCTTTTGCACTGTCGCACAGTCTGATGCAATCACCACCGCCAGATGCACTGACCTCTGGCCATTACGTTGACCACAGTTCACGGCGATGCACACACTCTTCACAGCTCGGCTTCCACTTCAGACAAAACTGACTAGCGGTCGCCGGCAGCGGCGAATTTATACTTGGCTGGCGCCTGCCTGGATCCTTCCGGATCTTGCGCCACAACGTCTTGGCGACCCGCAAATATCCAGTAATCGCCTAGTTTCGGGGGCTGTCGGCAGACGATGCAATGCGCAAAGCGGATTCCGGTAGATGATGCAATACGTTCTCGACAGGACAACATTCCCCTGAGAGGCCTGCCACTTCCCACAATAGCCCACGCCAAGCAGCGTCGCGTATTCTTCGTATCGGCGAGTCGGACATTACAGAAGCTTACATTAAGAGTGAATAGCTCCTTAATTGACGCCACAAAACATTCAAACCAACGTCAATAAAAATAATTTTCTCCTCGTCCTCCTGCTCCAGTCTATCGCGAGAAGCGCGCGCACGCGGCGCGGGCAGTCACTGGGCGAGTCGCCCGCCGCTCACAAACGCAAGCACACGCAGGCACGCACGCTGGCCGGCGGCGGCGGCTACGCATGCATATGCATGAGCCCCGCCCCTTCACCTCCGACCCCTCCCCCACCCCGCCCCGCCCCCACCAATTTTTATTTCACGCAAATTGGCGCGCGCCGCCCATTGATGAATTACGACGCAACCGCGCAAGTGAACCGAGTGCCGCGAATCGTTGTATTTGATTTTCTTTTTATTTTTTTTTGGCGTCGATCCTTTGAGTGCGATCCTCCCCTCTTCACCTCTCCCCACCCCACCGGGGTTCTCACTCTTCACTTTTATTTTCTCGTTCCCCGGTTCTGTTCACTTCTCATTACGTGCTCGCCCTTCGGCTCGCCGGACCGCAATCCGATTCACTCGCGGTCCCAACCCGCTTTCGTTCCCGCTTCTCGGGCCGTTTCCTTTACTCGCGTGCTTCCACGCACCCATCCCAGCTTCTGCTTACTTCACCTCATTCGCTCTTCTTCCTCGTTCAACAAACCGCGTCATTTTCTACATCGCAATCCGCTTCTCTTCGCACGCACCGTCTCTCTTCCTTCCCCCAAACATCCCCGCTTCCCTTCTCGCTCGTATCTCACGCTGCTCCCACTCAACTCTCATTCCTTCCCGCTTTCTCTCCCACCCCTGTTCCCCGCTGCTCTGCTATTTCCCTGGACGTTTATCTTCCCGTTCTCCTCCTCTATTCCTTCCTCACTTTGTTGCCCGACTTTTCATCTTTGCTCGCCTTTTTCCCTCCCTCTCCACAGCCCCGCTGGCAGACGACACAATGGCTGCTTGCCTTCGGAAAAAAAGTTCGCCGTTGGAACGGACACGCCCCCTCCCCAAGAGTCTGCTACGCGGTCTGTTTGTCTGTTCGTTCGTTCGTTCGTTCGTTCGTTCGTTCGTTCGTTCGTCCGTCAGTTCGTCCGTCCACCAGTGTGCCCCCCAGCCCGTCCAGCCGCTGCGCTTTCCGGAGGATTGCGTTTCCAGGAATTATTCACCGATCGACAGCCACGTGCGTGGTGCGTGCGGGGGAGCGGGCGGCTTCAAATGCCTCTCCGGTTGCTCCTAGCGGGCGAGGGCTCGGTTTCACAAGTTTGCGTGGATGGATTTATGAGACCGGCTCATTAGCCCGATTTCCGGGAAGCCTGTGCTGTGGCAGAGAACATCTGATAATTGTTATTAAGAGCGGGCGGTGGGCGGCCTCCGCTTTTACGTACTGTCGTTTCTGAGAAGAAAGAGCTTGCTCTACACACTTAATTTCACAAGAATGTCATCATTTGAACCACCAGACAAATTTTTAAATTCCTATTTACCCTATGCTTTTATTACAAGCTATTGTATACGAAATAGTCTTCTGAAAGTATAAACGTTATACAACGAAGGCATTCCTTTGGAAACTATTCGCAATAATGAATTCTCCTCAGTATATATTAGAAAGAAAGAAGGAAAAGATCAATAAATGAAGTAACTGGGAATATTTTTAAGAAACATTCCCACAAAATGGCGACAATCACCGTCACACACCTGTTTGAAAGAATCGTGTCCTCTTTACTTGGTCACTGAAGACGAAGTGAAAAATAAAATGTAATTGGTTGTTAAGTTTGTTTTAATGTGCAATATTTAATTCCGTTAAGCATCGATATGAAATTCTACCATATTTCTGATGCTTCCGCTAATAAGGCAAACATTAAAACAACCGTCAATGAATATACTAAGTCATCACAATCAGATGAGGCAAATAAAAGGATATTTATGAGGCTTTCAGCAGGAACTTGGAAAAAACGCTCGAAATACATAAAGATTAAGAGATATTTCGGCGCAAAACATCACTCAGGGTCCTCACTAAAACTCATTAATATATTTATATCAGGTATCCAACCATTAATGAATACAAACGTTTTTTTGTATATACAATACAGCAAATAAAAATGTAATAACATTTCAGAATAACCTTAAAAAAGATTTGAATTCATTTTCAAACCTGGATTTAACAATGGAAAATAAAAAATAACTTGTCCAAATGTCAAGATAAGTATTTTAATTAAACATGTTCATACAATTCATCCATAAATTCTAAACAATAGAAATACTCAATGGATTACTCCCAATACCTCGGTTAAATATCTAGGATAACTTTTTTGATCAAATAGTAACTTGGAAAGACCGCTTATTTGTGAAAATTAATAAAATATTTCTGAAAAGTATACCTCTTATTAAAATATAAAAATTATGATAGAATATATATTTATATTAAAATTACTATAATTATATATTTATCCTTACTAAGATATGACTGGGGAGTAGAAGACAAAACCATTAAACAAATAATGTTATCCTAACTAAATTCCTACGTTCGACCCTAATAAAATAAAATAATTATTATAAAATATTTTTAAAATGTAAATACCTGCTTTCCTGGATACCCCTCAGAAATAATTGAGTTTTTAAATGCAACTAAGAAGCTCTGTAAAAAGTTATGAATTAGAAATTAATTCAATTATTGAAAAATTTTAAATGAGGCAGGAAAAGGTTTAAATTTCAACAATTAAAAAACCAAAGAAAATGGCCTCTGAAAAAAATCTTAGTTTCAAAAGAATAGCTTTTCTTTAAGAACAACGAAGCTTCATCACTACAAACCTGACACAACATACGCCGTCGGGGAAGGAAATATTACCATAATATGCCCTTATCAAAGTATGGAGGCGAACGCAACGAGCTGTCCCTAACGCGCAACTTACCGTGTAAATACAATTAGAAGCTGCCAAACGGAGCCGTCCTGTGAAGTCTGCCGTCTTTGAGACGCACTGTGGTGCAACGCGCGAGCGACGGCAGGGAACAGTCAACGGGGGACGGAACGGGGCCGGGAAAGGCGCGGGGAGGCAGCGGGTAAAGAAAGTTTTGCAGTGGGGTGCCCCAAGGACTCCTCCTCCAGCCCCGCTCTTCTGCCCTACCACGCTGCTCCCCCAGCCCACTCCGCTGGCCCGCCCCGCTGGCCCGCCCCGCTGGCCCGCCCCGCTGGCCCGCCCCGCTGGCCCGCCCCGCTGGCCCGCCCCGCTGGCCCGCCCCGCTGGCCCGCCCCGCTGGCCCGCCCCGCTGGCCCGCCCCGCTGGCCCGCCCCGCTGGCCCGACCACTTAGCCCGACCACCTAGCCCGACCACCTAGCCCGACCACCTAGCCCGACCACCTAGCCCGACCACCTAGCCTGACCACCTAGCTCGCCCCGCTGTGCCGTGCGTCCCTCCTCCCCGCCCCGTCATCCCGCCTCCTTGTACCACACGTTTCCACTGTTCATTGCCCTACCTACCTTTCCCGCCCCTGACCCACCCCTTATCCTCGTCCTCTTTCCCGCCTCCCTTACCCACCCCGCTGTTCCGCACGCTGCTCCGTCCCTCTCCCCCTCACGCACCCCATGACACGACCCGAGGTGCCGCCCCGCTCTCCCGCACCCTGGTCGTGACCCTCTACCCCCACCCCCGCCGCCCCTCCATGCCTCGTCCGGCTGTCCCACCCGCCACCCCACCCTCAACGTCATCCTTTACCACGTGACCAGCGACGTCCATCACCACCACGCCGTCCTGGAGCCTCAAAGTGGCGGCCGAGAGCCGGCGCTCGCCCTGCAAAGCGGCCCGCCCACGCCTCGGTGTTCCCGCCGCCCCCGCGCGCGCACCGCACAGGTAGACGCCGCTCCATCGGCTCCGGCGTGGGCGGTTGGAACAAGGTTGTAGGGACGGGAAGGGTAGGCGGGCGGAGACGGAAGATGACCGAACGGGATACTTCGTGATTCCGGGCGTGCCAACTACAGAGGTCATTAGTGTCATTAGTCCCGTACGTGTAGAGTTTGTTCTTTTCTCGGGAGATGGCGGTGATCTTTCCCCGCTGGATGGCGAGATCCGGCGCCGATCTACCGTCGACTAGCGGGGTTTTCCCCACAACCAGGTATCTCCCGCCAGCGGGGCACCGCCCCAGCCGGGACAAGCTCTAAGCTCCCGACCTGTCTCCCGGCTTGTGTGGTAGTATAGTGCATGTTGATGTGTGTGTGTGTGTGTGTGTGTGTGTGTGTGCAAGGGGTGAGGATAGGACAAGGAAGAGGAAGGGAAGATGGCGCGCGGTCCGTGGCCCGTTTGTTAGGGTACTGCTCCGGCATTCGCCTGGTCGGAGAAACCAAGGAAAAAGTACCAATCAGAACAGCCGGTCTCTAGAATTCTCCTCCAGACAGCGACTGAATTCGACCTACTTGACAAGCTACGACCAAACGGGGTCGGACAGGACGGGAAAGAACGGATTTGAGACGGGGTGGGGTTGGCGAGAGAGCGGATGGGCAGGGGATGGGTCCGGCGTGACGGGACAAGACGCACGAGATGGAAAGAAGAGATGAGCAGGTTTGCAAAAGGAAGGGCAAGAAAAGGAGTACCTACCGCGTAGGGGATTGCTCGAGTCGAGAGGAAAGCAGGCTTATGGCAGGAAAGCAGGATTATGGGTCGATGAACGACAAGAATCGAGATCAGATAACTTAAATGAGTATACAAGTACATCCAGAAAATTTTTTCATTTTCAACCCTGTTTTCGTATTAATTATATTTTGATTACTAAAGAACAAAAACTGACTGAGCGAAAATGTAATTTACAATAATTGAATCAAAGAATTTCAAATTAGACCATGCAGAACGTTTATTACTGATGTGTTTATTAATTGAATTTAAAAAATTCATATTCGCAAAGGCTCACTTTTTAACACTGGAGCTTCATATTTGAATGAAGACACTTTCTGTCTCAACTTACCTGTTAGAATTATTATTTTCTTCCTTATCGACAAAAGAGATCCGGTCCAGATGTCGATATTTTGCTCTTCCTGAGAAATAATCGTGGAGGAGTTGATTCGCTTTGGCAACGCCACGATGGAACCAGATATGTTGCCGCGAACCATTAACTGCTCAAGAAATTTTGTTCGTACTTTCATTTTAAGAAATAAAAATACATTTGACTGATGATTTCCAGCTATTGGTAGAGCATATGCTCTCAATCAAAGACCAAAATAAAGTTTATTATGCGGATAGAGAATTGTGACCTTTCTAAAGCCATACATAGAAGCTAGTAGAAGTAACTGCTGAATAGAGAACGATAACAGCCGTAGATAAAAAGATAATAACGAGCAAAGTCTTTTGCAAGGCATATGATAAAGATCACCAGCATAACAGAACTGACCAAGCAACGCTATGCCATTCTGCAAACGGTAAGTGCAAAAGAAAGAAGGATCCATCTACATTCTCACATCTGCCTCTGGAGTTGAGTATAATTTTATTTTTCATGTGCATTTGTTTACTTTTCTCTTCTTTTAGACATTTTCAAATATCCACAATTAAAAGAATTCCAGATTGGAATAATAATATCATTAAAATATATAATGGCTCAAAGTTTATTTTCAAGTGTGCTTAAATTATATCAGAAATTGCGTGATTTGATGAGGCGGTTTAATAAAGCCATAAAGAGTCTAGCATTTCTATTTTAATTGCGTGATTTTATAGTTTATGTAGTAGGCATACTTTATTGAATATTTTCTTATAATTATTTAATCGATAGTATTTTTCTCAAATTGAATATTCTTCTTCTCCTTAATAAAAAAACACTATTTTTGTGGCCAAATCATTTTACACGGCGGAGGACTTACGAAAGCAGATCAAACTGAAGATTATATTACACAAATAATAGAGACTGACAGAGCGGACACATACAGAAAGAAGAATAACCTGTATAATCAGAAATGTAAAGGACAATTACAGTTAGGAGTCTCTTCTCACATGATTTTTATTACTGATAAACATTATTATTATTATTATTATTATTATTATTATTATTATTATTATTATTATTATTATTATTATATTTTAAATATACTGTTTTGGTCATAGTAGTTAACAGAAGGTTCTCTAACGGTGTGAGCACATTTTGCGCCAAATTGGAAAATACCCCTTAAACAATGCCCATGTTGGGGATGGGCTAATGTGTTCAGAGAAGGGGCGTTCTGCAAAAACCACATGAAAAAATGAATGCCATATGAAATTTGCAATTAAAAAGAAAAAGAAATAAATTAGGTCATAACATTATCCTTAATACGAATACAACTATGAAATCACGAAATTGTATTAGATATGTTCACTCGTCTTCAACATGAAATAAAAGGCACTCGAGCCACGAATGGGCATCGTGGCCAGCGCCAGGAAAACTCCTGGCGAAGGTCGCGCCCTCCGCCCAGCGCGACCCCATTCAATTACCCTCCGCTCTGATGAGGACAATCGCCCCACGGCCTTTGCCCACGGAGCCACTGCGCCGCGCGCCCATTACGACGTAGCTCCCAACCCTCACCACGGGAACTCTGTCCTATTACCCGCCTCCCCGCCCCTCCGCGCCCCGCCCCCCCACGTCCCACCTTGCCTCTCCGCCCCGCCCGGCCACGCCCCTCCCCGCCACACCCCTCGCCGCCACGCCCCCTGCCACACCCCTCCCCGCCACGCCATCCCCGGCACGCCACTACCCGCCACGCACCTCCCTGCCTCTCCCCACGCCTCTCCCGGACACGCCTTTCCCCGCCACGCCCCGCTAGCCATCCACCCTGTCTCTCTCCACCCCGCGTCTCCCCGACTCGTCCCGCCTCTCCCCACCCCGTGCTGTCTCTCTCCACTTGCCTCCCCATCCATCTCATTTCTCTTCACCCGCTCCGTCTCTCTCCACTCCGCCCACCCTCTTTCTACACCTTTCTGCCTATCCATCTCACCTCTCTTCACCAGCCCCACCTCTCTCCACCACTCTCTCCATCAATCCCATCTCTCTTCACCCGCCCCACCTCTCTCCATCTCCTCGCCCTCTCTCTCTCCACCCCGTCCATCTCACCTCTCTTCACCCACCCTGCCTCTCTCTCCACCCTACCATACCGCTCTCCACCTCTCCGCGACTCTCTCCACCGCCAAGGCTCCACCTCTCGCCATCCCACCCCGTTTCTCTCCACCTTTCTTCACCCCGCCCCGCCCCCCTCCATTCCGCTCAGCCTCTCCCCACCGCACCCTAGCTCTCTCCATCCCACCCCGTCACTCTCTCTCCACCTCTTTCCCCACCCGCCCTACCTACCCACCTGGCCTCTCCCCACCCCGCCTCAACACTCTCCTCTCTCTCCACCCTGTCTCAACACTCTCCTCTCTCTCCACCCTGTCTCAACACTCTCCTCTCTCCACGCCGCCTCAACACTCTCCTCCCTCTCCATCCCGCCTCTCCACCCTCTCTCTCTCTCTCTCTCTCTCTCTCTCTCCATCCCGTTTCATCCTATCGTGCCCCGCCGCGCGCCGGTCTATTCATAAACGCGAGTCTTATCCCTGCAAATTAGGCCCCTGCGCGCCGCTTCATTAAAATTCACCCGGTAGTGTACGGCCGCATCGGAATCCCAAGCGAAGCGCCGGAATTCCCCGAAAGTTGCCTCGTTCTATCGCTCGTCTACTTATACGGGCTACGTGCGCGGCCGGCAATTAAACGAGGGCATTAAGACGTTTGGGAGTGCGCGGCCGTCGTTATCGGCGCCGGGGGGGGGGGGAAGAGTCGCCTTTTTTCCTCGGGAGGGGGGGGACAAACCCCGGGCGAAAGCTGTGGGGGACGCGGGGTCGGCTGACCTGAAGCCCCCAGGGCAAATGGTGGAGGCGGCCCCAAGCAGTAGCAGGAGAAGTGCGAATGCTGGACACAGCACGGAGTGTGCTAAGAGGATGGTTGCTTTTCGGCTTCAGACGGCATGTGTTTCCCCCTTCAAGGTTTTTTTTTCCTCAGCCGTACCCTATGGTCTTCTTTGATGCGATGAAGAGACCATTTGGGGCGAATGCCAGAATTCGAAAGGTTAGAAAATGATAGTATGTAGTTATTAAAGGCCTACCGCCTAGAATGGCTTTCGGCCTGTAATTTTTATTTGTAATAATTACCCATTAAATAAATAAATAGGAGTGTCAGAAAGTAAAAAAGTTGAGGGTTAGAGAGAAACCCACTTTTGAGAGTGAGGGAGCTCTGGAAGAGGGAGGACGCGATAGTGGTGGAAGGGTGTAGGACGACTGATGGGTCGGCGGTGTGGTGGCAGAGGGACGTCTGTGGCAGGGCGGTGGGATGATGGCAGGAGAGTGCGGGTAATGTGTTGGAAGATTTTTGGGAGGATTAATAGGTAACAAGACCGCTGTAGGATAGCAGTAGCTGCTCAAGACGATGAAATGGGGGAGGGATGGCAAGCAGGACAACTATTACACGAGATGGTATCACAGGGAGAGTGTAGCGATTTGTTTAAGAGACGCGGAGAAGTTTTAGAAACTGTGTGCAACAGAATAATAACTGTGATTTGCACAGGTTGTTGACGGGGGGTTGTAAAGAGAAAAGGCTATCTGGAGAATTCTGCGTGATGGTTTGCGGTGGAGTAGGCCAGCGCCAATCAACATTTCAGTTACGTGGTAAGAGGCTTTTCTCAAGAATCCTCCGCAAAACATTCAGTGACCCATCCGTTAGTACTGTCGACTCCTCTTGTCTCGAGTCCCAATCACAAACGGGCCGAAGAGTCTAAATTATGGAAATGAAATGGGAAAAATATTAACAATTATATGAAATACATCCGTCACATTGCTCGGTCAAAGTATGACAACGCCTAAGGCATTTTGATATAAGTAACTAGTCGCAGTGCCCCTTCATTCAATTTAAAAACTCTGAAAATGTGATTGATCCAGTAAATGAATAAGCCAACACGACAAATTTATACTAAAAAATAATTAGTAAATTCAAAAGCAATGATATTTCATTATTTCATTTTTAAGAATAACTTTTATCTGAAGACTGATTTACTTAAATTGGTAATGTCTTAATATTAAGTAAATTTATAAGTTGATAATGTATCAAAATCATACATTTAATATTTTAAAATATCAATACAGAATTTGAAGAAATATGATCTAATGTAAATCGATATTTTGAATGATAATTTCGCACCGGATTATGACCGGGTCAAATAATCAAGAACAATCATGTCAACGTAAAATGTTACAGCCAAACCATTTTAGGCATCAAGAAGCAAAATTTCTGGACGAGCGCAGAACAACTTCAGAAGGCAAACGCAACTACACAACGCCAACGCCAAGGTCCCAAGATGCGGTGGGGAAGCTAAGAATAAAACACTTACCGAAACTCCTACTTCGTTCTGCCCACGCCAGAGAGCATCTGCTTTTTCCTCCTCTACCGCCGCCTGCGTCAGCGCCTGCACCTTTTATTCCACTTTGCCATCCTTCATCTACACCCCCGTCCAAGCCTTTGCCCACGCCAACGTCCGCGCTAACGTCTCCGCCAACGCTCCCATAAATGCCAGCGCTTCCGCCAACATCAAAACTTTCACCAACGCCAGCGCTTCCACCAAAGCTTACGCCAACACCAACGCCAACGCCTACACCAAAACTTCCGTCAACGTCAATGCCTCCGCCAACCCCAACGCCTTCACCAACGCCCCCACCAAATCCTTCGTCAACACCAACGCCTCCATCAACGCCAACACCTCCACCAAAGCCTCAGTCAACGCTAATGCCTCCAACAACAACGCCTTCAACAACGCCAACGCCTCCACCAAAGCCTTCGGCAACACCAACGCCTCCGTCAACGCCAACGCCTCCACCAAAGCCTCCGTCAACGCCAACACCTCGTCAACGCCTGCAGCAACGCCGACACCTCCGTCGTCCCCCTGATCACTCATTCCTCCATCACCACAACAACGGCCCTTCGTTTCTCCTCATGGCGAGCGTTGCAGTTCGCTTTCCCCTTTCTTTCCCATCCTCTTCTTCCTTCCGCTCAGACACGACCCAGCGGACTTTAATCTGCCGGCGCGCTTGCTACCCGCGCTTCCCCGTCGCGTCCCTTCCCGTTCCTCCCCGCCTTGCCTTCCAGGCCGGCGCCGAGTGTCAACGGATAATTTACTTTTAAATAAAAGACGGTGGAGGCCCGCCGCACGTCTGTGGCTTTCCTGGCAGTGACGGCGGCGGGAGGGGAGACGGTGATGGTGACTGATTGCGAACGCAAGAGAGAGTGGTCGCGGGACAGATGATGAGAATTAGGGAAGAGGGGATAATGGTGCAAATGGAGATATCTGATGAACATGCCACGTTAAGTTAGCTACAAAGCAGCTATGCTAGAGACCAGTGATAGTAGGGTAGTAGTTAGTAAATCGTGACAGTGTTTCTAATCATTGACAGGAATGATCGAAATGTAACGAAGGAAATGGGAAAAGAGTAACACAATGAATAGGAATGACTACAATAATAGCGGGGTGGCAAATTCAACTGATGAAGTGAAAATTGGAGAAAAGGTACAGCAATGTCCAGACGATGTTACGTACATCAGTCAAACTGGGGCTCTTGAAGCGTCGCAAACGCGAGAAAAAGAACGAGCAAATTTTGACGTATAAAATGGATAGTAGAGTCAATACTGATGGGTCTGTCCCTTTTACAATGGCAAAGTATGCTCCATGGATCAATAAGAAGGAACATACTGCACACGCACATCGTAGTCTCCATCGTCCCTTTTACCCATGTAGGTAGGGGATGGGGCCAGAGAGACTGAGCTTCCCATGTTGATCCCTATAATATTTGGAGTGAAAACTAGATTTATCCTATTTGTTCGATATTAGGAACCCACAACACGAGTTTTTTAATCGAAAAGTAGCCGTTTTTTCACAGTCACAAATCTTCCCTATATTACCTACATATAATGCGAGAAAATCAAATGAGATTTTCTTGTAGGTTTTGTAAGAATTCTCTTCATCCAACCATTAATTACATATAATCATTATCAAATTGGGTATCATACCATACTTTCATTCCAATTACCGCAGGAGTTTAGAACTTCATGAGTATTAAGAGCAAGACAATAAATTAAGCTAGAAAGAAGAATACGATCGTTCGGCTCAGATTGACACGGTATCAAGAACGTAACACCGTAAAAGAAAATCGAAACACAAATATAGGGTTACGAAGTCACCAACCAAGACAATGGCAATGACTGTCTTCTCAGCTGCTCACTATCGCCGCAGTGCACGCCGCTCCCTCAACCCGTGCGAATGTGCAGGGGGGCGGGGCCGTAGCGAGTGAGCACGCCACGGAGGAGGAGTTCTAGCAAATCCTACACACATTCCAATCGCCACAGGAGTTTAGATGTCATGTGTATTAAGAGCGAGACCACAAATGAGGCCAGAAGAAACGTACGACTTTTAGCGTGAATATGATACGATAGCAAGAACGTAACGCCTTCAAAGCGATACGGAGTCACCAACCAAGCCAACGGCAATGACGGTCTCCTCCTCAGCTGCCCACCTTCGTCGCTCCCTCAACCCGTGCGGGCGGGCAGGGGGCTGGGCGGGGCCGCAGGGAGAGAGCAGGCCCAGCTCTGCGCCGCGGGGGAGGAAATGGGGCGGGGCAGGGGGCGAGGAGACCCGCCCGCGCGCTGCGCGGAGGAAGTTTTTTCATTCCGCGGGCGCGCCGCCACTTTGAGACGAGGACCTCCGCCCTCCTCCCCCCCTGCGTCCCCGGGGGGCGTGGGGGGGCGGGGGCCGCTGGCAGGTGCGCGTGACAGCGCCGCTGGATGATCCCGACGTGACGCCGCGCGCCCGGGGCGATGCGACGCCGCCGCCGCCGCGGGAGCAGCGGAAGGCGACGGAGATGGCGGCTGAGCGGTGATGCGGCCTCCGGGGGTCAGGCGAGTGGAGGGAAAAAGAGCACCGGGACAGCCGTGATGGTGGAGCACGAGAGAAGCTTTGCCGGGTGATGGAGGTGTTGAATGTTGCGGTGAGGCAGTCGCCCGGACATGATTGTGACATGTGGGATGGATTGGGGTAAGGAACAAATAAAGAAGCAAATGCGGTTGTAATGATAGTGGCAGTAAGACCAGCAGCGGCACAGTAACTACAGTACCAACAGTGTATATGCGACACTGACAGTTCAATGCCCTGTTGCCATACATGATTACGTACATATAAAGAAGGACAGGACAGATAAAGAAATCTCAAAACATTAACTCTTACTGACAGGTGATGACACGTCTCCATACCATGTTCGAAACCTTCGCCATAGTCGAATATTATCGACTCTGCGACTTCATGTGAGCCAGATAAGCGGTAACGATGAAACTTGGCTGTCAGTAAGTACACAAATCATCGCAAGCTGATTACTTCCGAGCAGGTAACTTGACGTACCACAGCACGTGGCGAGAGAACTGTGAGAATCGCTTATACGCTGCCGGTCCCATAGTGGTGGTATTGGCGGTAATGACGATGTATTGTGATTGGAGTATTGTCGCTTATGGGAAAGGATGTTAGATAATGGTTTGTGGTAAAGCGAACAACGAAAGTTGTAACGGTGAAGAGGTAGTTATAGTACTTTGGGAGGAGAAAATGATGCAAGAAAATGTGAAGAGATTGGAGGAGGAAAGGGTGAAGAGAAGGGTGGGGAAAAGAGCAAAGAAAATGGTGGAAGAAAGTGAAGAGAATGGCGGACAAAATGTAAAGAGAATGGAGGAGAAAATGTGTAGTGAATGGAAAAGGCAAATGTAAAAAGAATAGAGGAAGAAAGAAAGAAGAAAGCAGTGGAGACAAAAGTAAGGAGAATACCAAAAAAAGTGCGAATAGAATGATGAACAAAAGAGTAAAAAGAATGAACGAAAAGTGAAAGGAATGGTGAAGGAAAGACCAAATAGAATGGTGGAGAGACGTCTGATGAGAATTGAGGAGGAGAGGCTAAAGAGAATAGTGGAAGGAAGACTGAAGTGAATGGTGGACGAAAAAGTGAAGAGAATGCGGGTAGAAAGAGTGAAATGAATGGTGGAGGAAAAGGTGTAATGAACGCTAGAGGAAACGAGGTGAAGACAGTCGAGAGGACGAACAGATGAGAGGAGAGACAGATGAGAAGAGGACAGATGGGAGGGCGACAGTACAAGAGGTCCAGAGGCATTCTAAGCAAACGGTGAAGGAAACAAATGGAGATGGAGACGATGCAGATGAAAATCACGATGGAAATAAAAGACGTTCGCACAGCGGGAGCGGCGGCGGCGGGGGTTGGTTGCTGCGGAAACAGAGGCGGCGCCTGGCCGTGTCAGGCAGGGTGGCGACAGAGCAGGGGTGGTGGAGGGGCGGGCGGGGTCAGGCGGAGGCGGGCGGGGAAGGGCGAGGCTGGGCGAGGCCGGGGGGCGAGTGGGACAGGCGGGCGGGACGGGCGGGGGCGGGCGATGGCGGGCATGCGGGTGTGCGGGTGGGGCGGGTGGGACGGGCGGGGGCGGGTGGGGGCAGGCGGCGGCGGGCGGGGGCGGGCGGAGGCGGGTGGGGGCGGGCGGGGGCGGGCGGGGGCAGGCGGGAACGGGCGGGAGCGGGCGGGGACCGTCGGGGGCGGGGGCGGGCGGGAGCGGGCGGGCGGGGGTGGGTGGAGGCAGGGGCGGGGGCGGGGGCGTTGGCTGTCGCGCGGGCACGTCCCGCGCGCTCCGATGCGCCTCGTTTAAGCCACGTACGACGGAAATGGGTCGCCCGAGTCGACTTTAACGATTTGTGCTGCCTCCCGAAGGCTGCGTAATCCACTGAAAGCGTTTCTAATCGGACGAGTAACATAATTGTACACTCACAGATTATCCACGTCGTTCGCGACTGCATCTAAGATTTACAAGCAAATGTAATGAAAAAGAAGTCTTAGACATTGGAATCAATATTGCTGGGTTGCTAAATAAATGTGAATCCTTACCAAAGAGTGTTCACACTCCAATAATCAATTGATTCGAGCTGTTGTGGCATAAATACTTTTATCTTCAGACACATTGAGGATTTCATGTGTGGTACCAAATCATAAGATAATTGTGCACTCGCAGATTATCCACGTTTGCGACAGCATTTAAGATTTACAAGTAAATGTAATAAAGCAGAGCGTTCATATTACAATAATTAATTTATAAGAGAGCTAGCGTTGCATATTTTTTATCTTCAGACACATTGAATACTTCATACGAGGGTACACACTCATAATTAAAAAGAACACTTCAAAAGTAATGGAAAATGAGATAGTTATCCCCGTAACTCGACTGTCAATAATTAGCGACATTAACTAAGATATCGATTATTTCGAAAATACTTACTGACTTCAGACATTTGTTATTTCTTCCAAATACTACATAAGTAGCGGCCTGCTGCTGCAAATACGCTGCTAAAGAAAAATACACAAACGTTTTTCATGAATACGGCAATAACAGAGTATAGTATTTCCAGGTGTCCGGGGGGGAGGGAACCTCGAAAATTCAAAAAGACGTTCTTGAGACAGTTTTAAGCCTATTTCGTCTAATAACCCATTGACTATTCTGAATGGCTGAGCCGCAATAAGCACTCAAAAGTTGGATTGAAAACATGCTTTCTAGGCAAAGCTATGCATTACAGAAGCATAGAAACACTACAGAAACATGTAGATTGTTTATAATTTACAAAAGAAATTAATATATTTGTTCAGAAATAAAATTAACACTGAAATAAAAAAAATTCCGTAATTCGACTGGTTTTTTACTGGATACATTAGTATCCAATACGTCCGCTTTTTTATTGTATTTTTTGTATACAGTAAACATTTCATTATATACCAAATATATCAAAAAATGCTGTTCCATAACGCAGCATGTCAATTGAAAATTTTAAAGGCGGGCAGCATCTTCCTTAGAACTTTCCTGTCGCAGGACAGCTGTGTCATAAGCAGTCACGCATTGAGTAAGACAATTTAATCGGTACCCGAACTATCAGAATATGTGGATTACAACAATTAAATATTTACATTTTCAGGCAAAATAGAATCTGTTTCATTGTTTTTCTATTTTTCCCGAATTAGTGGGTGCCAATCAAAACCAGAGGTTTTACTCTCAGGCCCGGAGGCTGCGTAGTTTTCGTTCAAGTGCTGCGCGCATTGGAAATTAGTAATATACATCGGGGCAAGAACAGAAAGTTGACTCGGGTTACGGCGAACCTCCGGAGACCAACATTCACTAGATCGGAGATTCCCTATATCTTGTATGTCAAAGCAGAAAAGTTTCTCCACGATAATCGATATTCGGTAAAAATATTTCGAATCCTTTCAGGTCAAACCTTTTATCTCGGTTAGAACAAAATAAAATAAATTCGATTCTCTAGCATTTGGGAGAAGCTCAGATTGTAGCGATATGCTTGCGGCACGTCACGATTCTTAAACCCATACGATACCAACAGAGAAATATCGATATGTCGACGTTATCAAACCTTTCGAAACTTCTACAATTCTCTAGTATGGACATTTCATATATTATGTACTTAATATTTTAAATAACAGAAAAAATGCATTTTTCTTCAGGTTCAAACAAGTGACTGTTCGAGACGGGATGGTGGGGTAGAGTAGAGTGGGGTTAAGCGGGCAGGGGGATGACTCAAAATGGACTGTTTGGATTTGAATAAGGCTGAGTGATAGGTTAGGGTGGTGAAGGAGTGGGAAGAGATGGGGTGGTTTGGATGGGTATGGAATGGAGTGAGATAGAATCCAGTGGGGGATAGGGGATGTGCAGTGGCGTAGCATACCATAGCGTAGGGTAGGGTAGCGTAGTTTTGCGAGGGATGGCAAAATATTGCGGTGCACGGCCGAAGTGGCAAGATGTGGCAAGGTATGGCGTGGCGTGCCATGGCATAGCGAGGGATGATCTGGCACGGCGTGGCACGGTGTGTTACGGTTTGGCATGGTGTGGCATGATGTGGCACGGTGTGGCATGATGTGGCACGGTGTGGCTTGATGTCGCAAGGTGTGGCATGATGTGGCATGGTGTGGCACGGTGTGGCACGATGGGCCATGGTGTGGCACGATGTGGTACGGTGCGGCACGGTGTGGCATGGTGAGTCATGCTGTGGCACGGTGAGCACGGTGAGGCACGGTGTGGCACGGTGTGGCACGGTGTGGCACGGTGTGGCACGGTGTGGCACGGTGTGGCACAGTGTGGCAAGGTGTCGCAAGGTATGCCACGGTGTGGTACAGAGTGGCACAGCGAGGCTGGGCAGGCGTGGTGGAGCGGCGCAGGGCGAGCAGCGCCTTTTTGCAGGAGATGATATATTCGTCCTCGAGAGCTCCCGGGCGCGGAGACAGGGGCTGTCGCGTCGCGCGCCGCGTTCCATTAGCGGCGCGCTGCTTCTCGGAGTCGCCGCGCGTGTCGCGGCGGTCGCTGCCGCCTCCGCCCCAACTTCCAGACTCATCCCCATCGCCGCGTGCAGCGGAGAAGCTCTCGCTACCACAACTTCCACTACCGGGAAAGGATCCTCATTCACTGGTACAGAACGACATGTTACATCTACCTGATTTGACGGAAGAGCTGCTAAATATGGTAAAATATATGGATATATTTTAGGGTGTAGAAAAATCCGTTTTCATTTTTACTTTTAAAACTATCACGGTATGAATCTAGTGTGAATCTTAGAGTTAATTGCAACCGCCTTTCCACATTACATCTACAAATCATTACGATGTATGTCGCGCGTATCTTGTACGGCTCCTACAAATACCACATAGCCACAGGAAGTTTTTAAATGAAACAAAATATTTTATTTTCTTGGCATTTTATAACATCTGCATCGTTAAGTAACTTTACTTCAAGCTAAATCCACTCTACAAGAAACAAAAATTATAAATAATTTTGTAAAATAAATTGAAATTAAAACCTACAGGTTTCTCCAAGTTTTTCTACCAGGAGTTTTCTCCAGGTTTCAAATGCCTACGTTCACACTTCAACTCCTTCTTCGCATTTAAAATTTCGCGACGAAAACAACTTAAAAATCCCGAATCAAAATTTACATTTCAATTTGTTGTTTTCTTCATTCACATTGCTACCTTTCCTTCACGTCCATTATCGAAATATTTTCAACCTGCACCCTCTCAAAGCAATCCTTTCTCTGTCGTACCTCGCGACGCTGGTGAGTTATGCCCACATCCCATATTGTTAATCTGTCCTCCATCTCTCTCCCTCTGCTTCCGCCATTCACATTACGGCAGCCGCACGCGCGGCTTATTCTTCCGCGCAGACTTTATCACCCCCGCCGCAGCGTTCCACTCATATCCATCTCGTTGTAAAAGCTCCGCGAGAACTCCGCCGCCATCTTCACCCTTACACGCTCTTCTTGTAGCTGTCGCCTTCATCCTCGCCGCCGCCCCGCCGCCACCCCGCCCCCGCCGCACCGCTCTGACTCCCATTTCGCCTTCCTGTAAGCCGCCGCTGCAACTTCCGCCGCCGCCACCGTCTACGCCAGCGTCAAAGCCGACGCCTGCCCCCTCGCCAACCTCAACCCCGTCGCCCGCGCGAGCGAACGCCACCTTCCACGCCACGCCGACGCTAACGCCAAACCCCACACTGACGGCCACGCTAATGACTGCGCCCACCCCCACGCCCATGCCCATGCCAATGCCCACGCCAGTGCCCACGCCAATGCCCACACCAAAGCCCATGCCAAAACCCATTTCAATGCGCACGCCAAAGCCCACGCCAAAACCCATGCAAATGCCCATGCCAATGCCCACGCCAAAGTCCACGTCAACGTAAACGTCCACGTCATTGCCGACGGGCAGGCCATCACCCACGCCCGGCCAAAGCCCACGCCAAAGTCCACGCCCACGCCAACGACTACGTTAACATCCACATCATCGCCAAAGTCCACGCCCACGCCAACGACTATGCTAACGTCCACATCATCGCCAAAACCCACGCCAACGCCAATGATTATGCTAACGTCCACATCATCGCCAACGCCCATGCCCACGCCCACGTCAATGTCCAAGAATACGCCAGAGCCCACGCTAACGTCCACATCATCGCCAACGCCAACGCTCACTTCAACGCCCACACCAACGCTAGCGTCCATGCCAACGTCCACAATATCGCGAACGTCCACGCCATCCATCACGCCCACGCTAACGCCCACTCCCACAGTACCTCCAACGCCAACGCGCACGCCCAAGACAAAGTCCACTACAATGGCCACGACAATGCCAGTGATCCCAACCCCCGCCAACGCCATCCCATCAGTAACCGCTCGTTCCACCGCCACTTCTGGCGTCTTCTCGGCCTGCCATCGCCGCCGCTTCCAACGCCGCACGCCCGCCGCCCCCGTTGGCGCTGCTCTCACGCTTCCAGCCCTCCAACCAGCCGCCACACCCACCTCACCCCCATCTCCGTCGCCATCGCCTCCGCCCCTCCCACCCTCTTTGACCTCTGCCCCCTATTCCGCATTCCGTCTTCGCTGCTCCCCAAACCCTACACCTCCTTCCATCCCCACATCCATTCTGACTCCTCTCATCTCCTCCTCTCCTCCCGCCTCCCACCCACGCACAGCCACTCTCCCCCCGCCCGCCACCGCTGCCGCCTTCGCCACCACCCGCAACACGCCCTTCGCCCAAGCCGCTAGGTCTGTGTTGTCAAGGTCGATGCCACAAGTGGGAATCCGTGGCCCGAGTGCCACGACAAAATCGCCCCTTCACGCAGATCGTCACCCCGCCACCAGAGACAACTCCATCCCTATTGTAAAACGCCGGGGTTACTAATAGTTTCCTTTCCCGACGCTAGTAACCCAGAGAAGCTCGTGACATGCTACAGAGCCACGGCGCGTGCCACAGCCACCAGTAGAAGACCTTGACACCATTGCGCTAGGTGTTCCCCAGGGCGCCCATCTCGAGCCCTCGCTTTCACCGCCACCCACACCTCGGAGAGCACGGGCGCATCCGCCGGCGCCTTGCGAATGCCTGCGAGACGGGCGCGCGAGATGCGGGGCGCGGCGCGGCGTGGCGTGGCGCGGCGGCGCCACCAAGAGAACCTGAGCATTAATCTCTGCGACACAAGTCACCGGGCGGAGGCGGCGGCGGCGGCGGAAGCAGCGGCGTGGGCGGCGGCGGCGGAGGCCTGCTCAAAGCGGCCGTACAAAGTGATATAAATGCCACACCTGAGGAAGCCCCGCGTAAAATATCCCCGGCAATCTCTCATCTCGTTAAGCGTCGAGCTGCGCCGCCGCCGCCGAGGAAGCGGCTGCGCCGGGGGTTGTTGCGCGGCGGGGGTGGGGGTGGTTGTGGGAGGTGGGAAGAGCTGTGGAGCAGGCGGTCCCCGTTTCGGTTTTCGGAGGCGGAGGAGGTGGCAGTGGCGGTCATGTGAGCGGGGGCACAAGTGAGGGTGGAGGAGGACGCGCGGTGGGAGTAGCAGCGTGGCTGGTAGGGGCTGCCGGGGGGGTGGGAGGGGCGGAGACTGTGGCTCGGTGGAGTGGCGGGTGCGGGTGGCTGAGGAGGTGGTAGCACTGGATCGGTGAGGGGCGCCTGAGGTGTCTGTGAGGACGGGTTCTGTGGTGGTGGTGGTGGTGGTGGGTGGGTGGGGCAGGAGCAGAGGCGGTGGTGAAAGTGACTGCGTGGCTGGTGGGGCCGCGGCGACTGTGGCTCGGTGGAGTGGCGGGCGCGGATGGCTGGGGCGATGGCAGCACTGTCTGGGGGGGGGACTCCAGAGCTGTCAGTATCTTTGCGAGGACGGGTCCGGTGGTGGCGGTGGGTTGTTGGGTGGGGCAGGAGCAGAGGCGGTGGTGGTAGTGGTGACGGTGGCGGCCGAGAGGGATGTTGACAAGGGAGCGCCTGAATGCCAGAGAAAAAGCCGGAAGGAAGTTGTCAGTACAACTCCTTGCGCTTGCGGATATAAGAGGTAAACAGATGAAGCGGCATGCGAAAGATGCCTCCTTAAACGAAGGAGGCACATGACTGAAAAGAAACGCAACAGACAAGGATTGGAGTTAAATAACATTTCATTCAATAGTGAATATTCAAGTCCGAAACGCAAATACATGTGAAATACAAAACAACATTCGTGATAACAGAAAATATGTTTTTGCAGGAAGTATATTAAGACAGAAAATAAACTATTGAAAAATTATTTTTTTACGAATTCTCAATTTCTAGTAAGGATGGGAGGGCAGATATGAGTAAAGGACTGGAATGGTTTGTGGTATCTTAAATAACTTGAACGGTATCAGAGAGACGGCAATGATTGATGTTTCTCGATACGTCCACGATACGTCAGTGTAGTGAATTTTCTTCATCCGGGAGGTGGCGGTGCTCCTCCCCTGTTGATGGTGAAGTCCGACAGGGCGACTTGGGGAGAATTTCCTGTTCGGGTAACTCCACCGCCCCAGCCGAACACTCTAAGCTCGCGACATATTTGAAAGTACAGAGCTGGTAACTAGTAAGTGTTTTGTCTCACGACTTGAATTGTTGACCTGATGTGTTTTCGCTTGTATGCTGAAGAGATTCCCTCCCTTTCTAGTTTATTTAGGGGTCATTCAATAATACTTACGCAATCGTAGCTTCTTCAAAATCTCTTTGAAAGAAATAAAAGTCCGTATTAACATTTAACTGATTTAAACAATTTATTTCAAATCCACTTCTATAGTCTGCTAATTTTCTAGTCACAAAACGATAATTTCTCTAAATGATGAGTAAAATCTCGTAGTGTTCAACCTAATTCTTTTGAGATTAATTTTTAATTATATCCCTAACTTGAAATTAATTAATTTATCACACAAATGCTGTGCTTGCCTGCTTCCTCCCTCGATTTCACTCCTGACTTCTTTATGAGAAACCCTTCACCCATATTGCGTATGTATTTTTCATTGAATGACCTCCTTTTTAGTATGCACTAATGTAATAAGATTTTGAAAGTGGTCAGGCGGAAGAGCAGGCTAAAAGGCCAGAGCCTCACCACTAATAATGACATTTATTTATTTATTTATTTATTTATTTGTTTGTTTCTTTATTTATTTAAGTGTCTGTGAATACAGGGACAGGATATGACAAAGAAGAGGATCGTGACCTCTTTGTTAGGATACAGCTCCGGCATTCGCGTGGTCTTCATCAAAGAAACCACGGAAAACTCTCACGAAGCATACGGCCGGTAGATATATTACTCATCAGAGACGGCATTGAAAATTGTAATAATTGAAAGTAATTTAAGAAACAATTTAACCATCAGTGAATTTTACCAAGAGATGTCATATAATGATTCGTGAGATTGTTGTTAACAATAAAGACATTCCATAAATTGTATTGTGACCGCTCTGCCTGGGTACGCTGGTGCGATTCACATTCACAGAAGTGATACAATTTGAACGCACACTTCTGTATGCAAAGGCGGCCACAGAACTTACACGATTCAACGATATTCGACGGGGAGTCGCCGCTGGCCTTGCGGGGCAGCGGAGCAGGGTAGCGGAGGAATAAGTACGAGAAAATTAGGAGAATTTGGAAGGTCGGCAGAGGCGAGCTTGCCGCACGTAAGAGTTTATCCGGTCTCACTTGCGTCTCGTCGGCTGCGTGGAAAACACTCCTGAATTAGCACGTGGGATGGTAACGGGTTTCCAAAAAAATTAGATTTGAAAGATAGTACAGCACACAGATGTACCGATAAGCTCTGTTAAGATGTAAACGCTTTTAGATTTACTATGAAATGACTGTGCAAAATAAGCTTTTGCAAGAGAATGGAACGCATTCGATTTTAATTGGAAGATCGTACTAATACACGGCTAATTATTATCAATCTGTGGACTTTGAATCGGTGGATCTGAATTTTAATATTTTAATATTTGGATTTGGATCTTGGGACTTGGTCTACGGGATTCTGGATTTGTATTCCGGTTTCTGGTATTTTTTACGCTTAATTCGTCTGTCTGAGAGCACTGGATTACTTTGCACATTTCGGGTAATTAAGACTACAGGATCCGGAAGCGTCGTACTTCGTAGCAGGGGGATTCAACATTAAGCAAGCCCGTTACGTGAGCAGCCTCCGAGAGAAGATTGAAGAAGAAACCAAGAAAGGTCAAATATTTTGTATGAATTTTGAGAAAAGGGATGATATAACAGACTGATTAGAAATCCATGGTGTTTTTAGAAGACGAAACAATTGTGGGGAACTTCAAGTTAATGAATAGTGATAGACTATGCTTTCATTTTTTAGGAAAACTAATAATTAGAGTTGCATTGTGTGATTGGGTAACCTTAAGGTAGAGAGAACATGAGGAAGGAGTAATTTTTGTCTTCTAATAAAACTTGTCTAAAAACTAAATGATGGAAATATGATTAGAGGTAAATTATGTGATTTGAGATTTCTCTCTTGAGTGAACTGAAATTTGAAAGATCATTTAAATTTTAGATCGGCTGTTAATGCAACAAGCCAGCTGTTAACGTTTATACCTAAACTACTATAACGTTAATCAAAAAGTGATTTCTGTTTAAAATCAAATCTTGTTTAATTAAAAAGGGTTGGTGTGTGAACGAGAACAATTTTGAAGGAAGTTCTAATTGATGAGAAGAGATTCAGGTTAAACAAATTGCTGAAAAGGGGAAATGTAATTTAAGAATTAAATTCTTCAATTTCAACTGAAAGAGTTGTCCAATGGTCCTTCTACAGCTAGAAGACAGTGATTATTAGTGTTACAAAAAGTGCATTTTTGTTTCTAGAATTGTTGAAGATTGTTTGTGATTTTGTTTTCTTCTTTTCCATTTTGTGTGTTTTATTTTATGTGTTTGTATTTATTGTATATACAAATTTGTTCAGGAATTTCTTTATGTTCAATTTCACAACCGAGTAAAATTTCCACATACCCTGAGGTACAAAAAAGAAATCCTATAAGTTATTTTCAACAGACAGGAATTAAACTAGGTCAGGAACTGACCAGGTCTGGACTTTTTTTCCAGTTACCTGTACTCAAATTCAGAGGAGTAAGGTAATTGATGCGCCATACTCTAGGACCAGCTGGGACGTGTGTAAAATCCAAAGGTGTGGATAAACAAGAATGGTGCTGGTTGCAGTATGAACTCTTACAACAATCTGAACAAGAGAATAACGCATTAATTCATAATCGATTTTATAAATATTATTCTGTGCAATGAGATTTTCATCATTTCAATTTATCATCGTTTACTTAATTTCTGAAATCAAGATCCCTATTTCGTGCCATTCAATGCATGTTATAAATTATAAAAATGATACCTCGAGCTTTTCAAGATGTTGCACTGGTAGCTTTGTAAACAGCATACCTCGAGTTCAAAAAATCAAGTGTCTTCTCTTCATTGCAGTTCTTTAAGGCTTAGGCTGCAAATCGCGAACAACACCACTTTTGTGACAGTGAAACAAACATTTACATACAGACAACATACTTCAGGCAACATACACAGACAACATACTTTAATGATAAAACCAAATTCTATTTATTATTAAATTTTGTAGACCAAGCCTGTTAATACAAGTGAAATTAAAAAATGTAGAATATACACCCAATCTTACATGGTGTAACGTATAGTTCAATGTCAGACCACATGAAATAGTTTCACTGATCCAGGCAGTTATTACATATGATATTCTTAATGAACGCATAAAAAAATTTCTTAATGTTCCATAAACAGTAGGTAGATGTGTTTCTTTTATTATTATTTTTAAAGACATTCATAATTTGTGTGCATGAAACTCTACCTACTCTACTCTATGTAAATCGTACGATTAAAAATTGGAATGAAATCCCTGCAGCAGTCGTAGAGCCTTTTCCTGGCTCTGTTGGTGTTTTCAGAAGAAGACTTAATCAGTACATGTAGAAAACTTATTATACCGCATAGCGCAGCTTAGCCATAATTTCATTGATCCGTAATTCAAGTAAATTGTAATGTAGATAGTGTGGTGTATTATAGATTAAGTGTAGTGCAGTGTAGTGCCGTGCAGTGGGGGGGTAAGATACAACAATGAGTTGGCGTATGGCATAACCGAAGAAAGATATGGTGAATGTGAAGTGAAGTGAAGTGAGGTGAGGTGAAGTGTAGTGAGAGAGTGTGTGGGGAATAATTCGTATGTTTAAACAGCTAATTTAGGAAAATCCACATTATGATTCTGAATTTAAAAAATTGTATAATCATGTATCTACGTTTATGTATGTTTATGATTATGTACATGTATATCTTTGCATGTATACTATGTGTAACTGTTTGTTTCTTTATGTAAATGTAGGCATGTATAATAAGTAGGTGTGTGATCGGTTATGTGTGAACATGTGAGTGAGCATTCATGTATAAGAATGTGTATGTATGTATGTATGTGTATGTGTGTATGTAAGTGTATGTATGTACGTGAAGCATGAATGTGTGAATGTACGTGCACATTTTTAAAAGTATTAATAATATTAACGGTTGGTTTTGAGGGTCTCTAGAGAAATCTATTGTATTGTTCCATCCTTTGACGTAGTAGTAGTTGTAATTTATTTTATTGTGTTATATTGTAAATGGTTTTTGTTAATTGCAAATGTAGATGTATTGTAAAGCTACAGACGTATGGTTACCACCTGGAAATCAGCCAATTGTAGCCTAATAAATAAATAATAATAATACCAATATAAAATGTTACCACCCACTTTTATCTTTCATTTCTTCCAAGTGAAATCTTTTCACTCCACGCATGTTTCAGCCTCTCTTTCTGCCATTCTATTTCAGCGAACACAAAAGAAAAAGACAGTTGTGTGTCTGTTGATGTTGCGCTCGGTCCCCAATAAATTGCAGACACGACTTCTTTGAAGCATCTCATCAAAGCAAATATTCCTTTATGACGATTTTCATGTGCCTTCTTAGTTGATCGACAACGTTCTCAGCCTAGGGAGCCACAAGGAACAAAAAAGAAAAGAAAAAAATCAACAAATAATGGAGTTTCTTTCGCTGTTTCTCAAATTCGGAGAAAAGCCAAGAACCCTTGATTTCGCCAACAGCATCTTGACGTCCGTGTTCGGCTGCTTGGCAAGCACTTTGCGCCCCATCGGAAAGCCGAGGGTGAAGTGAATGAAGACGGAGGCACAAGCAAGAAGAGGGAGGTAGCGAAGAAAAAGACGGAGAACTTATCTTAACTTTCTTTAGAAACGCTTCCTTTCTAAACTGTCTGCGAGTTAAGAGATAGCCTGCTGGCCTCATATCTTATCAGCATAAAAGATCAAAAGCAAAATAAATGTGTAAAACATCGCACTTCATTACCTGCCTCCTATTACCCCGGATCTCCTTTCGAGCGTGGTAGCTTGCCCGCCTTTTTAACTCGCTCTTCTTTCGCTGGGAGTCCTGGAGGCCTTTTTCCCTCCAGGTGGCAATCCCACCGGCTTCACGCATCCCGTGCCCACCTCCAAAATCACTCCGATGTTGTTGCATTTTCAGCTCACGCCCTGTCGTTTTGCCTCAGCTGTTCACAAGCCCCACGGGACTCCCAAAACGTGCTAATAATACACACGAAGCCTCTTGATTAAATGAACTCGAAGTTTTGTTTCCGAGTGTGTCAAGGATATGATTTTTCCGGAAATGTGGGCTACTTGCTGATTTGTTTAAAGTGACACAAACAGTAATTAAAAGTGTTTCTTTATCATTCAATGTAGAAGTTCCAGTTGTAGGATAATTATCCTTATTTAATTTTCAATAAATGCAGCTAATGAAAGGATAGAGTTTGGAATTTGTCATCAGTTGAACAAAACTGGAATGGGAATTATAGTGGAAACTGCTATGAATAATTTTTAAAGCAATTCCTACGTAAAAGGTCAATCACAGCGGTTCTCACGGTATATTTAGAAAAGTATAAACGGATTCTTTAAAATGTATTCGCTCGTTCTGAGAGTATAACTACTAAGAGCACGTGTAATTATAGAAAATAACTGATCTGTGAATCAATACAAAACTCTACAAAATTAATTAATTTAAAAAGAGTGAGCAAACTTTAAATGACAATTATTCCAAAGTAATAGAGACAATATAACGTTTGAAACCGAAATTATTTTTCTAAAATTATCATTGTCAATTAAAGAAATATTAATTTCGAAAGATGTTAAAAATCATTATAAACAACTTCGGTTTTTCTCGTGACAATTCTACCTTTATTTTGAAACTTTATTATAATTCTCATAACCACCTAGTACTTGAAGCTGACGAACTGAAAACCAACTGGAAAGGTATAACGTGTGTCCTATCGTTATGATTTTACCAGAAATTGCTCCAAGTTCCTAACATTCGAAGGTTCAATAAGTTAGTAAGCAAGAGGCAATAAATCACCCGTTATGAAGAAATTATTAAGTATTTATATGATATAGTGAGCACGCGACCCGTCTAATACAAAAGGTCGCTGTAAGTGGAAAACGTCGAATTCCACAGAGGTTAACAACACAACGACTCCACCTCACGAATATAATCGCGTTATTTTCGGCTCCACCAGATTCGGCAAACGTATAAAGAACAATTGGCTCAGCGTGATACCAATCACTGCACCAACGACCAGGCACGGCGCGGCGGCGTGCGCGAAGCAAGGGGCCTCGCAGTCGACGTTTCCGACTCTGTATACGGGCGCTTACCCGCGGGTTATTTAATATTTGAAATATCCTCTTTCGCGTTGCGACGTTTATCCGCGAAGAATCTCCAACAAACTCGGGACAGTTGCCGACGCTGCCGCCCCTTCTCCCCCAGCCGTCTCTTGCGACGGAGGCGCCACGACGCGCCCCACCACTACCAGCACGCGAAACGCTAGGGGAATGTCTCCCAAGGGAAAGGGACAGGAAGGGGAGAGAGAGACACACACAGTCAGAGACAGAAAGACAGAGCGAGAGCGTTAGAGAGAACGAGAGAAAGAGCGAGAGAGAGAGGAGAAAGCGACAGAGAAAGAAAGAGAGAGGAGAAAGAAAGAGAGAGAAAGAGAGGGAGGGAGAAAGAGAGAGGGAGAGAGAAAGAGAGGGGAAAATTTTATTTTTATTAACAGAACTACTATCGCTGAAGAGAAAAAAATATGACACTGATAAATAAATCTGCAAGCTGCAGGACCGATGACCAGTTAATTTTCCTTCAAATTAGATACTGATGTCACCCATGTCAAACATTAGCTAGATTGTGGCGACAACCATGGATTTCGAACGTGCCTTTCAAAAACCATGGATCTGAGAAAGTTTTACTTAACGAATTTCAAATTTTGTTGGTCTATAAACCAAACCAAACGAGCATTACTACTATTCCATAATACTTGCATATTACATACGACTCATTAGAATATAATGACTCATAATGTATTCGTACTCCAATGAAGTCAAATTTAACTGCTTTAATAAAATGAAGAGCAAACGTAGATTAAGAGACAGGGGAACAGAGAGAACTGAGAGACAAGAAACCGTGAATCCGTTTTGTCCACCATACATCGACCGGAAACGAACTCCCAGTCGTATTGGTGGAAAGGAGACTGGAGGACGGTACAGTTCACGAACATTGTCAATTGAAGAAAAGATAATCTAAACCCAACTCAACAATTCCAACCCCGAATTTGGTGTGCAAAGAAGAAAAGGGTATGAGGAGCGCCATGAACCTGCGCATTTGTCCCTCACGTATCACGGTCTTTCAAAGCGCCAGCATGTTCTGCTTTGGCGGCGTGGGTTATAACGCTTACTCCACTTTGAAAAATGTCTTGACAACGTGAGTTGCAGAAATTACTTGAACCCAATCAACGATTTCGGTATCGCAACACCTCCAAAGAAGTAAAGACCTGGACAAAGCGTCTATATTTGAAAACTGTGGTTTTGAAGAAGAGATACTCAGGTAATTACAAAATATACTGGCACATAAAGTTGAGCAAGCAAGCATTGTCAATTACATAAAATGAAACCCTAACGCAACCCTAAAATTCCAGTTACAATCTCAATGGGAGAAAGAAGTAAAAAAAAGCCCTTGGGACGCCACCCACCTTTCCATGCTCCCATCACACGAGGGGCGTGTCCCGGGTTTCGGAACCAAGCACGCGCCCGCGTCCGCGTGAGCGCTTTCAAAGGCCTTGCGATTTGCTTCGACTGGGCGGATGCGGGGCGGGGAGGGGCGGGGAGAAGCGAGGAGAAGTGGGGAGAAGCGGGGGGCGGGAGAGAGTGGAGTTGGGGAGGAGTGGAGGGTAGCGGGTGGCAGCTCGGGGCGAGGGCACGGGGCGGGCTGCGGGGCGGGGGCGCGGGGCGGCGCGGGGCGACAGGTGTGGAACTCGCTACTCTGTGCTTTTGTCGCCAGCAAAGCGCTTCTCCGCTCAAAGCGTCAGGCGGACGACGTTCATGGGGCGAATAAAACGATGTGTGGCTTATATGAAAATTAATGGCACATGCCGAAAAGAGTGGGCGCCCGACCGCCGGGCGCGTGGCGAGAGAGCACGTGCATAAACGTCAACGCGCGATTTAAAGTGTGGGCGAGGCGAAATATCGAAATCTTTTCACTGTTGGTGACGATTTCGTCGCGACAGACGATTCTAAGCCTGTAAAAAGGAGTGTTATACGTTTCACAATTTTTTTTCCGTTTCTAACCGTATCAGGATTTGTTGAAAGTTTGATAAAGTCAGTGAATCACTCTAAAAATATGAATAAAAGTACAACTTTTTTTTCATTTATGCACTGCATTTCTTGAAAGCGCGTACGCTTGTTTTCTGTGAAAATGGACACACAACCAAAACTGTACACATGTCCATGCTTAACGCGATTGGCTATTAAATTACGCAGAATACTTTTTATTCAACGCACAAATCGTAAAATTCCATTGGCAGATTCAGCACACGATTCTCCACATCGTCGGATGATACTTTTTTTTAAAAATAACAGTGCACAGCAAACGGTCATTTGCATCTCTAGTTCTCTGTAATGATACTTTTAAATAGGACCAATTTTTATCCGTAATGAACTCATGTAAAAACAAACACTGTGGTCGAAAATCAAGCACACAGAAATGAGAAATTAGCGGAGAATTGAACAAAAGCATTCGTCCTGGATATCAGCATGAAACGGTGCGTGTAGTTCTGTCAAACAGAAATGCACGCGGAGTAAATCATTGAAAAAGCAGTTTACATAAAAGTTGCCAGAAAATAACCCGAAATAACTTTGGCAATCGTCACGGTTGGAGTGCACCAATAGTCGCTAATGCATTGAACGAAAGCAAAACAAACTAATGGTTTCTGATGGATGCGATTCGGTTGGTTTGCAAATTGGTCACACTCGCAGCAATTTAAAGAAGTCAATTGTGGCAGAGGGTGATATGGTATAAAAAGGAAAACTGGAATGTTTGTCCATTTTTATGGCCTCAGTGTACCAGAGAGAACGAGAGGATCCCCTTCTGTGTCTATAGATGTGAAGGCTCAATTGTGATACCGTTGCTGCATTCTAGAACATCAACCAGTAGAGACTCTCCATCATTATGCTGCAAGGGATTGATGGCTGGTATGCGATGGACGATATAGCTTGAACTATGTGAACTGTGTTGGGTAATATTGGCAACGGATCGTTAACAACATGATGACATAGGAGGAGATAGAGGGAGAGTTTGAGGGTAGCACGGAATGGCAGTCAATTGACAACGAACAATAGATGTTGGCCTATGACACGGAACAATGGTGAGATAAGGAGATGTGAAAGAAGTCACAGATAAGGAAATATTGGAAAAGGAAAATGTAAAAGCAAATTAATGTAAAAGAGAGAGAAACATCAATGACGGAACTGACTTCATAGAGAATGCACGGACGTGGTTACAGGGACAGAGATGATAATGAGAAAGAAAAGGGATATGGGATAAAGAAACGAACACGAGAGAACAGAGACAATTGAAATGACTGGGAAATAAAGAGGACCCAACAAAACAGAGAATTGGTAAAGTGCTCCAACGATACACTTTCAAAGACAAGAACATAAACAGGGGTTGAGATCTAGTCAGAAGAAAGAAACAAAAATACAGGGGAGCACAATTGTAGAAATATCAGAGATAAAAAGAGAAAGAAATACAGAGGCTGTGACAATAACAGTGATAGTGAGCGTGGCTGACGGCGACAGCCTGAGACGTGGCAATGCGAGTGACAGTACGAGTGACAGGGGGAGTGACACCGCGGGTGCCAACGCGAGTGCCAATGCGAGTGCCAACGCGAGTGACTGCGCGAGTGACTGCGCGAGTGACTGCGCGAGTGACTGCGCGAGTGACTGCGCGAGTGACTGCGCGAGTGACTGCGCGAGTGACTGCGCGAGTGACTGCGCGAGTGACTGCGCGAGTGACTGCGCGAGTGACTGCGCGAGTGACTGCGCGAGTGACTGCGCGAGTGACTGCGCGAGTGACTGCGCGAGTGACTGCGCGAGTGACTGCGCGAGTGACTGCGCGAGTGACTGCGCGAGTGACAGCGCGAGTGACTGCGCGAGTGACTGCGCGAGTGACTGCGCGAGTGACTGCGCGAGTGACTGCGCGAGTGACTGCGCGAGTGACTGCGCGAGTGACTGCGCGAGTGACTGCGCGAGTGACTGCGCGAGTGACTGCGCGAGTGACTGCGCGAGTGACTGCGCGAGTGACAGCGCGAATGACAGCGCGAATGTCAGCGCGAGTGACTAGAAGAGACACAAACTAGGAGAGTTATAACGAATGTGCAAGTTAAGAGCATCACAAACAGCCATTGACCGCGTCAGCGAATGACAGGGAGAGGGTGAGAAGAGAGAGCGACGCGCTCCGAGCGGCGGAGAGGGTTCGGGTCCACGGGCGGCTTTTTGTGAGCGGAAGGGGCGTGGCGCCAGCGGCGGCGATCGCATCGCTCCCCGACAGGGAATTTGTCTTGAGGTGCGCATCGCGTCGTGCCGCCCGCCCCACGTGCCAGAGGGAAGGCGACGAGGGCGTGGCGAGTGACCGCTTCACAAAGACACTATTCAGATTAACCGCATTAGCACCTCTGAGGACACAGAAGAAAGCACTGTCATTCATTCTGAAGAAGAGGAAACTCCTTCGTTCAAATTATTGTATTTCATGAGGTGAAGATGAGAATAAACTCACATTCTGTAAGTCTTACTGCTGATCTTGTGTTCAGAGCAATACATTGTCAATTTAATTTTTTTTAGTAAATGACACGATTAAATTAGATAAAAAAGCATGTAATTTTTTTTAAACGCACCAGAAAGAAACAGAAATCAGGCATCGAAAAGATAACAAAAGGAGTTTCAGTAAAGAAGCAAATAAAATAGTAAGTAATCAGGTGGGGAACTAATCGTAACAAAGATTATCGCAACAGAAGGATCACAAAATAACGGCTAGGGGCTTGAAGGCAAAACCTGATGACGAAGATCAACAAACAAGAAAAAAAGCGCCATCGAATAACAAAGCATTCGAAAATTGAATTACGCATCCACAGTATGATGGATTTAAGAAGGCGAGCGCTGAGTGGGTTCGCGGGAGTCCGTAGATCAGGGCAATAAAAAGGAAGCGGCCGCTTGAGGGCGCGTGATGGAGGGCGACGCGCGGGCGGCGATCCGCGATAGCGCGAGGCCTATTACGGCCTCCGCGCTCGCCCCCGCCACCAACCCCCCTCGCATTCGCCCCGCCGATCACGCCTCCACCGCCATTCCCATTGCTGTCCCAGCCACCCCCGCCACACCCTCGAACCACGACCCCTCGCTGCGACCCCCGCCGCCACCGACGCCGCCGCCACCTGCTGCCGCCGCCGCCACCCCCGCCGGCTCCACCGCCGCCACCCCCGCCGCCACCCCCGTCGCCACCCCCGCCGCCACCGCCACCGCCGCCGCCACCACCCCCGCCGCCACCTACGCCGCCACCCCCGCCGCCACCCCCGCCGCCACCCCCGTCGCCACCCCCGCCGCCACCGCCACCGCCGCCGCCACCCCCCCCCGCCGCCACCTACGCCGCCACCCCCGCCGCCACTCCCGCCGCCATCCCCGCCGCCACCTACGCCGCCACCCCCGCCGCCACCCCAGCCGCCACCCCCAGCCGCCATCCCCGTCACTGTCACATCTCCCGCATCACCCCACTCGCTGCTTACTCAATTTCCCCGTTTCGCTTCCCACGTGGCACCTACCATTGTCCCCGCCACGTCACCCGCATCATTCTCGTCTGTGCCTCCGTCTCCACACCTGCCTTCGCTCTCCTCTACCTCCGCCACTTCTACCTCTTTTGCCACCCTGCCTTCCCACCTTGTCACCGCATCTGACTCTCTGCATCAGCAGCCACACCGGTCGCCCTCATCCTCGTCACCGCCTCCTCAGTCCCCCACTCTTCCTCCCGCCCGTCTTCTCCTTCTTCTTCAATCCAGTCCTTATTCTCGTCTCTGTCCCAGCCTCCAATCGCGCCGCGCCTGTGCCCCTCCGCCATTGCCACCGCCATCGCCCCTGCTCCCACCCGCCGCGTAAATACGCGATCGAAATCTTGATTATCGCGCGCTCCAGCACGTCCGCGTCCTCGCCTCTCGTAAAGTTAGCGGTGGGGGCGGCGGCGGGGGGGGCAGCGGTAGCCGCAGCAGCGGTGGCGGGGACGGTGGTGGCGGCGGAGAAGGCGGTGGCGGCGGCGAAGGTAGGGGCGGTAGGGGGTGGCGATGGGAGCTGGCGGTGGCGGAGTCGGTGGTGGGGTCGGTGGCAGGGACGGTGGCGGCGACCGGGTCGGTGGTGGCGGCGAGGGCGAGTGGCAGCAGAGGGGGCGGGGGCGGAGACTTTCGCGCGGCCGGCCAACGCGCGACCGGCCGGAAGCACAGACTTGAACGACCGACAAAAGAGGAGAGAGCAATCAATAGAAGTGAAATTGTGAAGGAATGGGAAAGCAAAATTAAAAGGCAAATATCATAAGGCAAACGAAAGGTAGATAATATTGTGTATACAGTACTTATCTTAAGGAAAACAAAAAGATCATAAAGTAAAAAGAATAATTAAGTTCAAATAAGCAGAGAAAGACGAAGGGAGAGAATGAAAAAATGTTGGAGAAATTAGAAAAAAACACTGCACACTTGTAGGCAAAAAAAAACAGTAACAATGTATAACAGTCAAAGAAGTAAACAGAAATAACGTGCATGCTGAAGAAAGGATGATTATTTATTTTGTGTTTTTCTGGGCGCGAGAACTACTTTGGTCAGTAGACGTATAAATGTAGTGCATGTTTTCATTGGAGGTAGTGGTGTTCTTCCCCAGCTGATAGCGTGTTCCGGCGCCGACTTCCACGTCGGCTTGCGGGATTTTCTCAATCAATGTATCTCCCACCAGCGAAGCACCACCCCAGTCGGGACATGCTCTAAGCTCCTGACATGTGTTGTAGTGTAGTGCATATAAGTGTGTGTGTAAATAAGGGGTGAGGATTCAAAAAGAGAGAGGGTTGAAAGATAGCGCGCAGGCCGTGGCCCATTAGCCACCCTGTCCTTTCCAAAGTGATATTTCACGATCTCAGATTAATTACAACCCGAGACGCTCTAAATTGGGACTGTCTCTTCAGTAAGGGCAATACACTAATCCTAGATCTGCTGATCCCTTCACCATTGAATAAATATGGGCCGACAAGAGGATGAGGCCTTTGAAAGTTCATTTTTGAACAAGGACAATACCTAGTGTTAACAGAGACACGTCAAGTCTTTTTTCTATCCGACAAGGAAAAGGCATCCTTTATGTGTCACTCGTGTGAGTGACAATACAATTCACCAACCATTTTCGTAGCAACTCAATTCAAAATTCCATTAATAAAATGCACTTCACTAATTGTCTCATTCTAAAATTAAATTAGGTATACCATAGACATTTGAAGGATCTTCAGAAAAATTTACGAGCTTATATTTCTCGAGCACAAATTATCTGAACACGACTTATATATTTTTTTAAATATACTATTTAAAGATCTAAATTTTTAGAATAGATTTCATTTAAAAAATCTCATTTAAAAATATTATGGTTATGGAATTTAAAATTTTTGCTTCTTTATAATATACGGAGAGATTCACGAAAATCGCATCTGCACCATCCAAAAAAAATCTTAAAACTTGACATTTTTTAGAAAATTTTGAAAATTTTATGGAACCTTCATGTAAAATACGCCCAAAAATAAAAATATCCTTTTCAAATTCACACGGTCTGAAGCTTGGCAAGATGGAATGGAAAATGTCAATTTTGGAGAAAATTCTCCGAAAGGATGACTCTTTACCACAGAGGGATACATGGATAAACGGACAAACAGGCAAACAGTAGAACGACAAGCAGACGGAAGGATGGTAGGACAGAAGGACGGTAAGACGAAAGGACGGACGGACGGACTGACGGACGGACGGATGGATGGACGGATGGACGGATGGACGGATGGACGGATGGACGGACGGACGGACGGACGGATTGACGAACGGACGGGCAAGCAGTCGCTTGACCCTAAACAAATTTTTCGGTACCAAGGACCCTTAAAACGTGGATTCTGAAAGAGTGAACTTCGTTTCCTAAAAGTTCTTAATCTTCTTGTGAAAAAAAGTCATTTACCATATTTAGGAGTAAGATTTTCGAACTTTTTCGATAATTGGGATCTCCAATAGGTGACTTTCAGAAGAAAAATTGACACTTTCCCATTATCATAACAATACTTGCTCTTCACTTCGTTCGTACGCAATAAGTGAGAAAATAAAATATCATCTGCTAACGTAAATTCAAATCATCTAAGCATCGTCTTTCTCTCCACAGACATACGAGTAATGTAAAACAAATAATTATACTCGTATACTGTAGTACTCAGCCGTTGGAGGGGCTGTTAAGAACTTTGATTCTCGCCTTTTGTTGAGATCCGTACCATCAAACGATCAGGAACGTTATTCTCGATTCTCGATATGCCATTCCGGTTGAATTCTTACATTCGAGAGAAAGTAAATTTTACTTTCTGTGATATAACTTACGTCTAAAAGAAGTACTTTTTGATCTAATAATACAACCATGCCTCATTAATATATTCCAGACGTGTATGTAAAATTAATCGTCCGGTCCCGTCCGGTCCATAAAAATAACCTATGAACTTTGAGAAAAGTCCGCGTCAAAAATAAACGTTCGGTTTAATAGTCGTACGACGGAACTCGACGACGAAATCGATGGGAAAACGGAAGCTGACACAAAGCAACCAGTTATTTGCCCGGCGGCAGCGGTGGCGGTGGCGGTGGCGGCGGCGGCCGGCGGCGGCGGCTGTGGTAGCGGTGGCGGCGATGGCGGTGGCGGTGGCGGTGGCGGTGGCGGTGGCGGTGGCGGTGGGCGGTGGCGGTGGCGGTGGCAGTGGCGGTAGCGGTGGTGGCGGTGGCGGTGGCGGTGGCGGTGGCGGTGGCGGTGGCGGTGGCGGTGGCGGTGGCGGTGGCGGTGGTGGCTGTGGCGGTGGCGGCGGTGGCGGTGGCGGTGGCGGTGGTGGCTGTGGCGGTGGCGGCGGTGGCGGTGGTGGCGGTGGCGGTGGCGGTGGTGGCGGTGGCGGTGGCGGTGGCGGTGGTGGCGGTGGCGGTGGCGGTGGCGGTGGCGGTGGCGGTGGCGGTGGCGGTGGCGGTGGCGGTGGGCGGTGGCGGTGGCGGTGGCGGTGGCGGTGGCGGTGGCGGTGGCGGTGGCGGTGGCGGTGGTGGCGGCGGGGGTGGCGGCGGCGGCGGCGGCGGCGGCGGCGGCGGTGGCGACGGTGGCGGCGGCGGCGCGCGCAAAGAGCCACGCCTACACACGGACGCGTCGTGTCCTCCGCGGCGGCCGCTCGCCTTTCCGAACGCGTCCTCGCGCCGCACGAAGCGCTGTGGGGCGCGTTCAGAAAAAGCGCCCACGCAACGCGCGGCGCCGCACGCGATGTGGCAGCCGCGCCCCCCTGCGGCGTCCGCGGTGCCGGCGAAGGCGCGTCTTTGGGAGGCGAAAGCGACGGCGCGGCGGGACAGTGGGGCGAAAAGTGTCACCGAACACACCTACTACACACCGATCCCTTTTAGTTACAGGACGCTTCAGAGAGGTCATTTCAATTCAAGGATCCATTACTCAATTATCTATATTAAGAATAATATAGTTTAACGTTGAAGTCATCAATTATTACATAGCATCTCTTAAGGCCTCTCTTCCGCCAAAGAAAAAAACTCTTTAGCTATCACTGCAATGGGTGAAGCAGTAAATCCGTAAGATCTATCTTGCATTTCTCAGCCTGAATCAATGACTATCCATACGACCGGAATGAGCGTTGAAATGCCGACCTTGTACTGAAAAGACGACAACTGTGTTTCTTGTGACAGCCCCATTCACTGGCAAAAATGGTTGCTCATCACTCCTCCCCCTGTCCTCTACCTTTCCTCTGCTTTTGTTCTATTTTCTGTTGACTAATTTCAATGGCTCTGGAACCTTTTTAAGTTGACGTAATCATGTTGTTTTTTAAAAATTTCGTTTTTTCTTCAAACGTATGAAATAAAATTAAATCAAATATCGCACACGACGACAAAAATACCTTGCGTTCCCGAGAAAGATTCATAACTATGTTTCGTCACTTGTAACACAATAGCTTCTTCTCGTAGAGAAAATTTCTGTTATCGGTTTATCGTCTGGTAAATTACATTGTTATATTTCAAAATCTATTTAATATCTATGAATGAATTAATAATTTCTTTCAACTATATATTCATTAATTTCGTTTAATGCACCATTCATTCATTAAATTCATCATTCTTTCACTCATTTAATTTATCTTTCATTCATTTAATTCATCTTTCATTCATTTAATTCATCATTCATTCATTTAATTCCTAATTAAATTAATTTAATTACTAATTAAATTAGTTTAATTCATCATTAAATCCATTCAATTCATTCATTTATTTAATACATCATTGACTATTTCATTCGTCCATCATTTATTCATCATTTAATTTATCGTTCAGAAATTCATTCATTTTATACAGCATTCATTCATTCATTTGATTTGATAAGGTGGGTTTGTCGTGTTTTGTTTGGAGCCAGTGTGCGTAGTCGGGAGCCGGGAGCCGGGAGCCGTGCGCGCAGGGCGGGGCGCCGCCGCGGCGCTGCCGCCGCCTGCAAGGACGGCGGGCGCCCGCGGCGGCGAGCGACTGGCTCGGCACGGGACGGGACGGCTCCGGCGGCAGTGCACACGGAAGGCCGCGCGTCGAGCCGGAGCGCAAACACCAGATCAAAGCGAGAGATACACGCGCTTGCTGGCAGTTGGCGAAAGCAGAAGAGGTTGCAGAAGTGAGGGCAGAATGGTTGCGATGGTGCGTGCCCCAGGGCGTTTCTCCAGTCGCCCCTCACACCACAATCACTACTGACATCGCAATCCTACCTGTCGTCACTATTCAACTAGCGATAACCTGGGTTGAAGTAAAAAGGTGATAACTAGTGATAACCAACCAGTTATCAACTTTATGCTAGAAATCGTGGTGGTGCCCGATAATGAGGAACAACTCTCGCTACGACCTCGAATAATTACAACACGTTTTGTATTTCTGTGGAAAATAGTTTCGGTGATATATAAAGAATAATAAATAAAAACATCTGAATGTTGCTCATTTTCAATACTAATAAATTAGCAACAAAAACACACGATGAAAGAAACCACACGATTGTCTTCCAAAAACGGTCTGGTCGAGAACAGCAAATAAAATTCCCCTCGTATAACACTGCTATAAGTTGCACATTTTTATAAAAATAGCCTTAACAAATAATAGAATTCAGTAGAACACAGTACAATAACCTCGAAAACAAGGGATAATCAGGACAGCAACTACACAATGGGCACAGTGACTTCAACGTCACAATGACAACAGCTACAACTACAATAACGACAACAGCAACAGCGTTAACTACAACTAATTTTTGTTCAATTTTCCCCCCTCCAGTTACCCTGATGGGGCGGGAATTTATTCAAAATAGGGGAATACATACTATACACTCCAACCGTTTAGGCTTGTGGAGTTAAAGGCGGGCTTTAATTTAAAAATACTACTTAAAAACTAACTTATTACTACTTAAAACTATTACATGGCTAGCCTCTTTGGGCCTAGTCTAGTTTATTTACAGGTGTAGATTTTTGAATATTAAGTTCTTGGGACCACAACTAAACGGCGACGACAACGATATCGTCTCTTGGCGCCAGAGAGACTCGCAACCTTGGAACGAGTGCCAGGAATCCCGGTTTAGGGACATAAACATAACCGGACATCAAGCGTCTAGTGAGGCTGTATTTTGTTTCATTTTATTGGTGGAAGGTTAAAGTGACGATCCTGGAAGCCTAACGATCTGAAAAATTGCATTACACATTCAATTTACATATGTTGAATTAATTGCTTCACATGCTAAAATCGAGAATAGAGCATTAGTTGTGAAATGTGCTGTCAGCTAATAAATTATTAAATTGAGTGTCTGACCATGAAACTACCATCATGCTAACATATTCCAAATGAAAGGATACACGTAGCTCGAAGGCAATGGGAATGAGAAAATACTTAAAAAACTAATTTTTATCGTAACTTGGGATACAAAAATATTTTTGTCAGAAATTAGAAAGCAAATATAAAAGCTGCCTAGAGTTCGCATTCTCCAAATTACCCGCTATTAAAATAATAAATAATATTCGGTACTTTGGATTCAAAATTAAAGATAACTAAACCTTCTATAGTAGTAGTGCTGAAATGCATAATGGATAAGTTTGATTTTTGTACGGTGATGTGCATTCGTAAGATTCATCACTTCTTTATTCGGTATATTTTCATTGACGTCGATGAATATTAAAACCATTACCTGTTTTTACATTTATTTTAGTGTAATCACAAACGATGTATTTTGCTTTGCTCGCAGACTTGTGCGCTATCGGCAATTTTACAATGTATGTATTTTTCGGAACAATCTATTTGTGCGTCGGTGTCTCTCTTTCTATTCTGTCTCTTCTTTTTGTCAATTTTCTTCCACCTCATTTCCCTAAGCATCATGCTTCCCATTCCCTCAGCTCCTCCTCTCAGGCCACTACATTCTTCCTCGCTCTCCCCGCCAACACCTCACTCTCTCTGGCGGCCTCTCATGGAATATTTACCGGAGCGAATGAGCTCCTTGGCGCGCGCGATGCAGCGCCGCTGTGTGTGCCGCGGCGGGGCGGTGCAGTGCGGTGCGGAGCGGGGCGGTGCGGGGCGGTGCGGGGAGGGGCTGGCCGGGGTTGGGCTGGGCAGGGCAGGGCAGGGCGAGGGGATGAGGGTCACGGCGGGGCGATGTGGGGCGGGCCTCGGCGAGGCAGGACGGGACGGGCCGAAGCGCGGCGTGGCGGGGTAGAGCGGGAAGGGGCGGAGCAGAGCAGGGTGGGGAGCGGCGGGGTGGGCCAAGGCGTGGACAGGCGCGGCTGGGCGGGGCGGAGCGGGGTAGGGAGGGGTGGGGCGGAGCAGGGCGCGGCGGGGCGCAGCGGGGCGCGGCGGGGCGCGGCGGGGCGCGGCGGGGCGCGGCGGGGCGCGACGGGGCGCGGCGAGGCGGGGCGAAGCGGGGCAAGGCGGGGCAAGGCGAGGCGAGGCAGGACGGGACGGGCCGAAGCGCGGCGTGGCGGGGTAGAGCGGGAAGGGGCGGAGCAGAGCAGGGTGGGGAGCGGCGGGGTGGGCCGAGGCGGGGACAGGCGCGGCTGGGTGGGGCGGAGCGGGGATAGGGAGGGGAGGGGCAGAGCAGAGTCCGGCGGGGCGCGGCGGGGCGCGGCGGGGCGCGGCGAGGCGGGGCGAAGCGGGGCAAGGCGGGGCAAGGCGAGGCGAGGCAGGACGGGACGGGCCGAAGCGCGGCGTGGCGGGGTAGAGCGGGAAGGGGCGGAGCAGAGCAGGGTGGGGAGCGGCGGGGTGGGCCGAGGCGGGGACAGGCGCGGCTGGGTGGGGCGGAGCGGGGATAGGGAGGGGAGGGGCAGAGCAGAGTCCGGCGGGGCGCGGCGGGGCGCGGCGGGGCGCGGCGGGGCGCGGCGAGGCGGGGCGAAGCGGGGCAAGGCGGGGCAAGGCGAGGCGAGGCAGGACGGGACGGGCCGAAGCGCGGCGTGGCGGGGTAGAGCGGGAAGGGGCGGAGCAGAGCAGGGTGGGGAGCGGCGGGGTGGGCCGACGCGGGGACAGGCGCGGCTGGGCGGGGCGGAGCGGGGTAGGGAGGGGTGGGACGGAGCAGAGCCCGGTGGGGCGCGGCGGGGGCGAGGCGAGGCGGGGCGAAGCGGGGCGGGACGGGACGTGGCGTGGCGTGGCGGGGCGAGGTGAGACGGAATGGGGCGGGGCGGTGCAGCGGGCGCCGGCGAGTGTCGCTTGCAGCGCACGTCGCGCGTGCGGCCGCGCGGAGGAAGGCAGCGCCCCCACAAAGAGGCGGCGCGACCTGCATGCGGAGCCAGGCGGTCGCCGCCAGGCCCAGAGGAGACACGAGGAGCCATGCGGCGGGCAGAGAAGGAGTAGTGGGTCCGGCTGGAGCGGGACGCGGGAAACGGTGTCGAGTGTAACTAGGAGGGACGGAACGGTGAGGAGCACGGAGAGGAGGAGCATGGTGGGAATGAGAGGGAGAGAAGAAGCGGGCAGGTGATCAGAGGGAAGAGGAAACGTGGGGCGATGAGCGGGGAAAAGAGGAGAGGAGTGGGGCAGGAAGAGCGGGGCGAAGAGGAGCGGGGGAACAAGAAGCGGGGACAGGAGAAACGGGGACAGGAGAAGCGGGGAAAGGAGAAGCGGGGAAAGGAGAAGCGGGGACAGGATGAGCGGAGGCAGGAGGAGCGGGGGCAGGAGGAGCGGAGGCAGGGGGAGCGGAGGCAGGGGGAGCGGGGGCAGGAGGAGCGGGGGCAAGAGGATCGGGAGAAGGAGGAGCGGGGACAGGAGGCGCCGCGAGAAGAGGAGCGGGGACTGGAGGTGCGATGTGGGGAGGAGCGGTTCGGGAAGAGGCCGAAGAGGAGCGGGGCGGCGGGGTAGGCAATGAAGGGAGGGTGTAGGCGCAAGCGGTGACTTGACCTGGCCGGACGGGCAGGTGTGGGCGGGGTGCCGGAGGACGCGCGCCGGGCGGGAAGGAGCAGGACGATGTGCCAGCCAGCGGGACGCGCCAAGGCACGCACCGCGTCAGTCACGCCTCCGCCTCCGCCGCCGCCTCCAACGCGATGCGATGCGCACACGCGCACGCGGGGACAAGCCAGGTGCAGGGCAGCGAAGGTCAGGCCACCAAGGTCGAGCCCGCGGACGAGCAGATTCGCAACAAGAAGCACGTCAGACACTCGGATCTTTACGCTTCACCAACGGAAAAAAGGTCTTTGGAAAACTAACACATCCCATGTTACGCTCTAAATCAGGGGTTGCAAGGCCTAAAGGGCCGTAACTGAAACCTTTAATATGGTTGCGGGCTGTATTCATAGTACTCTGGCGATTCACGACTCACATTTCTGATGTTGATATATGCAGTTTGCCGGCTGCTCTGAAACGGGGTAAGGGAGAAATGAAAGCATGCGAAATACCGGGCCGTACCATGCATATCTCAGGGATAACTTTGAATTTGTGAAGTTACTAGAAAAAAATCTTAAATTTATACTTTAAAAATATAGCCTTTGGTTGGCCGCCAGTTGGACAGTCCTGCTCTAAATTATCAAAAAATAAAACATTGATTTTTATCCCAAAATTGAGTGTGGATTTCTGTCGCCAACGCCGCATTAGAGATTTGGCTCTAAACAAAAAAGGCAAAATGACATTTCCCAATGATAGACAAGGTGCCGGATTCTCTGAATTGCATGGAACTTCATCAGCAGGAAGGGGATCATTGAAAGCGCGTAGAATCATATTTTGAAGTCCTTTTGACCGCAGGCGAAATACTTAAATTAGGCATTGGTGTCTAAAATGAATCTTGCAAGCAAAATAAAAAATCTTATTACACATTTCGAGAAGCACATTCAAAATGTTTATTAAGTGTCCGAAAATCATAAACATAATAAGGCCTTTTGTGAAACTTCCTTGCTCCACTGATTGGACAGCATGGCTGCCAAACTCCCCTAAGCAAGAGGAGAGCTGCGCCAACGTGTTCCCATGTCAAAACGTTGGAAACGCTCGCCTTACCTAATTTGATATTTCTGTTAAACATGCATCTTCTGTAAGTAAAAATAGATATCACCTTTATTATTATTATTATTATTATTATTGTTTAACTTCTGAAGAAATTACATGGAAAACATTTTGTTCTGTGCTTTTGATGTACAAGGGAAAAGGACAAATATGTAAAGGTTATTAAGAAAATGTTTGAATTTTGTGTGTGAAGATCACAGTCAACAAATATTACCTCCCAATATTTTCCCAGTGAAGCAGAAGCTAACGTTATTAACAATAACAATTCAGTGAAGAATCATTTATCTTACATGCAACATGCAATGGTTTTCCTTTCAGTTCCAAGCTGGCAATAGAAACATCTAGTGGTATACCTCAGTCTGGATTTGATCCCAGATCTCGTGTAATGTGCTTGTAGTCCCAGTCCAGAACACCTCGTCATTTTTTACCACCACGTCGCTATTTAAAATTAAAATAAAAGTGAACATAAGAGTGCGAAAATGAAGCACACGCAGGAATCTCACGTTAAAGTCAATTCGAGCTGTACTAAAGCTATGAGATTTCGACGCATTATTCAAGAACGAGCCATGAAAATGTCACCGTGTAAAGGTGAAATGAAAATTTAACTTGCAGTGAGATTAATTTTGCAGATATCCCTCAGTACTTTCTTGAGATCCTATGTAAAATCCTTAGTATTACCAACTTACGTCTTCTCTACAAAATAAAAAAAAACTCATGAGAAATAAATACAAAATACGGAAAGAGTAATTACATTATGAAGAAATAATTCAATTAAAGTTGAATAATAGAATAGGTGAAAAGCGATGCGAGAGTCACGATGATACTAAATACTGAAGTAAAGGTCAGAATAGAATTATATGCAAATATCGCGAACAAATTTAAATGAAAAATGAGAGAAAAAAGAAAAGAAGATAGTGGAGTTAGGAAACCAAAAAGATAAAACTAATGCGTGTTCTCAAATACATCTACAAAATGTTCTCAAATTTGAAGAAAAAAGAACTACGATTTACGGGCATGAATGTCTTCGCAGGCTCTTCGCGTGGTATGGAAGCAGGAGCCAACGGGATTCATACAATATTTCAATAGGTAAACAAACGCGATGGAACGTGAATGCCAGTAAATGCACACGACTTCAGATTGAACTTTGCAACTCTTCAATGCGATTTACAGAAAAAATCGTGCATTCAGTTTCAATTAATACGTAAAAGCGTCAACATCAATATAAAAAGCACTTACCTTTTTACAGTAAGATTACATTTACCAACTCTTTTCATACTGCGTATTGTGCGCAACCCTGTCGGACACTTGACATTTGCAAACAGCTGTTTTTGCACGTTTAATAAATGTTTACAATATGTAACAGAACTTGACGATGACGATACAATGCACTGGTCGAGAGGTGTAATACTCGAGAGTGAAAGTAAAGTGATAGAATTTCAATTTCAATAAAAGTAAATTGTTGAACAAACAAACATCTAACTGAATTATTACATAACGGATTTCTCTATGATATTCTACGCTCTTAACAGTTTTAAAAGAATTTTCACATTTAATTATTTGAGGTTTTTAATTAGATAAGAAATGTATGAAAAACTAGGACTGGAAAATCACAAACGTATGATTACAAGTCAACAATTTAAAACACGCTTACATTGTATGTAAACTGATATAGCACAATGTTCAAGGGGGTAAAGTAAATTACATTGGATTTTTGATTCAAACGGTATCTCAAAATATATATAATATCAATAAAGCACTTTATTAATGGCGAATTGTGTCCCTGCCTAATTAGATGTATAAGTAGTTCTATGTGCACAATGCTATCTGTCTCTCCCTCTAATATTAAGTAGTGGCTTTCTGAAGCCTTCGGCGATTTTAGCAGTTTTAAAAGTATTTTCATATTTAATTATTGGAGGTTTCGGAATTACATAAGAGGAATACAAAAACAACCAATTTTCAACCATCAAACCGGGAGTGCGTCATATGTCACCGCGTTTGTCCCGAACAATGGATGTGGGGAGAAAGAAAGAGTAATTCCTTCGACTTACCGTCTTCGTATTACCGTTCTTCGCCTTTTTCTACGATTCCATCTATCCGTACCTGCTATCAAACATTTCAAATGTAATAATAATAATAATTATTATTATTATTATATATTATTATATATAATAATATATATAATTATATATAATAATTATATATATATAATATTATATATAATTAATAATAATAATAATAATAATATTTTGCGCAAAGTATTGTAGAGGCACCGACAGTTCCTAGATCTGCTCCTGGAGTAGATTTTATATCCAGCCGACTCATAACATCTTTAGTCGTGATGTAGTGGAATAATAATAATAATAATAATAATAATAATAATAATAATAATAATAATAATAATAATTGCTCGAAAGTTACGAAAAAAAATTGCCAGTTCCCCGTACAGCAGTCTGTAACTGAATGATCACACCTCGCTTGGCCCAAAATGGACCGGAGAGGGTGTAACCGTGAGTGACGGACAAACTGACACACGCAGGTTACCCGGTTACTACGCACATGCATTACCAAAATATTGGAACGATGGAAGGCAGGGAAATGCAAAATCAAAACCAGACTTTTTATCAGGAATAAACGCATGTATGCAACCCGCCATACAGACCTGCAAAGCAGACCGTTATCATGCAAAGACAATACACAAGCCAGGTCCCCGTCATCAGTTGATGCACGTTCAGATACTACCAGTCTAATTCCAAGAGAGACCAGGCGCCTACATGAAACTGCATCACTAATCTATGATCTTAAATGACACGCAGTGTACAGAGGGATGCTCCATATGCAAAATTAGCTCAGCGCGTTGCATTACACGAATGCGGCAACATTCCGATTTGAATATCGTAATGGCACGAAGTGAATTACTTGTTTCGGGAGATTCGATCTCCCTTGCACTTAAGGTAATTGATGAACCCATAGTAATCACACGAAACTACTTTGGGCAGGACCAATTAAGGAACAGGCCTCCGTGAAGAATAGTCCTAAATCACACGGAGGAAACTCGGTTCGTCGAGTCTTCGCGTGGCGCGCAGGCAGGTGGGGTCAGAGCCGTTCATTACGATGAACGATGGTTCTAATGACTGTCCTAAGACTTCCAATGAAAGATGAATGTGTCAACGCACGAACGTTACAAATTGCAAAGACAAACGATGGTTGGAAAATCTCATACAAACATGTGATTATGTATCAACAATTCAAAACATGTTTGTATAGTTTGTAAATTGACATAACAGAATGCTCAAGTGGAAAAAGCACTAAATGAATAATATGGTTAGATTTTAATTCAAACAATACCTTAATTTATACTCATATAAACTATTTCTCTCTTTGTTTTCAGTGTGAATCGTGTTTAATCATGGTCTTTAAATTCACTACTTTATTACATATATAAGTAGTATTATTCATTCAATGCTGTCTCTCCCTCTACTTTAAGTATTATGGAAATAATCTGGTAACTAAAGTTGACATGCACTATCATAATCATGGCGAAATACTGAAGCTAGATTGAACATGTCTTTGCGAATAGCACTTTTTAAACGTGGAATCGTTTTCTGACAAACACAAACCTTTTAATAAAAACTCATGTCTGATAATTTGTAAGGGATAGGTTTGATGTGTGTAAATACTACAAAAATCATTATAAACTGTTCTAAAAGATAAAAAAATATGATTAAAATGAATTTCGAACTCCAAATTTCTATAAGCATGTGTGTTGTTAACAATGTTTTCAAGAACTTACGATAAGATTTTCTATTGTGGAGTACGTGTAAATGACGTGCATTGCCTTTAAAAATTTCATAAACATAACTGTCATTACCATTTAAACTATTGCTAACGAAGCATTAAAATAGAGAAACGATCATTTAGTGCATAAACTTTCATTACCCACTAATGTCAGAATTTCTTTCCAAACAAAATGTAGGATCTGAAAGGAAATAACTTAGAACAAACACGAGTCAACTAAAAAATAGATGAATAAATGTAACAAAGGTAAGAATTTTCTACATGCTAACATACACAATTAATATAAAGTTACCTACAAGAAAGACGTTTTAATGAAGACGGTAACACTAAAAGATTAACCATTTCCTTTGGCAAAAATAGGTCAGAGAGACGAAAATTACAGAAATCAATAAAATTTACGGCGTGAGCAGAACCAACGAGGATGACGTCTGTGCACGTCAGACCCATCTCACGGGTCAACCGTCCCCCGCAGATGGAAAAATGATTCAAGAGTAATTAGAACGACGCCACAGAATAAAAAAAGACTCCGTTTTTCTCCAAAGGCTACGCGCAATCAGGAAACGAATTACGAGAGGGTTTTGTGAGGTAAAACAGAGAATTTCCATTCCGAGTTTCCGTTACATCCGCCGCGTTTAAAACGTACGCATCTAAGGAGCGCGGGCGCAAAAAAAAAGTGGATTTACTTCTAGTTCCGTCCCCGCCCTAAATGTAATTTAAAATTTTCTTTACATCCGGCTCTGCAAGAGAGACACAGAGAGAGAGAGAGAGAGCGAGAGAAAGAGATTCGCGTTGGATGGTGGAGAGAGGTCTACCCTCAAAGAGTTGGCAGCTTCTCTGCGGCTACACCCGGCGGGTGCCTCTGGCGGGCGGGGCGGGAGTTTTACTTGGTCTGTCTCCCTCTTGCGCGCGCAAACGACACACTGGCACATGCTGGGAGGAAGCGCGCACTCGCGAGTAGACCACAAAGCCGCCTCCGAGGAGTAGCTCCGCGCTGCTCGCACGGCCGTGATGAAGCTGCACGCCGGAGAAGGCCGTGCGCTTGGAAGGAGCTGCCATACGCACGGATTGGATATGGCGCGAGTTTAACGACGTGTATAGGTCAGGAAATATGTATCTTCAATTTGCAGGTCGTACGAATTGATTTTCGAATTTCCAGATTTTTGAAAATGTGCTCAGGCTATTAATAAAACGACAAATATATTAATTTTGGAAATCTTTTGAAAGAATAAACTAAACAATTTTTGTAATGACTTGTACTAATAGAATTAACATAATTCATTTAAATTGGTTGAAATGATGACCGTAATACCGCACATACTATACATACTTCACAATATTTTTTATACAATACATTGTAAACTATACAATATTTTTTGACCAAATAAATAAATAAATACAACTAAATATAGAAACGTTTTAAAACTTTGTCATAAAACAATAGAGAAGCATTCTTGAATGTCTTGCAAACTTTCGGCAAAATCAGAAGACAGAATCAAAGGTTTCCTTGCCAAATCAATTACTTAAAAATTAAGTCAATACTTTTTTTGTTATTTAAGGTCGCATCAGCTACTAGGTCATTAGCGACCACTATTGGATTTAACGTTATGGTGATGATAGGGGGTGAAAGGACAAACACATACAACCATGCCCGAGGCGGGACTCGAATCCGCGAACTCTCGGTCCGAGATCACTACAGCACTACTGCTTTAGCGATCTCGGCCATGGGGCGGACAAAGCAATACCTTTCCTGCAAGTTTCTAAGCAACAAATACTCCTGCAAGTGTCTTCATTTCGAAATACACTTAGAAATTTGTTTTAGCTGGAAACATTTCAAGAAATGATCATGACACACCTTACTTATTTATTATTACTTATAAAATATCAATTAATGAAGAAAAATAAATAATTTTTAATTGTTTCTAATTTTCTTCACATCTTTACCAAAGAAAATCCGATCGTGTTAATATTATGTCTGCGTTGGAAACGGATTCACATATCAAGGGTAAATTAATGATCGATAGTCCATTTTACAACTCATCTACGTTCTGTGTTCTGTCAGAATATCTCAACTCGTTGTTACCGCATTACTTTGTAACACTGCTTTCAGATTCCCTAATAACTACGTTCATTACAATCTTTCCGACACATTAAAAATAAGTTGAACTTGTGCAACACATTTTCAATAAAAATACGGGACATTATTTAAAGAACTAATTTTGAAGAACCGTCTACATTATGAAAATAAATACAATATTTTCTACAGTAATAGTGGGAAGATGCTGAAACGATTTTAAAATTTCGTGACTTTCAAAAATTTTGAAATCTCAAAGAAAATCTGCCATGCGCCACTGTCATAAGTGTATTTTGCTTTCTAAAGAAGACATTAATCTAAATATTTGGAAATATTAATGAGAAAAAACACAAAATATCCATTTAAAATTCGCCACGTCTCCAGTTCGTCCAGATTTTAGAAGATCAATTTTGCAAAAAAATCTGAACTTTTTTGGGACGGCGGATGAATGGACAGACGTTTTACCGTAAATGAAATTGTAGGTATCAAGGACACGCAAAACGTGCATCCCTATTAACAAAACAATTAGAGACAGATATTTTGCGTGAGTAAGAATTGTCTACTTTCTTATGTATCAGGGTATACAACACGAGAGTTTTGTCAAACAAATTACAATTTTTTGCTGCATCATTACAATAATTTATTTTTACTACGTAAGTGCGTATAAGGTGAGAACATTATATGTCAAAGGACGTATTATGAATTCCGAAACGACACCTACGAAGATTATGTGATGAGACTGCTGTGATGAGCTGATGTGTTGTCTTTGTTTTTGTTTTTTACTTTTCGCACCACACATCTTTACACCTAAACTCACTAAAATCATGAATATTATCACGCGTTATTACCATCGCGATTCATAACCACGCAGCGATCTTGGTGGGCACAGCGCCGCCTGTACGCCGATGGACAAACTGACCGCCGATCACCATCTGCATAAACCTCATTGTTTCCATCGCAGCACAGTCGCAACGCAGGACGTTTCAATTTGTGCCCGTTCCTGTGTCGGAGCCGAGCAGCGGCAGTGGTTGCGGTAGTAGCGACGGTGACGGGGCGGAAATGGTAGTCGGTGGTAATAGTGGTAAAATGGTAAACTGTGGTATTAGTGGTAGTGGGAGTGCCAACAATTTGGAGGCGACGGGGCGTGGGAGGGATACCACCATCGGCGGGGGTGATGGTGGGAGAAGGGCAATGGCGAAGCTGGTGGTGTCCAAGGGAGTAGTTGTTGGAGTGATATTGTGGTTGTGATATGGTGGGTGTGTTGATGGAAGTGCATGGGATTGTGGTGATTAGGATAGTGGATGTGCGAGGTGCGAAGGTACGGATTGTGGTGGGTGTGGTGGGCGAGGTGGTTGTAGTAGTAGAAGGCGTGTGATGGTTGTAGTGGCTGAGGATCTGGCGCCTGTGGTGGTTCGCAGGTGCCTGGTGATTGTAGCTGTGATGGTGCAGGTGCATGTGGTGGTGGTGATGGTGGTCGTGGTGGTATTTTTATTCTGAGTAGGTTTTCAGCTTGACATTCCTTCGCATGACATTACTGCACAACATTAGCTTTCTGTAATTACCTGTAACCTTTTAACATTTCAATATTCTTTACATTGATATCCAAAATCTTATTAGATATATTACCACACATTTGTAGAGTTTAATAAGAGGTGTTAAATAAAATATATCCCATGTTGAGAACAATAAGGTTCAGCTTCTTCTATTTCATCTTTTTCTTCTCTTTCATTAAATAAATTCCTAAAGATTCATTCTCTTGACCCCTACCTTATTTCAAATCAAATAATATCTCAGATATAAAAGTCAGATATATTTTGAAAAAACACAAACTGACGCCGTATTCAATAGATTCGCAATTTTTCGTGCCTGGTGGTTGACTCAGAAAGTTATAAAAAGCAACAAAATAATCCATAGAAGTGCGGAATTTTACTTTATTGATTTACTTGAATCAGGTTTTTTTTTCTCTTTAAGATGTTTTAAAGATATTAGATATGTTCTTACTGAATGGGCAACAAAGCTGCTTGGTTGAAAAAACCCTACAGAGCTTTTACAGACCTTCCTAAAGTTTGTTTCCCTCTCCTGTAAGATGAGATATTCTGACTAAAGTTCCTATTACTGTCCATCACAGAAATTAGTTGCTGCTGTAGTAAGGAGCCTGGGTGTGCGCTGTATGTTGCCATAACCGATTTTTGGAATATTGAATCCCCCCCATCAATTCGATAATCATTTTGTCCTACTTGCCACTTTTTATATCCACGCTTTTACCGATTACGCGTTTAATTATTGATGTACATGAATGCATAAATTATTGTACTTCAGAGTAGATTAACATTCAGCACAAGAAGAAGGCGTAGTAGCTCTACCGTCGCGCAGTGTTGCTTCGGCTACGTCGGCACGGCTGCGGTGCGGCGCAGCAATGAAATATTGAAGTTTTCATGGTCTATATTTCACTCCGTTTCCCAGACGTAGTTGAGAAACATGTTCTCCCCGCCAACGAAATTTAGTTTTGCTGCAACAGTAGATTTAACCTGTTGTTGACTCTCGAGAGAATAGCGAAACTGTTGAAGAGCTAGAACTTCAAAAACAACAACACCACATCATCAACAACAAGAACAACTACAATAAGATAAAATGAAATAACATGATGAAGACGTTGTGGTTCTTGAAAGGTGAAGTGGTTAAGAAAGAGGCAAACTAAAATTATATAGTTATACATTTTGTAATAGAGAAGGATTAGGTCTAAATTCTATTGGAGCATTTATATAATTTAATTTTATTCCCAAATTACAACTAAAATATTCTAACAGTGACACACGAAAGAGACACTGTCTGAATTATATTATATTTTTAATTACATTATAAAAATCTAAACTCTAAATAAAGTGTTTTATCGTTATTTGAGATACAAACATCAACATCAATAAAAGTGATTGGCACAGGGAAAAGCCCTGCCATTTCTTATCATTTTTATTTTCAGACTACCAAAATATAACATAACTTCAATGTTTTGGTTCCCGTCTTGAAAGTTAAAACACGTTTAGAACTAGTGGTGCTGAAACAGTACGTACTTTCTCGCCCGTATTTGCACGCAAAATTACGCGAAAAGTACTCAAAATTTCGAAAAATTATACAGAATCTTATTCCAAAATCCATCTTTAAGGAACAGATTTCATTATGATAAATAACTATTTCTTTAATATTTTAGTCGTAGGAAGACCCCGAAAGAAGTTTGAACTTTTGTAATTTTCGAAAAATCAATGTTTTCACCGAACATGAGACCCGGACCCATTCTCGTCAATGTCCTTTACACTATCCAACATCAAAATTTAATCAAAAACGATTGAGCCATTTTTTTGAAAATGTCCCAGGGGCTTCATGTAAAGTACGCCCAAGAACTAAAATACCGGTTTTAAATTCAAGAGGCCGCGACATCAGTCAGATAGGTTAAGGCACATCAATTTAGGAGAAAATCGACTAAATGGTTTAACCGCAACCGTTGTTCACAAACAGAGGGACGGACTTTTGCCGTCCTTCGATTTTTCGGTATTAAGGATCCACATAATACGTATTATGGCTACACTGCGTATTAGATAATTTTTTTCTAAATTTAGCAACTGGATTTATCCACTTTTTTTGTTACCAGGACCCTGTAATGAGTTTTCTGCCGAAAATTCACCTTTTTTCCGCGCGGCATTGCATAACTTTCTCTCTACTCCGTCGGGTGAGAAAGTAAAAAGGAATCAATAAGAAAAGTTTTTAGGTGTACGAACTATTCATATTTAAATAAATAAATAAAAATTAATTTATAAATAAATACTCAGCATTAGAGCCCTACAACCCCGAAGAAACACATCCTAAAATGCGATGTAAGAATACAATAGATTTATTGTTCAGCCATCGACGTGAATCGTCACAATCTTTACCCTCTCCACTTAGAACAAAGTTCACAGCCAGCGTTCCTCGAACTTGGCGGCCGTTCAGATAGGATCAGCGACACCCATCCCTCATACAAAGAACGGCGCAACGAGTTGGGGAAGGAACAGACTGCTCTTCGGGACTTGTGACATCTGACTGCGGTCGTAGCGGCTACAGAGCCTTCTACAACGAAGGATTCAGAAAATATTTACAGAGCGCATTTTTCAATCGTAAAGGAATGATATTGTTAAAGAACCGAATTCATTCTAATAATTAGGTTTTTCTACTTCCATTGTATTATTCTGTCATTTGATGGCTGCAACGCGTTGCATAATGTTATACGTATTTCATTGCTACAGGTTCTTGACCAATCATAGAGAAGTTTACAAACCAAATATTGATAATTAATCATTGGTATTCAGTGTAGTAAATATTTCATTCGATTGTGTACAATAAAATTGCATTTTATGTTTTATTATGCATGTCAGTTTAAATAATATTCCTCGTAAAAATTACTAGTAATAAAATAAATTTTAACTAAATTGGTTCATAATTTCACTTTGATCCTATTTGACTAGCGCAGTATACCAAAGCCGGCAGCGGCAGAATATAGAGTTATCCGCCGAGTGGCGTTGACTGAAACCTGCATATCAACTACCTCGAAACGATTCGAAGTCAAAGTTTAACTCGTAAAAGTTACCATAAGTCGTATAACAAGTACCGTATAAAACTCGATGTAATGGATATTAATACACTCGGTGGGAAGTTTACTGTACACGCTCGTTCCTCGCTCGCATCGTAATATTACATTCTTGTATTAATACCCATCATTATATCATCGTTTCGTAATGTACTAGTATACATTACTTTCAATTAGTAGATTTAATTCGTAAACAAATTAAAATGAGAGGTATTATTAATACTATTATTACTTTAATTCACAACTAAAGATTTTATCAGTCGGTTAAATATAAAATCTATTTCGGGTTGCAATCAGCTCTCTAAAGGAGCAGATGTGGGGACTGTCGGTGCCTCTACAATACTACTTTTCCCGTTTTTTTGCAACGGGCTGATAACGTTTAAATTTAAAAAAATATTTATAGTACTTAATAATCTTTAGTGGACGTCATTCTCAGTTACGTATATATTTTGAAACATACGATTATTTACAGTTTTTTCAAATATTTGTTCAATCTTGTACACTTTGGGGAGGGGAACATTGTTCTGTGTTCTTCACCTTCTATAGCCGCCCATGGTTTTCACGACTAATATTAAGCGCGAGGGAACCAATGAGTGAATGAGAGTAGCCGTGTCCTGTGAGAGCTGGAGTATGTCGGAGACGCGCGTGACAAACTTTTGACAAACGGCTAAAGTAAATGAATAAGAGGAACACGTGTGGAGTGTGCTGTACGATGGACAGCCATTCAAAAAGGTACACGCGTTGGAGTTGGTGTGTTCAGTTATCTTACGTTGATTCCTAGTGATACCAAGCACGTCAACTGCTAAGGTCATTAGTCCCGCAAGTGTAGTGGATGTTTTAACGCGGTAGGTGGATGGTGAGATCTGGCGCCGACCTACCGTCGGCATACGGGGTTTACTCTGACGCAGGGATGCCCCTCCAGCGGAAAACACCCTACCGGAACAAGCTGTAAGCTCCCGACTGGTCTCCCTGCGTGTGTGGTAGTGTAGTGCATGTCAGTGTAAGTGTGTGTGTGTGTGTAAGGAGAGAGGATAGGACAAGGAAGAGGAAGGAAAGATCCCGCGCGGTCCTGTGACCCGTTTGGTAGAGTCCTGTTCCGGCATTCGCCTGGTATTGATCGGATAAACCACGGAAAACTACCGATCAGACCAGTCTGTCACTAGAATTCTCTTCCAGATAGTGACAGAACTCGACCTAGCTACTTAGCTAGTGTCGAAAATCTTGCCACCGTTGGGAGTAGAACTTAGGACCTCCTGGTCATAGGCATTATAGAGCCACCTCCCCTGGTTTAAATTAGCTAAAAAACCAATCTACAATGTGATACGGCCATTTTGACCGCCTTCACTCGCGCATTTCCAACTCAACAGCGTGGCTAAAGCCTACTGCATTCGTTATTAGCATTAAACAACATTCATTCCAGCAAACGGAAAATTCCAAATGAAATTTATCCCAATATACAGATATGGCTTATCTTGGCAAACTTTCCTCTCGTAATTACAACAAAAAATACGCGCATATTTCTACTTAATTACATACGGGTTTCGTGTATCAATATGCGTTTGTCAAAAAAAAAATTTCTGGCTGCAGCCCTCACGGGGCTAGAAGAGAGGAGAATATAGGGCGCGTGTATTGAGGGAGGGGAAGGGGGTGGGCGGTGTTGGTCTGCGCTGCCGCCGAGGCCTTCGCTCTGCTCGGCCAGGTGGCCAGTCCGGTTCGATCTCGCTGCCCGACGATATTCGCAATTCTGCTATGGAAATCGCGACCAACGGTACAGAAAATTACGAGGGTTCGACCATCAAAACTTGTTTCCCCTTGCTGGGCACTGATTTGATTTTTTTCGTTAACCTGATGCGATAAGAAAGTTGTTTATAGCGTTTAAATAATATTTTTGTCAAACTGTAAGATACGTGACATGTTGATTCCAACGTGCAGTAATTCAAGCACATTTTTGATAAAAACATAGTTATTTCTAATCAATATATAAGATGGGAATCAGTTCTTCAGCAATATCTTCTATTACAATCATGGTTTGAGCCGTATGTGTGAATGAAGTACACGAAAAACGAATGATGAACCATAAATTCCTTGCTCAAAGACTCCGTGAAACGGAGGCGATTAGTATTACCGTTTTGAAGACATCAGTTGCATATAATTTCACGCCATCAGAGAAAGAACATTCAATGTATTCAATAAGATGCCAATCAATAATTTCACAAAATATGAAACGTAAAAATATAGAGATATATTAACTTGCTGCAGACAGATTGTTAATAGACCCGTCTCAAACTGAAAGGAGCGATTTCGTGATTAAGAGGGCAGGGTAACAACTTTTAAAGTATAAAACCAGCTCATCTGTTACGAAGTATAATTCCGTATATCCCTACAAAAATGACCTTGCCGCATTTTGATATTTCCTTTTTCAAATTTAATTCGTACGAAACGCCTCGCACGGTAGATTTTCGTGGAGGCTCCCCCTCGGAGAATGGTTGCCAAGAGGCAGTGGCGATTTGCGCGACAGAGTGGCGAAACCCGCCCCCAGGGATGCGGACCGTGCTGGAGGGTGGCGTTGGCTGCTCGATAATGCTTCGCTGCCAGACTGTCCCGGATTCGAGTGGGAGGAGGATGAGGAGGAGGAGAATGAGAAGAATGAGGACTAAGTTGCAGTCTGCGGGAGTGGGCGACGAATATTGGGAGGGGAGGAGGAAGAGAGGAGAAGGGAATGGGGGAGAACGAGAGTGGGCAAGACGGAGGAGAAGTGTGGGAAAATGGAGGAGCAGGAGGGTGGAGAAAGGAGAGGAGGTGAGGGGGGGAGAATGAAATAGCTGTCGGTGAGAGAGGGTGAGAAATAGGGGGAGGGGAGGAGGAGGGGAGAAAGAGGGTGGACAAGACGGTGTAGGAGGAGAGTGCAAAAAGGAAAGGGGTGGATAAAACAATATAGAGGGTGAGGGGAAAAGGACGAAATAGCAGTCGTCAAGCGAGGTCGAGAAATGTGGGGAGGGGAGGAGGAGTGGGAAATAAGGGAAAAAAGCGTGGACAAGACAGAGGAGGAGGAGGAGAGCAGAAAAACGGAGCAGGAGGGTGGAGGAAAGAGAGGAGGATGAGGGGAAAAGGGTAGAACAAAATATAAGTCGGTAGGAGAAGACGAGAAATATGGGGAGGAGGTAAGGAGGAGAGGGATGGAAAGGAGGATGGGGAACAAATTGGAATATTCAATCCATTTACTTATAATAACTATGTATGCAGAAAATAGTGATTTCAAATTCAATGATTTATTTCAATAAAGAACGTAAGCAACTTATTACATAGAAATATATTTTTGTTGTAGTCTTATTTTCTGCACGTAACTGTTTCGTTGTTTCCATGGCATGTGTCACAGGCCAATATGTTATGATCGGAAAGTCATAAAGAATGTTGGGACTGGGTGAAGGAGGGGGCAGAATGAAGGAATACAGAGAAGGGGAGCAGAATAGAGGAATTCCTTCAACTTGCTCCCCTTCTTCCGGTGACGGCGATTGCGAGAAAAGGGCGGAAATTTGGGGGCGAGCGGGAATATTAATGGAGAACTGCGAGTTGGTTTCATTTGTAATAATTACATTCTACGTCCTTAAGTTCTGAACTTCCGTTTTCTAAATCCTAATTTCTAGTACGAAGAAGGATTAGGCAGAGCAACAAATGATTTTCTATCATCCATTTGAACACACGGCAAGTAAAACTCGAATCAAAATTATTTTAAGTAGGAGTAATATATAAAGAACTAATGTAGCTTAGTAGAGAATATGATGTTTTGGCATTGACAACTGTCCCCAATATAAACAAAATTGCTGAGACTTTTCTAGGTGACACTCTATAGGCTCCAAGCGCTGCCTTTATTAAATTTGACTCCAGTACCAGGAAGAGCCACAGCTGTCTCAGTAATATTTATGCATTTCATGAAGAGTTTTCCCTGTAAGGAAATATGGGGTTTAACACGACAATTGTCAGACGATTGAGGTTTGCAAAGCATTTGGACAGGGTTCTCTCTCACATGCCGCAAGTACGACATGGCCATTGTTGATTTTACGCACTCGAAAACCCACGCACCTCAGGCGGAATCAAACTCCGTTCTGGGGATTGCAAGACGCCCACGCTCTGGGGACTGACGTATTTTTCATGCAGGTGCGGAATGATAATTCTTGAGTTTTAGTAGGATATTAAGACCAGACGGTTACGTGATATCCCTTATAAATTCCAGATGCTAGAACAGCACTTCGACGTGAATAGTGTGCTTCCAAAATCTGTCTTACGACTTTCGTCGAAAGTGGAAACGACTGATCCTTCAATCTGATTTCTACGATCTTAAAATTTATTCTGACAGAAATGTGATTTTAGGGTCTTGAAGCCAATAAAGTGTTGTAGAGCTAGAGACAGAAGAAAGAAGTATTGATATTCATTTCTATACGATGTTAGAACAGATTTGGACATAACTATCTCGATTCCTGTATTTTTTTTTGTTTTTGTTTTAGAACACATCAACTCTCGTGGTCATTGGCGGCAATGGATGAGAAGAAAAGGGAACGCGAAGGTAAGGTCTTGCGCGATCCCTCGCACGTTGTTGCTGCAGCTCCGGCCCAAATAACCTCTGTTCAGAGCAATCAGCCTATGACGTGTATTCCAATAAACTCACTTGCGTGAAACGCATCAAACAAATTTTCAACAAGACTGTAAGGAACACGCGACCTCCCCATCATTCGTACGCTCAAACCGTAAGGACATTGCCCTCACGCACGTCGCTAGGGGTAACGGAGGCTCTTTCGATGATAAATAACTTTGTTGTGACAAATCGACTGATAAGTAGAGACCGAAAAAATATGTAGAATGAAACGTCAAAATATGTACATGAATATGTAATGAAAACAGTAAGAATATGTAATAAATATGTAAAATCGGACATAATATGTAATATCAAAATCCTCTAATTATATAACTCATTTACATAATACGAACTTACATTTATAAAACAAATATTATACAAATTTTAAAAACAATGCAAACTTTTTAAAAATCATTTGAAATACAAATGTTGATGCCCATCTGCACCATACAACTTTCCCATCAGTATTAAAACCCTCACAAATTGTTGTTCAGGAAAGTAGTTTAGCAGCCAGACCAGACGCAATAGAAGCTATCGTACAAACTGGCGAAATCTACGACCAGGTAACAATCACTGCGGCATGGAATATTCTCATCGAAGTGTTAAACGACGGCGATCTCCACAGTTTCTTGGAAATTGAGGTCAAATGTCACCAAACGCGGCGTCAATGATACTTTTCACACCAAAAGGTGAGAATGATCGGTCGCTGACGCGCGGTTCCTGCCACTGAGATAACTGAAGCAGGCACGTCGGACTGTGAGAATATTCGACCGCGTCTTCACGAAGCGTACCTCGAGTAGAGTACCCAGTAGCACGCAGTAAAAATGTAGGAAAAAGTGCTGAATTTTTTGAAAATACTTCTTTTCATAAAAATATGTAAGAAAATTGATAAAATAAAAAAAACATTGTTGAGAAAATAGCGAAATATGTAAAATATGTAATATAGTGCCAAATATGTAAAACTATGTAACGAAAAATCCTGATATTGTGTTAGGATGGCGACAATTCGTTAAGATTAAAATTTTGAGAAAGGTAAGTAGAAAGACAAAAAATATGTAATTACGTAAAAATCCGGTCTCTACTGATAAGTAAGGAGTAAAGCATTAGGGAACGACTGAAGTAAAGCTTACCGCCCACATAGTACACCGTGACGACGGCAGAAGCGACGTAGAAGTCTCGCCGGCGCCGCTAAAGACCCCGCCCATCCGCCGACGGACAAGTGGCGCGGCGGGCGTCGCCGAGGGTCGAGTGGCCAACGCGCGCTACGGCGCGAAGGGGGGTGGGTGGGCCGGCAGTCCTCAGAAGCGTCAACAGCCCGCGGATCGCCCGCGGTCAACAGTTCGACCCCCGCGCAGGCCGCGACTCCGCAGCGCCCGCGCCCACTCGCGGACTCGGCGGCGCAGGGGGCGTGAGTGTTTGCTCGCGGGGAGTGCTGTCCCCTCCCCCTCTGCACCCCTTCCCTCGGGCCAGGTCCACTCGTGATTGCGTTCGCGCGAGCGGGCGCCCGAGGTTCGCACCCCGGCCGCGCCCACTCGATGGCCATCGTGCTCGAGGGCTCTCCGCGCCTCGCAACGGCCACGCCCCCACCCAGCCAAGCCTCCGCACTCCCCCGTCCCGCCCCGCCCCCAATTTCCATCCCACGCCTGCTCCACCCCACGCCCCAACTTTGTTCCGCCCTAATCATTGCTCTGCCCGCCCCATCTTCGCCCCTCTTAACCAATGTTCATCCCCTCTACCCTGTCGTCAACCTTGTACTTGGTCTTCGACCCACCTACCCCGTCTTCGCTCCACCTACCCCATCTTCACATCTCCTACCCCATCTCATACCCGTCCCTCCCTCGTACCCGACCCTGGTGCCCGACCCTTCTACCCAACCCTCGTACACGACCCTCGTACCTGACCCTCGTACCAGACCCTCGTACCAGACCCTCGTACCCGACCCTTGTACCCGACCCTTGTACCCGACCTTCGTACGCACCCCTCGTCCACACCCATCCTCGCTCCCGCCCGCATTCGGCCCAGGCCATCAACCCCGCCTACGCCCTCTCTCGGTTCAGCCTCCACCCCCGCGCCCGCCCCCACCCAGCCTGTTGGCCAGCGTTTGCGCAGCGTTGCACTGCTAACGTCTGACCCTCCATAGGCCGCAGCAAATTGCTGCTCGTTGGCGACTTGGCTTTCCCATTTGCCACCCCACGCAGCGCCATGCCCTCGAATCACGAGCAGTCGCTGAAGTGTAAAAATAATGCTCGCTCTCAACGCGACCCCGATGGGAAACCAGGATTCGTTTGTTTTTACTCTCGCCAAAACACAGTGAATGATCTCAGCACACACTCATTGGTCACCTATGGACCATATCTCACAAACAACCGTCTACTTAACAACTTGCGATTGCAAAAAATGATTTTTTGTAGAGAGGAAACTTAATAATATTTCATTTTAAATTAATGCCGTCCGTCCTACAGTTTGATCGATTTTATTCGATAATAGGTCCCTTAAATACGTAAATAAAATAACGGAACACAAACACCCAATTAATGAGAAGTGATAAACGGTAATGACACTACATATATGAAAAATATTTCATATATATCATATTTGAATATTTCATATTTGTATCTACAGATACGAAAAAACATTAACGTTTTGTATTATCTTCACTCCACGCTCCATGCAAAACCTTTGCGTTTGCCAACATTTACACAAAGTACGAGTAAATACCATTTGCTTAAAAATTATAGTTTCTATTTGAAAGTATTATGTCTTTTTTGTATGTCTTCTGCATGTGTATCTCTTTGTATGTCTTTTATTATCTAGTGTGTGACTTTTAGTGTAATAATACGTATACAGCAACACCAATTGGCAAATAACAGAGGCTTCAATTTTCCTGTTGTTATTGTTAAGTTAAAATGGCCAAATTTAAGCTCATAGGTCTTCTTACCAGAAGCTAAGCTCAACATAATTCCCGTTGTAGTTTTTTTAATACAATATATCTAGTGTTATGGGTAATAGGAACTTCCAAATCAATTATAGAGACTATTTTATTGGTTTTATTAATAAGGAGGATGTCAGGCCTTTTGTAATCCTCTGTTTTGTTCATAATAAAAGAAGTGATTAGTTAGACACAGGTGAGACCTAGCCTCCAACATCGGAATTGGATTGTATTTGTATAACAATAGAATATAAACATCAAGCCGTAAAGTTCGCGGGTTATAATTGTTCTTTTATGTGTTGAATGAATTCGTCATATGAGTAACATTTCTTGCATTTAGTCTACAACTATCTATGTTATTGTAATAATTATTAGTTTAATCATTAACAATATTGTTGATGTGGATTCAATTTTAATGACAAATATTCGTTTCTTATATACGTTTCCAACTGCAACCACTTTACAATACTACTTCACAATTCATTTGTACTCTCGTATGAAACACATCTCTTTCAGAAGCTCTTCGTTTACTCCCTCACTTCACACTCTCGTTTCTGTCCACCCTTCGCCGTCGGGTGAAGTTGATTTTCTTCGCGAGACAAGCGGACTCTCTCCGTCACCTAAACAAAGCGGCTCTCCTACATTTCCGCCGTTAGATAAAGGATTAATTTTAATGAAAACCCTCTATCTCGCCGAGAGAGAGGAACTTAATTAAAGGAGGACCTCATTAATGAATCTCGCCGAGTAGACAACGCAAAATGCGGCTCTCGCCATAAACACGCGCACGCCTCCGTCTACGCACTCGCCACCGCCGACGCCCCCGCCGTTACGGCCCCCACCGCCATCACATCCGCGGTCGTCGCCAACCCTGCTGTCACCATCCCCGCCTTCCCGGCCAGCTCGTCCGCCCCCGCCGCCGCCCTCAACGCCGTTCCCGCTGCCACCACTGACGTTCCCCTTACCGCAATTCTAGACGCCGCCCCTGACATCCACCTCCGTCGCCGCCCTCAACACCCACCCCATCCCAGATAGCCCCTCCCTAAATCGCCCCCAACATCGCCCCCGACACCACCCCCGACATCCACCCCAACACCGCTTCAAGATAGCTCCCTCACTACACCGCTCCCAACACTGTCTCCAACACCGCTCCCCCCAACACCGCCCCCCCAACACCGCGCCCCCAACACCGCGCCCCCAACACCGCGCCCCCAACACCGCGCCCCCAACACCGCGCCCCCAACACCGCGCCCCCATCACCGCGCCCCCAACACCGCGCCCCCAACACCGCGCCCCCAACACCGCGCCCCCCAACACCGCACACCGCATCCTCAACCACCGCACCCCCCAACACCGCGCCCCCAATACCGCGCCCCCAACACCGCGCCCCCAACACCGCGCCCCCAACACCGCGCCCCCAACACCGCGCCCCCAACACCGCGCCCCCAACACCGCGCCCCCAACACCGCGCCCCCAACACCGCGCCCCCAACACCGCGCCCCCAACACCGCGCCCCCAAACACCGCGCCCCCAACACCGCGCCCCCAACACCGCGCCCCCAACACCGCGCCCCCAACACCGCGCCCCCAACACCGCGCCCCCCAACACCGCACACCGCATCCTCAACACCGCACCCCCCAACACCGCGCCCCCAACACCGCGCCCCCAACACCGCGCCCCCAACACCGCGCCCCCAACACCGCGCCCCAACACCGCGCCTCCAACACCGCGCCTCCAACACCGCACCTCCCAACACCGCACACCGCATCCTCAACACCGCACCCCCCAACACCGCACCCCCCCAACACCGCACCCCACAACACCGCACCCCACAACACCGCACCCCACAACACCGCACTCCCCAACACTGACCCCCAACACCGCCCCCAACACCGCCCCCAACACCGCCCCAACACCGCCCCCAACACCGCCCCCAACACCGCCCCAAACACCGCCCCCAACACCGTCCCCAACACCGCCCCAACACGCCCCCAACACCGCCCCCAACACCGTCCCCAACACCGCCCCCCAACACCGCCCCCCCAACACCGCCCCCAACACCGCCCCCAACACCGCCCCCCAACACCGCCCCCAACACCGTCCCCAACACCGCCCCCAACACCGCCCCCAACACCTCCCCCAACACCGTCCCCAACACCGCCCCCAACACCGTCCCCAACACCGCCCCCAACACCCGCCCCCAACACCGTCCCCAACACCGCCCCCAACACCGCCCCCAACACCGCCCCAACACCGTCCCCAACACCGCCCCCAACACCGTCCCCAACACCGCCCCCAACACCGCCCCCAACACCGTCCCCAACACCGCCCCCCAACACCGCCCCCAACACCGCCCCCCAACACCGCCCTCAACACCGCCCCCAACACCGCCCCCAACACCGCCCCAACACCGCCCCCAACACCGTCCCCAACACCGCCCCCAACACCGCCCCCAACACCGCCCCCAACACCGCCCCCAACACCGTCTCCAACACCGCCCCCAACACCGCCCCCAACACCGTCCCCAACACCGCCCCCAACACCGCCCTCAACACCGCCCCCAACACCGCCCCCCAACACCGCCCCCAACACCGCCCCCAACACCGCCCCCAACACCGCCCCCAACACCGCCCCCAACACCGCCCCCACCACGACCCGACGTCGCCCAATGTCCAACAGCGTTTCCCTCGTCAGCCCCCACGCCATCACCCCACGACCTCACCGCCGCGCCGCCCCTCCGCCCCCAAGGCGAGCCCACGAGCGAGACTACGTACTTGGAGGGAATGCGCTCTTTAAACCGTAAGCACGTACGCAACGAGTCTGCCCAAGTGCGGGGGCGCTCGCTGCCCTGCAACGCTGCTGCGGGGAAAGTGGGCGCGGCCTCGCCCACGACCTCGCTCTCCGAACTCGCGCAAGACTTCGCTTCAATGAGCAGCCCTATCAGCCGGCGCGTGCTACAATTAACTCTTGTTCAGAACAGAAACTCAAGTTGCACAAAACCTTTCTAAACAAGATGATGCAGTCGTTATTGCAACTAAATTTTTCTAACTACGTAATCCTCATACTTCTTGTTTCTCTTTCCCTTTTTCACACCATCTCTAAAATAATTGGAAGACTTTAAGAAATATACACTAATTACTAAATAATAAAAACCAATAATCTTAGTTTGCGTTATTCTTTCGAGACTCTGCTTCCATCAAATGCTGCGGCAATTGTTAAATAGGTACCATCAGATGCAATTCAAGTATAAATCAAGCGCAACATAACTCGTTTTGTAAAATGAAATACAACAAGGGATTCAAGAAATAAAGGGGAGACAACCTATGATCACAATATAGCATTAAAGACAAGAAAACGTCAACTAGATCACGCATTGCAAAATGAAGGGTATATTCTGGTGGATCATTCTCAAAACATTATGGAGTACAGAGGGAAATAAATATTGATGCATGAATTAGGCGTTTAAGAGAAATACTCGTCATCAAGTATAAAATAGAGACAAAATCTTTTCTTTAATATTCTATATTCTTTTCCGATGTTTTTAACAAATATGTTTTTATGGATGTGCAAAAATATGTAAAAATGAAGAAACATTGAAAACTTGCGGTTATGTTTTGTTTAGGATGTATAAGCCCATTGAGGCTATAAAATTCACAATTTTGTGCAAAAATTAAAATTTGAACTCGACAGAAACCTATGACTTCAAATGAGGGCACTTAACTTTGACGGGTTAAAAAAACAATTCTTTCTTCGCAACTCAACAAACAAGTCCTTCTATCAGAAACAATGCCTCTAACTACCAAACAAGTCGACTGACACGAACTAACATGCTTATAAAACTATTTTTAACATATTCAATTATTTCAATTTCCGTCTTGGAGTCGTAACGTCGATGAGCACGAGTCATCGAGAGCAACTACAGTGAATATTCTCACAGGTCTTCACAAGCCTGATAACTGAGCCGGAATGGACGGATTTGCGTCCAGAGACGCAAGACAAAGTCTAAACGTCTTCTTCGGGCCTGTTTAAATCCGGAAACTTCAAAACGAGACGGCGGCGATTTCGCCCACCGTTGAACTTTTAATAATATTTACATTGCGAAAGTATTTCGAAGTTATCTCCGTAATTCAATTGGCTCTAACGAAGTTTCCGTTGTGCGTCGGCAGCGGCAGAGGCACCGCTGGCCGGCAGGGGCGTTTAATCGTCTGCGGGCGTGGTCGGGGGCGATTGGTGGGCGACAGAGGGCGCTGGAAGGTGGCGGCGGGAAGGGGAGAAACAGCAGCCCTTGAAGGGAGGGTGAAAGGGACGTGCGAGGACAGATGAAAGAAGCGATGGCCCTAGGAATTTCAATTGGTTGGAGTGGCTATAGAATGCAATGAAAGGGGTGTTGGGGTCAGATAGTCATAAGTAGGGGCGGATTTTAATGAAATGTCTTTTTTTTTACTTTAACACAATGGATTTTACTATAGAAATTAATGTTATAATATGAAGAAATAAATATGAAGAAATCCATTTTATACGACATTTTTCCTCGTTTTCGACTAATAAGTAATTTTTTATCTTTTTACCTCAATCATTTTTAAAGCATTTTTGCTGATTTAATCGATTTTATTATAATTTTAATAACTAAGTGTTTCAAATAATGTTGATGAGATGCAACAAATGTTCACCACAGAATTCCTGAGTAGCCTATTCGATTTCTTCGCTAAGAAATTGTAATGTCAGTCGTTGTATGTAACGTCACGTTCCTGTGACGCCTATCAGCCCCATCCCTTGGTCCAACGTAAAACCCTGTAGTATTACAGAGTTATGAGTGACACGTACACTACTTAAATATATTAATAAAAACTGTCTATTGGATTTTTGATACAATAAAGGTCCCAAATTTATTATAAGATAATAAAAACGTTTATTAAAATATTTCACTTAAAAGCACAGTAATACAGTTACCCAGTTCCAGCGTATAAATGTGTTTTATGGGAAACATTTTAATGCCCTTTTTTAACAAACTGTCTTTAATAAATTTGGGATCTTTATTATATTATGTAATTGACATACTTACATCCATTAATTCGTACATCTCTTCCTACAGACATTCTTATTTTAAAGTAATAAATTGTGCATATCTCATCATCCGCAACAATTTTAACTATCTTTGAAACATCATTAATAGATATAAATTCTGGTGTGTGCGCGAAGTTTGACTAAAATAAATTTAAACATGAAATATACGACTGAAAATTCGAGATAGTACTGTTGAAGTGATCCCAATACTTTTTTTATTATAGTGTAGTATAGATATGAAAACTAAAAATGAGATTGTTGAACTGAAACGAGGGGAAAATGTATTCTCCATAAAAATACAGAAATATATTTCAAAAGCAAACATTAAAATATATGAATAAAAATGTGAAGAATACAGAATAATAGAAAAGAGAAAGTCTCTCTCGCAATGTAACATTTTCTTTTAGGTTTGGAAAGATCAGAAGGAAATAATGTTCATAAATCTCCGTAGGTTTGAATTGACAGTAAAAATGTGCATATAGGAATGTGAATTTTAGAACCTTAAACTTGAATATATTTGTGGGGGAGAAAGTACAAAAAAACAGTATTACAAAATGAAACTGAGATGTCCTTAAGGATGAAAGGTAATTTCTACAAGTTATACCAATAATTACAACTACTACTTCGGCACAGTCACTACACTTCGATTTCTTTCGAGCTGCACATGACGTAAATTGGCTGTTAAGGCACCATTCAATCGAGAGCTTACACGTCACTACAGTGACGTCACTATGGTGACGTTCAACCTTCCAACTGGATGAAACCGTAACTGCTGATTTACGGCAAATGCAGTTCTAAATAAGCTCCAATTGCCAATTTGACTCTCTTCTCCTGCACATTTTCAAGTCGACGGCGGGATTCCAGCCTTCGGCCTCCGTATTTAACATAAAATATCTTTGAGACTGACCACCGCAAAATTTACAAAGCATTTCACTCCAAAATACGATACATACGGCTTATGTCGGCTCGCTTCCCTCGGGTCATTACAACTAATGCACTTCCACTATAGTGCGAGTTTTATAACTCTGCCTCCCAAGCACCTATGGCCACGATGGAGTATGTCACGGCATTTCGCGCCTTTCTCTCTCGTGCCACTAGAAGTGTCACGATCGCAGGCAGTACTTGATAGGCCGCGATCTTGCGATATCTAGCGGCACAGCTGAGAAAGACGCGGAGGCAAAGTTAGAAAAATCGCAGTGTAAATTAAATACGCGCATCCCACGCATGTTCCAGTCATCCACACGCTTAGCTTAGTCAACAAAAAATAATAAAAGTAAAATCACTCGCTACCGGCAACCAGCCGTCGTTCGCCAGCCACAAGACAACGCCCCTCCCCTCCCAACATGCACCGTCTCCGCCCTCAAAACATGCTGCGGCAAAGCTCTCGCGGGCCGCGCCCGCTTGCGGAAAAAATTATAAAATCACGATATTACAGCGCAATTTCCGTAAGTGGGCGGCGGCGATGGTATCTGCGGGGGCGGAGGACGACCCTCACGGGAAGGCAAGCAGCAGCAGCAGGAGGAGCAGCAGCGGAAGGCATTGCTTGTTGGGATGGGCGACGGGTGGGGGGGGGGAAGACTGCCTCGAGCTACTGGGGGAAGCTGACTCTTCAAGGGGAGCTGCGATTTATACAAAAAAATCTGCATTTGAATATTAATGTTTTCCGCGGCGAATCCCCCGACAGATTCTTCAGATGAGGAATGCCTCTCGTCGTTATCGGGATAAAGGCGGGTAGAAAACGCCGGGGTGGGATGTAATAGTTGGCATAATTCATCCTTCTAATTTTCACGGTCTGTTTTTTCTACCTCCTTACAAAACAAAAGCCTCCTTCCTGACTTTCACAGACCCCCTTCACTAACTTTCCGTCCCCCCACTCTCATTTCCCTAGTGTTCAATTCACCAATCCTCAATACCTCGATTTTCTCTTTTTCCCACGCAAAATTTCAGAGAGAATTGATTGAAGCCACAAAAAGGAGAGAAAGTGACAAAAATGAAGACCATATCTACTTCAAAGCCACGTTTATTTTTTGGCCACAAATGAAAGTATTTGTTCACTGTATCCACTCCCAGAACTTTTAAGTATTTTACGCTTTATTTTTTTGTTTCTCCGTGTATGGAACTCGCACAAGCTTTCAACTTCATTGAAACTTCATACACTTTCGTTGTGAATATCAAAGCTCAAAAATGGAAACAATATGAATGACATTTACTTCGGACTACGTTTCGTACATTTCAAAGAACAACAATGACACCTGTATCAACTCAACAAAAGGACCTAGCATTACAGATACACTAAGCCTGTGAGAAAAACCTTGCATATCATTGACTTTCGATCAACAGAAGAAAAAAGCAAATCTTGAATGGATACAAAAAACTGGAAATCCAATGCTTTGCTGACTTCAATAGAGACTTGGAGGCTGAAGTAAAGCGACTGAGCAAGATGAAAGATGATCTACTGGAGACACGTACCGTCAAAGACAATCTTTTTATAATCATCATGTAATCCATGAAGTGGTTTCGTCGTTTTGCGGAAATAACTCAATGCAAGTAACATTTGAGTGTAATGAAGTAATACTTTGATACAATCTAAGTACGGCTTTGAGATAATACCGAGCACTTGATTAAAAATCCACATCCGTGTCTGACACGGTACGCGTTGAAGGATGTTGAGAAATAGCAATTATCTCGCAGTACTGTTAAAATTCAAATTCATTCAGTCAAATTGGCAAGAAAGATTAGTGATTAAATTTTTCCAATCATGTCTGTACTTGATTTGCAGAACACACAATCGACTGGTTTGAAGACAATTTTATGAATCATATTTTTAGGGGTTACATGACAATAATAATCTTAATAAAACAATTACAATTTTAATTACATCATTGATTGAAGGAGAATTCTAACCGCCATCTGATCAGATCGATAGTTTTCTGTGGTACGATCAATCGCAGGCGAATGCCGGAGCAGTATACTAAAAACCAACGGGCCACAGATCGTTCGCGATCTTTCCTTTTTAATCCCTGTCGCAACTTTTCTCAGCTTACACACATTTACTACGCTGTCCCACCTGCCGGTAGAACATTAGGAAGCCTAGAGTTTGTCCAAGCTGCTGCGGAATCCCGCTGGGAAATTTACCCGGAAAGAGAATCCTCTGCAATCCGATGTGTACGTCGACGCTCAATCTCACGGTTCAGAACGGGAGGAGCACATTGCACTACACTTGCAGGATTAATTACATAATAGTTGGTGCGCGGCGAATGAATGCTCACTCGCGCGGGCACCACGGTGGTCACTTCCGGAGCGGCGCTGGCGGCGACGGCAGCAGATTGATAATTTCGAATTTCCGGGCGCGTCAGCTGCTAAGGTCATTAGTTCCGTAAGTGTGCTGCATGCTTTCCATCGGGGCAGATCTTCTCGCGCTGGTTGGTAAGATTTGGCGCCGACCTACACGTCCCTAGTGGGGTTTTCTTCAACCAGGAATCTCCCACCAGCGGGGCGCTGCCCCAGCCGGAACAAGCTCTACGCTCCCAACCGGTCTCCTGGCATGCGTGGTAGTGTTGTGCGTGAACGGATGGGACGAGGAACGGACAAAGAAGAAGAAGGAGGAAAGAGCAAGCTCGGTCGCAGCACATTTGTTATACTTCGGTTCTTCTTTCTTGGCGCGTGGGGGTGTGTCATCAAAATGGAATATCTCACGGTATTTTGCGTCGTTCTCGGTTGTGCAACTAGGAGTCGTAGGATCGCCCGCACTATCGATACAGTCGCGATCATGCGAATCCTAGCGGTACAACCGAGAACGACGCTAAATACCGTGAGATATTCCATTTTGATGACACGCCCCCCCACGCGCCAAGAAAGAAAAACCGAAATATAGGGTCCTGCTCCGCCATTCGCGCGGTATTGACCGAAGAAACTACATAAAATTACCGATCGGAGCAGCCGACCGCTAGAATTCTCCTCCAGACTGCAGCTGAATTCGACACAACTGCGCAGCTAGTGTCGAAAATCCTGCCACCGTCAGGACTCGATCCGTAGGACCTCGTGGTCAGAGACACAGCAGCAACATCATTAGATGCCCTGAGCCACCTAAGCCGGCGGACGGCACGGAGGCGGGGGCCGCGCTTGCGTAGGGACTCCCCGGGAGACGCCGCATGAAATATCGTCGTCGACGCACGCGGCGCCGCGTATTTCACGTCGCGCGCCACGCTTAATGAACTGATTTATTCGCTTTTAATGCGATACGCGACGCCGCCACCGGCGCCGTCGGAGGGGCGGGCGGCGGCGCGCGGGCGCCCCGCGGGACCTCCGCGGCCGCCGCTCACCGCGCCGCGGCGCCCCGCAGCGGCGTCGCGGCGCAGCAGCGTCGCGGCGCAGTGGCCTCCCCGGAGTAGGCGCGACCACCATCGCGACACCGCTCGCAATGGACCCGCAAGCCAGTGCGGCGTCGTGGAAACGCTTTCAAGCCGGTCGGCATGCCTGAGCCGGACGCCGTCGTGGAAGGAGGTGGGTAGCGTACTTGGCGTCGTAGGGGCGGCGCCGGAGAGTGCACCTGAGCCAAATAAAAGGACGCCAGAAGGTGGCGGTACCAGGACAACCCCTGTGATTGGGTAAGACCCCTGAAATTGGGTAGCCATCGAGCCTGGGGACGCCGACAGCACGGCGCCGGGTGGGGAGACGTGGGTGTATATAACGCGTTTATAACGTCTGCGCTCGCGGAGATTTGTAGAGTTTCGTTGTGAGTCGAAGAACTGAGTGGGATCTCCAAGTGCTCCCAAGCCCGTTGTTTCCACGTGTTTGAAGGGCGGAGACCGGTTAGGCGTCAGGCCATGTAGGAACGGTGGTTACCGGGGACTTAACGTCCGAAAGCATCGCATCACGGACTGTTACCTGCTTTAGGGCTGTGGCACTGCGCTGTAGACCTAGGCACGGCCGCGGGGTTTTCGCGGCTAAGAGGAAGAAAAAGATTACAGATGTTTAATCAGTATTTGTACATATTTTACTTATTAAGTTTACTATGTAAATAAATGTAAATGTTTTATCTTCAAAGCAGTTGGCTGTGTTTTAACTATAGTACGTCACACCATGTTCATTTCCGTCTGGATTGCCAAAACGAGAAATACATACAGTCTACATACCGCTAACGTCCCTTGATGTCAATAAAGCAATATCATTGGAGAAAAAATTACACCTGCCCTGTCACTGCATATGCAACTGCAACTTATTCAACGTATTGAACGTGTCGACAGTACTAAAGAATCGCCACAAAACATTATCGAACATCAAAAAGATAAATATATGAAATATTAATTGCGCCAGCGCCATCGGCATCATCAACACTAATTTCAACGTCATCAATCTCTTCGACATTATCAGCATCTACGCTATCAATAGCATTTACGCCATCAATAGCATCAACACCATCAACAGCATCATCGCCATCAACAGCATCTCCGCCATCAACAGCATCACTGCCATCAACGCCTTCGACAGCATCACTGCCATCAACAGCATGACCGCCATCAACAGCATCATCGCCATCAACAGCATCACCGCCATCAACAGCATCACCGCCATCAACAGCATCACCGCCATCAACAGCATCATCGCCATCAACAGCATCACCGCCATCAACGCCTTCAACAGCATCACCGCTATCAACAGCATCACTGCCATCAACGCCTTCGACAGCATCACCGCCATCAACAGCATGACCGCCATCAACAGCATCACCGCCATCAACAGCATCAGCGCCATCAATAGCATCATCGCCATCAACAGCATCACCGCCATCAACGCCTTCAACTGCATCACCGCCATCAACAGAATCACCGCCATTAATAGCATCACCGCCATCAACAGCATCACCGCCATCAACAGAATCACCGCTCTCAACAGAATCAATGCCTTCAACAGCATCAATACGGCAACTTTTTCACTCGCATGAGAGGATCAAACGCGGCGACGATCTCCTCGACTGTACAACTTCGTCACACGGGGGTTTGCGATGCCGTTGAATCATACGCCCCCGTCGCCGTCATTGCAGGAGCAGCCTCTTTAGGGTATCACTACCATCATAAGTCCCTGCAAGCCTTCTTCGTTTCCGCCTGGTATCACAATCCCCAGACATATCTAATGCACTTTTACGACAATTATAGTAACCACATCATCAAAATCAACATAACAATAGCAACACCAACAGCATTAATGGCACAGTACCAAATGCCCAGTGAACGAGGAAGAGCCGCGATGAATTCGCAATGTAAGTTTTTCAGGCCGACTGAAAGATCCCACAGCCCTAACACCATTACAACGTAATTGAGCATTAACACTGGAAAATGCCGAAACGTTACCTATGCCCTTTATTGACAAAGGACCAACGAGAGTCGAAATAGTCAACACAGTCAATGAAACATAGGTCTCAACATTATTTACATTAAGAGTCCATTAGAACCATCGATTCATAAAACAGAAATATACATTTATGCCATTAACTTCATCATCTACTAACTTCAACACATCGACAGCATGAATGGATCGACACCGTAAACACGCGACCGCATCAACATTCGACAGCATCAACGCACGAAAGCATCAACATGCGACATCGTCATTATGCGACATCATGAGAGAGCGTAAACGCGTGACAGCTTCAACGCGCGAGAGCATAAACAGGCGACAAGGTCATCACGCGACAGCAGTCAATACACGACAGCGTCAGACGCAATTGCGTCAACGAACGAAAGTATCAACCCGGCCAACATTCCGGACTCCCTTAATATACCTACGTCATAAATGCTTAACAAGCAGCATAGACACATTTATCAAGTTGTTACAATTAATTGACGCGAAACGAATTAATATTAATTTTTAAATTGCCATTTACAGGAAGTTTAAAGGTAATGTTTGTATGGAGCTACTATGATTGATTGCAAAAGGCATGACTCCGCATAAAAAAAAGTTACGATCTTTCCCTCATGGAGAAAGAAAAAACATGTTATGCAATATTTGGTTCCCGGAAGTAATACATCACGCAATTCTCAACAGGGCGCGGCTGCGATAAAATCGCCAACGTCAATACCGCAAACACTATAATAACGTGACCGGAACATCATGATGAAATTCTATAATAAATCATTAGAAATATCGATCGCATCTTGAGTTGAGGCCCTTGCACGAAACCCTTCACAGAATTAACTTATTACATTGTTATCCACGTTAATTCAGTATGTGAATTTTCAAAAAAATCATTCACGAATATAAACTTGAAGTGTGGAAACAGAACCTTTTATAAAATGTTTTTCCTATTATTTTCAATCGCAAGGAACTAGACACACAGTTCAAATTCGGGGGAATCCTGATAAATAAAAGATATGCCCGAGCACTTACACAATTGTAATCTGAGGCTGGAGTTGTTTCGGCTTCCCACTCACCTAGAACAAAAGAGAAAACAAATTTACTAATAGGAAATCCGCGAAAGGAGACAATGGAACTGGTTTTGGGGGCACTGTAGTGGCATTGTATCAACTATAAAGATTTTGTTTTCTCCTTCGCATTCTTAGCATTAAATCTTGAAAAATAAACGAGTTATGCCCAACAAATCACAGAGTGTGATTAATTAACATGTTTTCCCATATACAAATTCATCCCGACAGTGTAATTTGTTTCTATGTAGACTAAGCTTTGTCTAAACTAATTTCATATGTATCCTCATTAGTAGTTATTACGGAAATGATAATAAAATGTTACGAAACAAATATCGCATGTTTATTTTACTTTCTAAAAAAAATCCAATGTACTATAATTTTCGTTTAAATTTGACTCTTTATCCTGCAAAAGGTGATAGATATTTGCTGATGGTAGATTATGAGAACATTACGTGGACACTTTTCCTTTGTATTACAAATCGATCATTGTTCTTAATAATGGGACATTGATTATTAAAAAAACTTGTGTTCTAATTACTTTCATCCCAGTTTCGTAAAGTTTTACTTAGGGTAACCAAAGTAGACATATTTTTATAGATATATTTATTTATGTAACGTAAAAAATTTTAAAAACTGTATGACATATTAGGGGAAAATGCAATCTGTGCAGGGTTTGTGACCTCGGAAACTCTGCCGTAATTAATATACACTAAGTTGAATAATGAATACAGATAGCAACGAAAGATTTTGGTAAGAATTGGGAAGAAAATATTCGCTCTCCTCTAAGAAGAACTATTTGCAAAAGCAAATCAGCTACAGCTACTATTCCATATCATACCCTTCGTGACAAAATCGACTTCCCACCGCGAGAAGCAGGAGGACAATAATTTGAATAACTATATTCCCCACTGGGCCCCAGAAACGTGGACACTGAAGCTACATTTGCGTCCAGAAGAAAAACCAGGACCATCTCAGTATTTCCTCAAAGGATAAGGGAAACTGGACGAAGAACATGATCGAGATGGGGGTCATGGACCCAGAAGCTGAGTTGCAATACTTGTTTCAGACCTATTTAGTGTTTGAGAATTACCCAGTCCAAACGGTATTTAATGAATGAAATATGACAGTCCAAATCAATATTACTTTCCTCTAGTAAATGGCCCATGGCGGCGATAGGCGAGGAGACTAAAGATGAAAGCGAGCGATGTCGCGTCTGCCTCAAGAACAAACAGCACCGAACTACCGCAGGCGCAGAAAGAGCTTCAGTTGTGCGCCCGTATTCGGAAGTCTAAGCGCCCGCGGTGTATTTGACGAATAAAATAACGTCGTTCACGAAAACAATATTAATAAAACGAGACGGAGGGAGAGACCGAATGTTTACTCAATGCGCCAACGTTCAGGGGACCTCTCTTCAAGAGAAAGAAGTTGTGAGATGGGAGATTTGATGAGTTTTAAAGACAGTGTTGTATGCAGACAAAAATATCTACTAAAGCAGCACGTACGTGTAGTAAAATATATTATTTCTTTGGGTCAATTTATAATAATATTTTAGCTAAAAATGTCAAAAAATTATAATACGTAAAAAACTTATACATTTCTAAAGTGAATACAGCCTGAAATTCTTAGAAAAATATATTACATTATTTACGGATTTGCTCAATTCAGTACTTGTACCAGGAGAATATGAAGGATTTTTAGATAAAATGTAGTTGATAAATGTAAAAACATATACTACAAAACAATAAGGTTTGAAAGACTTGAAGCAGTAACAAGATAAGCAAAACACCATGCCTTCCACTTTCCGTGAAGGTTAATATATCTATGTGGGTGAAAGAGTGTTTTATTTTGATTATAAATATATTTTAAAATTTAACTTTCCATTCACGAAATGATTTGAATACAATTTTAAACAATCGTGAAAGACAAGAAATCAAACTCGAATACGCTTCATAATTCACCCCAAATTATTGTATATTAACGTGACTCTTCATTTCCGCCCAACGATCTGGTATCGTTCCTAAACATTTTGTTATGAATTGAAACTTGACATTCAAAACTCATAATGATCACCCTCTCACCAATTGAATGGAGACGACACAGTTTTCAAGCAGCAACGATCGATGAGCTACACCAGAACATCGCTCATAATAAGATAATTGCATTCGACTGAGCGGGCAATTTGGAGAAGCCCGTCCGTTTTCCCTCCTGTCCCCGCTGATTCTGCCAACCGTTTCTTTCACCGCAAGGGAATTTCAAACACGATTTCACATTTCGATGCACACGTGTAGATAATTGCACGTGTGGTTGTTCTACATATTTTCGCAATTCAAACAAGAATTCCCGCCCGCCTCCAGGCAAGCAGAAAAAAAGTATTCGGAATGCTAATCAATGCAGAGTTCCACACGTACGGGCAAGGTCGAAAGTAATTAGAATGGTGATAATTTCGATGCAATCGTTGCAGCTTAGAATGGTTTCTACTTGATTTAATTAGTGTAATGAAGAAACGTTTTCGCGCATCTGAGACTTTGATTCGTGTATTTTCAGAACCGCATTATATTTTTAAAAAGACTTTTAAAAATATTTTCATCAAATGCGTTTCATAAGGGAATTTGAGTGCATGGATATCTGCAATGATCCTTAATTCATAGTAGAAAAATGTCAAATGCATCATTTTATTCAGCCTTTCCTGAAAGCAAAAAAGTATCTTTGATTTGATTACTAGTTACAAGAAGCAACTATCAAACTAAAACTTCATAAACTTACATATATTGAGGAATTTGAACAGCAATATAGTACAGACATATTATCTTGGTCATGTTGTAAGGCCTTGTTTCTTCTCAGCAGAAGTGTTTAAATGGGCGTAATAATTCCAAATGTGCGGACGTACGGAGGTAATTTTACTGTTTTGCATAGATAAATTAAACATTTTTGAGCAAACGTAATTACAAACTAAAAGAGCAAATCCACTGAAGAGAATTTTTTTCTTAGGGGGAAAACTACTCCCCAATATTAAATCAAGGTTGCAAAAATTGTACCTATGATGATCTAATACATTGTATTATTTCTGAAACAAAATCTCTCTAAAACAAATTTGTCGTGTTTTCTCAATTGTTAAAAAACTTAGTTACAGTTATATTCCAGGATACAGTTACAGAAATAATGAGCATAAGTCAAATCAGTGGGATTACAGTTACTCAAGAAACAAACAAAAATATAATTACAAAAAAACAACTAACAATTTTACATTACACTAATATTAACAAAGATCGCAGGCAACAAATCTTTGTAAAAAAGTGTTAAATTTAATTCAACAAACTTTCATATTACGTTGTAATTTAATTATCAAATTGACAATACTTAAAAAACTCTATTAGTTGCCTCTTTAAAATACAAGGCCCCTTGTAGCAGACCCGCTTTTTTCAGTTCCAGCGCCGAATTCTCTGCCGCACTGAGAAGTTACCTTTCATATCGACGTGTGTCTACGATTGCTAAAGCTACACCATGCTAAGAAAGCTCAGACGAAACACTCAATTACTAACTCCTAGCTTCAGATAAAGCTGATAAATTTGACCCGACGACAGAGAATTGTCATCAAGGCCGAGAATATTTTCATTCGCAAACATTTAGTTTTCTACCGAATCCCCAATTCTAACTTCCCAATTCTAATTTCCCAATTCTAACCGAATACCCAATTCTAACTTACAGCACTAAGATTTCTGCGATAAAAATACCATCGCTTTCTTTCTTTAATAGTCTCGACCAGGCACATCAAATTGACGTTGATATCGGATTGAAGTATTATTTCATTTTAATGGATAATTTCTTTGCCTTAAAGAGAAATAGCAAAACTATTAATATAGCTAAACTTCTGACAATAACTGTCAAGTAACGTCTCTCAAAGACTGTCATGGGCCAGATATCCAGTGACGTACCACCATTCACTAGCATTTATAGAACCTTTACATTTAAATCGCGCGACAATTTTTCTGGAGCAGTGCCCGCAAGTCTCTAGTAAGATTGTTACCTTGCCAGTGACTTGGCCTGCCTGGTCTAGGCTACGGAGAAAGTACAGTCAAAACTTTACTCATTTGCCTATTTTTAGTATCATACATCTTTGCTAAAGTGAACCTCTTGGACAGTTGTGTCAAGCGGGTTGTCGGACAGTGTTGTCGAGCGGGATTCCGTGGCACGAGAGCCACGACGAAATCGCCTCTCCACGCAGTTCATAACCCCGCTGCAAGAGAAAACACCATCACTATTGTAACACGGCGGGGTTACTAATAGTTTCCTCTCCCAACGCTAGTGGCGCAGAGAAGCTTGTGGCATACCACGGTGCCTCGAGGCGTGCCACTGCCACCAGTACGCGACCTTGGCACCACTGCTCTAGGAGAAACCATCGATGATAACAGCAAGCTTGTGAATATTATGACACGTATCCTCGGAGTTCCCAACGCGCCAAATCCTCACCTCCTGCACGGCCCCCTGTTTCCAGCGCCGTCGCGTCCGATTTCGCCCCCGTGCCTGCGCGCGCCGGGCGGTGCGGTCCGAGGGCCGTTAAATATTCGGCAACGGCCATTACCATCCCATTCGCCGCGCTCGCTTCAGGAAGCGCTGGCGCCGCGGGCGAGGGGAGGGGGAGGGGAGGAGGAGGGGGAGGGGGCGGGGAGGCGCGGGCGGAGCACCGAGCGGAGAGAGGCGTCTCTATCAGGCGGCGGCGTAATGACCGCAATTACGACGCGAAACGTCTCAAGCAGCGCGGACCACCGGGCGAACAGAGCGTGCGAGACGAGGGGGGACGAGCCCTGGCCGAGAGATCTGGCAGGAACCGCGTACTCATTCCCAAGAGCACGGACCGCGAGAGGTGGCGCAGTGCATCAACGGATGTCACTGCAGTGCCTGCGACCGGGAGGTCCTAGGTTGGCAGGATTTTCGACACAAGCTTGTCAGCTAGATCCAATTCAGTCGCTGTCTGGAGGAGGATTCTAGCGGTCGGCTGCTCTGATCGGTAGTTTTCCATGCTTTTTCCCACCAACACCACGCGAAAGCCGGAGCAGTAACCAAACAAACGGGCCACGGACCGCGCGCGATCTTTCCTTCCTCTCCCTTGTCCTAGCCTCACCTCTCACATACACTTACACCAACATGCGGGGAGACCACCACACTACCGGGAGACCGTCCAGGGGCTTAGAGCTTGTCACGGCTGGGGCGGTGCCCTGCTAGTGGGAGATACTTGGTTAGGGAAAACCCCGCTAGTCGACGGAAGATCTCCGCCAGATTTCTCCATCCAGCAGAGGAAGATCGTCTCCACCTCCCGTTGAAAAAATCATGCACTAAACTTACGGGATTAATTAGTTGACGTGGCCGGAATCACTAACAATCAATCAAGAGCATGGGCGTAACTTAGGGCAAAGAGGGCTCCCCCTCCTCCTCACAATATTTGAACTTATTCAGTGTTTATAATCATGTAAAATTGTTTTCGAAGTACTGTTTTGGTTTGTAGATTTAACGCAACCAAGCAGAGGAATGAAACTCCACTCTTAACGGTCGGTGACCGTTTAGGATTATACCTTTAAGGATTACACTGTCTATTATAAACAATCAAAACAAATGATTTGTACCTGAATATGGTGGATCAGTACTTTTATTCCATGAAGAGTTATTTCTTATATTATTTTTCTTTCGTGATGGCGATGTCAGGAAAAAAATTGAACGACACACTGCCGATATCACAGTGGTATCACAGACTTGGTTGAATAACGGCTAACCCTCGGTTTACAAACTCAACGGCATCAGTTATGTGCTCGATATTGTTTTAATGACATTAACCCTTTCACTGCTAACGACGCACCGGTGCGTCAGACGTCGCCGTGCCACCACTGCTAACGACGCACCGGTGCGTCGCGCTGCTCTTTCGGGTTAGGATGTCTACGTTTACTGAAGAAGTGTTGTGGGGTTGAATACTTTCAACTTCATCAGTGCCAGTATAAAGCCTGGATCTAAAAGAATGACGGAAAGTAAATATGCACCTTAGTAAATATATAATAACTAACAACAACTGAGAGTGCGCGCGCGAGAAGACCGCACGAAAAAGTATTCAGCACTGCGGAGCGGCCAGCGCGCCTATTGCGTAGCAGTGAAAGGGTTAATAACTAAAACATGTGTCAATAAAATATCAAAAACCTTTTTGAAAAAAGTTTATATTAGTTCTAGTTATTATAAACAATTGGAAATATGTCAAACCAAATTGTATAATGAAATATAATTTGAATGAGATTCGTTATCCGTTCCACGAAACAATCTTTCCAAATTTCTTGGAAACGTCACCAGACGTCATGGAAGAAATGAAAGGCAGCTTTCTCAGACCAGCATTGTGATCCATGGGTTGTTATATATGTTACTAATTTCGCAGATATCGAGACAAATATAAAGTGCGGTATGACCACGTGATATAGGTGTCAATGGTTTCGTTATTTACCTAGAGATTGGAAAAAACATTGAATGTAAATATTTGATTATGCTATTCCTCTTTTCTTTCTGCGCGTACCACCTCCAAAACAATCAAAATTCGTGCATACCTGCTTATGACATCATCATCATCATCATGCCAACATCATGCGTCAGCAAGGCTCCGAAGAGTCCGACCATATTTAGTATTTGGTATTCACATTTGAAACTGTAGATAATTTGATATTTTTGGTACGAAAAGAACTAATGTACCATATTAATACTACTGTAGTTTTGTAGAATTACTGAAGACTGTTTTTGTTTTAATATTTAATTTATTGCAGTGTTTTACGCGAGCATTTTATTAGTTATTATTGAGCAATATGGTGTTAGTTGTGGGAAAGCAATTCGGAGTAGTTTTGTTCAGCAACATTTTTGCTGCAGCATGCAACTAATTATTATTACTATTATTATAATTACTATTATTATTACTATTATTATTACTACTACTATTATTATTACTATTATTATTATTACTATACTACTACTATTATTATTATTATTAAAATACATTATAATATACAGATAATAAGGATCATTAAGCTCAAGAAGGCTCTAAGTATTTTTAAGAGTTTAGATCCACACAACGAAAATGCCAAGCATACGTCATGAAGTACAGTACAAGAACATTGTGAAAGCATATGTCACGTGGAGGGTAAAGTCATCAAAATTTTTAATTTGGCGTTTTCTCATACACACACATACATACTTACACACACACACACACCGTAGCTTTTCCAGGGCGTTTCAATGAAAAGCGTTCCCCGCTCCCCTTGAGGCACTCCACGTGGCGCATACTGGCCCGCCACATCGTCCACGCTTCTTCCACCGTGAAGCCAGCGCGGCTTCTGGACATTCGTCTCGGTGCCGGCCAATTGCTACCGCGCTCCCGCCAACGCGTTCGCGACGGAATGGGCCGGGGGCGGCACGAGGGGCGTTGGACAGAGGAGGAAAAGGGTGGGAGAGGCGGAGTAGATTGGAAGCTCGAATTGGAACGAGGAATCTCAAATATCGTGACAGGGAGGAAAAGAGAATCAGAGAAAAGAACGAGGCAGCGAAATGAATATGAGTCACGTGGGAGAGAGGAGATGGGTGAGGATGTGGGTAAAGTGGCGGATAAGAAGGTGGGTGATGCTGAGGATCAGGAGGAGGGTGCGACGTTGATTGTGGGATGGGAGGACCGGTGCGTGGAGCCACGCACTGTGGGCATTTGCTGTCAGCAATTGCGGGTAGAACGGATTGATGGTGATTCAGCGATAGGTAATATACAATTAATCAAAGCGCGGTTCACAGAATGAGCGGAGGGCAGCGAGCGGAGGGCAGCGAGCGGAGGGCAGCGAGCGGAGGGCAGCCAGCGGAGGGCAGTGAGCGGAGGGCGGTGAGCGGAAGGCGGTGAGCGGAGGGCGACGAGCGGAGGGCAGTGAGCGGAGGGCAGTGAGCGGGGGAGTGAGCGGAGGGCAGTGAGCGGAGGGCGGTGAGCGGAAGGCGGTGAGCGGAGGGCAACGAGCGGAGGGCAGTGAGCGGGGGGAGTGAGCGGAGGGCAGTGAGCGAAGGGCGGTGAGCGGAGGGTGGTTAGCGGAGGGCGGTGAGCGGGGGACGTGAGCGGAGGGCAGTGAGCGAAGGGCGGTGAGCGGAGGGTGGTGAGCGGAGGGCGGTGAGCGGAGGGCAGCGAGCTAAGGGCAGAGAACTGAGGGTAGTGAGCGAAGGGCAGTGAGTGGAGGGTAGCAAGCGGAGGGCAGTGAGCGGAGGGCAGTGAGCGGCAGACAGTGAGCGGTGGGCAGTAAGCGGAGGGCAGTGAGCGGTGGGAAGAGAGCGAACTGCGAGCGGTGGGAGGTAGTGAATAGCCTGCGAGCATTAGGTTGTGGGAGGAGGGCGGTGGAGAGAGTGAGCGGTGGGCAGCGGACGGAGGTGGGGCGGTGAATGGCCCCGCGGGCGGCACGCTGCCACACAAGGCGAAGCAGCGGTGGCGGTGGCGGCGCGACAGCGGACGGAGGGTAAATATTCCGAGGCGTATTTCCATACGCCGAGGCGCGTAATGGCATAAACACGTAGCCCGGATCTGATAGCGCGCCCTGGCCGAGGGGCGCGCCACCACCGCCACCACCACCGTCGGGTGAGCGGAGGTTACGAACGGGGGCCGCGGGGAGGGCGGGAGGTGCGGGGCGACACGTAACGTGCGCTCGCCCGCGACCTGACGTGTGGACACAAAAACCGCCTTCGCCCTCCGCCCCCGCCCACGCCATGGCCGTCACCTCCGCGCTGCTGTCTGCTTGTTGTCTCTTCCGGGTGAGCCCACGGCCACACAGCCTATGCGATGGCTGCCCATCGCAAACACAACGATCACACGTCATGTCGCGGCGAGCTACCATGAGTTCGTATTCAAGGGTGACGTTACGGTGATTCTTACTGCTTAGATGCTTCAAGTTTCGCACTCCTTCCGTATTATCATGCAATTTTACTTCAAATAATTATTATAATTCCTTGTGACAAAGCAACGTGGCGCAGCAAACCAAAACCCAAGGAATGAACCAGGAAGATAACAACATGATAAATATATAACACCTCATTTCCATCATATTTCAGACGAACTTTCTCCCCTCTTTTCACAAACTTAAATCATTCTGTTTTAAAATTTATTTCCTTTCCTTCCCCAAATCCTTCTCGTCATTTCTGTCTGCATTCATTTACACTTTGCCCCCACAAACCTCTACCCTCCATTCAACCTCGCTGTCTCTTTTTTCACAAAACCCCGCACGATTCTGATTTCCCAGGTGCTTCTTGTGTTTGGACGAGAGTAAAGCCGTCTTCCGCTCATTTCCCCCTGTTGGCTGCCGAAAATTCTGAGAACAACGTCGTGGACGCGTGAGGAATTCCAAATGTAGACGCAGTGTGACAATAAGTTTTACCCTGGCGCATGAACTTTGATACGCGGGGCGCAGATAACACTGGAATATTCGCGGTTCACGAGTTCATGTATTTTGCTTTTCCAACGATTTCTTGCAAATCGATTTAAATTTATGTCACCTTCTCTCAACAGTGGAAAATAAAAACAAACTAACACATTCAGCGATAAAATCTTAATTCGTCGTGAAGTGCTCTTACCTCTCCCTTTTAAAAATACAAAATTCAACTATACTATATATATATATATATATATATATATATCCAAACACACTTCTCTTAAATAGTTAGAATTAACTGTAGATTTGAAATAGTCTGGAGCATAAAAAGATAACCTTCAATAAAAAATGCAAAATTATCGAAACAATATCAATAATCATAACTTGAAATGAACACTAACCATCAAATTAATTTTCAGATCCATTTTACGATCTAAATTATTTTCAAACTTCAGCGCTCCCTCCTTGAGACGATGACATAATCATAGCAGTTTTTACCTATCTTCTATTGTCAAAATAGCTAATAAATATATCATTTAAATGCGTAATAATCATAAATCAAGAAATAAAAATAAATTTTAAATTCAGCGTTAAAGAAATGTTCTTGTTATGAAAACCTCAAGTAGTCTGAACATTATACCTACAAGCCTTCTCCAATAGGAAAACCATGATTACATCTATGACAATGAAGAAAGTGCAATTTATACAAAAACAAATGTTTGGGGCACGATTATGATCCGCCAGGTTCTTCTACCTAAACGAGAGCGAAGCCATCTTTCACGCATTTCCACCGCCGGCCTCCACCGGAAATTCCGAGAACCGCGACGCGATCGCGTGGAGAATTCCAAATGTAACCGTACGGCAGCAATGCGTGACACGACGGCGTCGAAATCCCAACCCAACGCGGTCCAAAAACGACACGACAGGACACCACAGGACACGACACGCAGCCAGGCCGCGAGCGAGGGGGGAGGGTCGCAAGAAGTGAAAATTAACCACCCGGTCGAAGGTTCCCCCTTAAAAAAAAAGCCCTCTGCGCCACATATAAATTATCCACTTAATCAATTCTCCTCTCGCGCGTGCAGTTCGCTGGTGTTTAACGGTTTCCGTAAAACGTCCTCACGCTACCGATTCGCTCGACTCCGTCCTAAGAAAAAAATCGTAACTACCTCCCGTCCTACACGAACAATGTGTATAATTTACACAGCCGGCTTCTGTGTACGCCCGATCAATATACGTGTATATCATTTTTGTTGCAGAGTAAACACGGAGCGACTTGGGAATGTCGAGCAATCTCAATATACTGCGCGGTGCCTCTGGGGATGTGATTTGTGATTTTCGGGGATCGTGAGCAAATTCATCCAGAATGACAAGAGCACTGGTTTGATCTAAAAATGGATGTCTATTACGTTTCAAAATATCATGAAACCTGAAACAAACTCCAACTCAAAAGTATGTATTAACTCTACTAGCCCCAACCTTTGTTTAGTAATTCCAACCTTTGGTGTTTCAAGGTGTGTGTGTGTGTGGGCGCGGAGGGATATTGTGGAAATATTTTTGTAAATCGCTAAACAAATTTAAAATTATATTCATACTGAAAAAGATAATATAAATTACTAGTATTAAAACATGAATTTTTAAAACACAAATGTAAACTTCTCTAAAAGCCGAATTATACGTGTTTAATTACTTTTAATTTTTACTTATTACTTTGAAGTCTCAATATCTACCTTCATCTGAATTCATTGAAGATGACCCTCTACCACAATACACTGCAGTTTCAGAGTTTTGAACTAAACACAATTTCGACAAGGGTAACATTTTCTTCCGTTTTAAATATGCTTAAATGTAGTCCTATATAATTTATGTGTTACTGAGTACATACAGGCAAAATTTACCAACTAAAAGAGAAAAAATGCAATTGACGAATTAATAATGAAGAAATAGTATAAAATATGTTTGCAATTATAGTTCGTTGAGCTTTTTATCTTATCAAGTGTAAAATCCTACAAATAGAAAAAAAATTTAATTGTAGTTGTGTGTGAACTTAATCGTTGCACAAAATTTCCGTGAAGTTAATTTATTCATAATCAATACACCATTAGTAAGTATAAACAATCTGAACAAAAAAATAGGGAAATATGTTACTTTACATATAAAGCACAATACGATAAAAGCACAATAGATAAAAACGAAAAGCTACAAATCGAAAACACCATTAGTAACGTTAATTACTTACATTTTACACCTATCAGATGATTATTGTATATACATCATATATTTTTTTTAATTATTTATTATTTCCTGCTAATGAGCTTTCGCTCGGTGGCAGGGTTTATAAAGATCATATAAAAACATACAAATATAACTAAAAATACATATTATAGGGAAACTACAACGAAGTACTAAGAAATATAACACACACAAATATTTGCCATCACACGCAATTCCCTAGACGATTCTGAAAGCAACGCGCACTAGGGGGAAAAGTCACTAGCGCTGCGACAGGTAGATTGCTCCAGTCAGTTATTGTCCGGTTTGCAAAAGAGTATTTACCTACATCGGTTTTTTGATTCCTATGTTTAATTTGGTATGGATGGTCTCCCCTTCCGAAATATTGAGGGTGCTCTATCCTAGTTCGAATGTCGTTTAACGCTTTATCATCCAGTGTACGCTTTGAAAAGATTTACTAGCCTAGCTATCTTTCGACGGAGTTATGATTATCTTGCGAAGGAGTATTTCATCGTGGGCAACAAGGGTGAAACGCAAGGATGATGATTCTTTTAATTTGCAGTGGAGAGCGCAGAGAAGTGAAAATGTTCAATTTCTGTCAAAGTTCCCAATATCCAGTTTCCGAATGTTCAAATGAATTCCATCAACGCACTTTATATTACTTTGAACCTTCACCTTTTGTTCTTACAATTAACTTGCTATTTACTTCAGTATTGCCATAATTTTTTGATTTGCGAATTTGCAAAACGTTTTAGCTCATTCATTTCCGCATTACGTACAATTTTCAGCGACTACGTACTACAGCTTAAAAGATATGCCACTATGCAGCAGCTTGCTTCTGAATTTAAATATTATGAAAAAAATCGTGCAATGATCCTCCACTCAGAAACCCTTAATTATACTCGAGTTCCAAAGCACGTTCTATGTTGTTGATTCCTGTGTCCCAGTTTTCAAAATATTCTTCCGCGTCTGCCTACAACACTGGTTTTATTGTCGTACGCTTCTTTTGTCCACTAAACAGGCGGGCTTTTATCATTTCATCACGTGGCCAAGGCTTCCATTTCCTAAGTATAATGAAGAAGTAATTCTACCAGTTATGAATGGGGCTCGATGGTATTATGGTAAAGACCTTGGCGAGTCCTTGGAATGGTCCTAACCCACCTGTCGTTGAGACATTACATAATGTTACACTTTATAAAATAAAACGGTGTAAAATTGAATTATTTTGCTGGGACAAAAATGTTTCGCTACGAGATGCCAACACGAAGCTGTAGAGTACTGACTGAGATATGCCTACAAAATACTCTTAGCTTTACATTTAGATTCCTTTGATACAAAAAAATTGTATGGAATAATGAGTCAGTAAGTTCATTGGCAGTTTCTATGCAAAACGCAAAACGCGTATGTAATAATGAGTGTAAGTTCATTGGCAATTTCCATTAATTTTCCAAACAAAAATCATGAAAAATATCAGTCACAAACCAGCAAAAATGTCACCCACAATTATCAAAATTAAAAATCAGAAGAATACCAGAAAAGCTACATGGATAACTCCGACGAATGTGAAAACTATTCCACTTAACTTTTAGAACATTACAAGAAAACCGGAAGCGGTACGACACAAAAGTAAACTGCCGAAAAAACGAACAAATAATCCTGGCAAACCAGAACGCGTACCCGCTCAACTCGCGGAACAGTCTGGCGCTTTGCTGTGAACCGTTCGTGACAGCGGCACGTGGGCAGCGGCGGCGGGCGACAGAAGGCGCGGGCGGGCGTCACGACACGGCCCTTCCCACCCCCACTCACCGTGCCCTTTGCCTCGGTCCCCCACTCCACTCCCCACGCCCACACGCACTGGCTCACGCTCCGGCTTTACCTCCTCCATCGTCAGTTCACCGCCATCGCCCTATGCCTTCCCACCGCCGTCTCCTCTGCCGCCGTCACCCTCGGAGACAAACCCTGCCCCATTTCGTCCTCAACTATGTCTCTGCCCTAACCTCATCTCTAACTCCAACCCGACCTCACCCCGATCCCGACCCAGGTCCCGACCCCGGTCCCGACCCAGGTCCCCACCCAGGTTTCGACCCCGGTCCCGACCCCGGTCTCGACCCCAGTCCCGACCCCGGTCCCGACCCCGGTCCCGACTCCGGTCCCGACCCCGGTCCCGACCCCGTCCCGACCCCGGTCCCGACCCCGGTCCCGACCCCGGTCCCGACCCCGGTCCCGACCCCGGTCCCGACCCCGTCACCCGACCCTCCCCATCCCCGCCCTCACCCTTGCTCTGAACTCACCCCGTCCAAGCCACGTGTTCCGTTCCGCTACCCACATTCAGTCCGTCCACCGCCTTCCTTTGAACTCGCCTACGTAAGTCTGCCTTCTCCCTCGCCCTCACCCTCACCCTCGCCGCCATCCCCACTCTTAGCCTCGTCCCCAACTTGGCCTCGCCCCCATCGAAGTCACCTGCTCCGTTCCGTTCTTCTGCCCACACAGGACCGTCCTCCCCCCTCCCTCAGACCCACTTCCGCCACGGATCTTCCATCTCCCTCGCCCCCGCCACGCCCCTTCCCCGTCGTCCCGCTCGCCGTCCCCCTCGCGTCGCGTGCGCGGGCATGGGACACGCCCCCCATGGCGCCCGCCGCCGCCGCCGCTGAATTCTTCAGCCGTGTTTCCCAAATCCCTCCAACACTCCGGGACAAAACGCAACTTTGCCGCCACCGGATCGGCGGAACGCGCTCGCCCTTCCAAGCGGCCGCAGAGATTGGAATCTCCAGGAAGTTCCGTGTCCCTGGCTATGTCGCTTTCCGTGCATCTCACCGGCTGCTGTGGCACAGTGGCATCATTACCGTTGCCTCTGCAGCGTCGCTGACTGACGGAATCTCTGAGTTCGAGTCCCGGCGGTTGTTTCGACACTGGTAGGGAGTTATTTTTGGTGGGGGTAATTGTTTGGTAGAGAGAGGTTTCATTGGTTGGGAGAATTCTACCACTGGAGAAGGGTGAGAATTTGAGTGGTCGGCTGCTTTGACCGGCAGTTTTTCTTTGTTTCTCCGATCAATATCAGACGAATAACGGAGCAGTAACCTAACAAACGGGATATGGATCGCGCGCGATCTTCTCTTCCTCCTTGACATATAGGTCAGCGCCGGGTCCCTGTAGGAACATAGCCACCTTACAGGAGAGAACATACACTACACATATGAGACTAATGAACACAGTAATTGATACGCTTGATAACTAGTTATTCAGTCTATCAATAATTTAAATGCTTCTAGTATTTATTCGCAATATATCTAAACGCGCTCTTTTGTGAGAAGTGTGGACCGGAATGCAGATAACCATCACCAGGCTTTTTTTGGGGGGGTGAGAACGTTTCCACCTTTAACATTTATTTGGTGACTTCATGTTGCTTCGCACCTTCCCTTTGGCTCGGAGAGGCGGAACTAACCAACCATTCGTGGACACATATTAGAAATGTCCAATCACTGGACCTCATCTCTAATACTCTGGTAGCGTCCATTATCATGACCATTGTAATCAGTGAGATAGTGGAGTAGCATTGCTCCTGCTGGAGCATCCAGTGACTTACGAGTTCGTCAGTAGCAATTTCCCTTGGTAGTTTTCTGGGACATCAAACTTCGATTATATTTCCCCATCGTACAGCAGTCAGGACAGTTGTCTTTTACTACTTTGACAACCGCCCTCACCAATTGTTCTCAGCAATCTATCAGGTGCACTGTCCAGAAATCATGTATTTGCATGAACATTATTTGTTAAACATATTAAACAACGAAATACATATAATGTAAATTATAAAGACGTAATAGACATTTAAAAAAATATATGTATGAATTTTTGAGAAATGAAAATAATACATCAAAGTTGATTTTATGTCATGTTATTCAGTGCATTCATCATCATCCGCACGAGAAGTTTAAAAGAACGCACAAGTTTTCAAATGAACTATTTGCTCCACGTCCCTACCACAATTGGAATCGGTAGCCACCAAACTCCGCCATTTCTACCACGTCCACATCATCGTTCTGACTTGCATATTGTATTTACTTCCCAGACAACCAGCATTGCCCGATTCAATTACTTGCTCCCCTGGCCTTGTTTACCCTTCGTCCCTTTCACCGCCCTTAATTCCTCCTCTCACGATTGTTTTCAAGCCTTGTCTCCCACGCTGTGTAGGCGATCCACGCCATTTACAGCGACTGCACAAACAAGGCCAACTAAACCGTCCATGGCTTTAATGGGGTTCCACAATCCACACCATTTACCACGAACGTGTCCTTGCCGTTACATCTGCACAGACGACCAGATTTAGCCAGCCTAAGCATGTACTTCCACCGTTCTTGTCGCCTATCTGCCTTATTGTCTATCCTGCTCTCAATCCTTGTCTCAACCCGTGAACATCTCGTGCCATTTCTTTCACACCACTTCATACTCGTTCTTTATTCATTCATTCCGCCTGCATTCTTCTACTTTTTTCATCTCCTCCTTCATTCAACCCCCGTCGTAATATTAGGGGCCGTCCATAAATTACGTAACGCAAATTTCGATTATTTTCAATACTCCGCCTCCCCCCTGTAACGCACTTCCGTATCTCCATTTAACGGAGCGTAACGCTGCCTCAGACCCCCTCCCTCCCCCATTAGCGATACGTAATTTATGAATGAGTTCTAAGAACTTACACCATTTCCTTTCATCAACCTCTTGCTCCTCCGTGGCACCGGAAGAGATGGCTCAGTGCATCAACTGACGTCCCTCTGGCCGGCAGGTCCTACGCTTCCACTCCCGACGGCGGCACGATTGTCGACACTAGCTTGTCAGCTAGGTCGAATTCAGTCGCTGTCTGGAGGAGAAATCTAGCGACCGGCTGTTCTGATCGGTAGTTATCCGTGGTTTCTCCGTTCAATACCAGGCGAATGCCGGATCAGTACCCTAACAAACGGGCCACGGACCGCGCGCGATCTTCCCTTTCTTTTCCTTGTCCTCTCCTCACCCCCTTACATACACACTTACACTACCATGCACTTCACTACCACACACGCCGGGAGACTGGTCGGGAGCTCAGAGCTTGTTCCGGCTGGGGCGGTGCCCCGCTGATGGGTGATGTCTGGGTGAGGGGGAAAACCCCGTTAGTCGACGATAGGTCGGCGCCGGATCTCGTCATTCAGCGGGGAAAGATTCACCGCCACCTCCCGAGGAAACACGCACTGCACTTACGGGACTAACGACCTCTGTAGTTGACGCGCCCGGAATCACGAACCAATCAATCAATCCTCCTTGACTCAATCACTGCCGCCATCTCATCCTCCTCAACCTCTTCCTTCCGTCCGTTGCTTCCACCTGCTCCTCCTTCTTCGTCTTGGTTTCCCAACCCACCGGGAGCAACTTTCCCCGGTGGTGAGGAATCGAACCTCGCGATCTGTGATCGCCGAGGTGAAAGGAAAACTCTCTGATCCTTCGCCGCAGCTGGGAGGGGCGGGGAGGCCGGCGCGGCTTTCGGAACGCACCCAGGGGTGGGGGAAGGGAGGGGGGCGGGGGAGAGAGGTTGAGGAAACCGCAGGCGCCTGTTAGGACGGGGAAGCTTTCTCCAGACTTGCCGAGATCTCGATGTTAGGTGATTTATGGCCGACTGCAATAGCGAGTTGAAAGGGATCGATAATATTTGTGAGTTCTTAATCGATAGTTCAATTTGTAAAACAATTGCTAGTACAGTAGTTAAATCAATTGATTAATGTCAATTAATTGAAAATCATCATCAATTATTGATGATCAATCATGAATTGAAAATGATGTAATAAAACATTTTTATTTGTGTTTAGGTCAAACCCTCAATTTCGTGTAATTTTATTGAACAAAATAAAAATAAAAAATGTTTTATGCTGTGTATTCATACTTTGTTGACCATTTCCTCTTCCACATTCTGTAACTGGTCATTACATGTGTTCAAGTTTTTGCCATCCATAATACTTTTAATATCCTAAGGAAGAGCATGAACAATCAGAGGATACAGATTCATAAAATGAAAAATCAGAGATGATTTAATACTGTTAGGAAACTAAATTATCATATGTAAAATGAAAACTACGAAGCTTTAAAGAAAAAAATCTTGATTTCCTAATGTTTCAATCTTATCTATTTTCAAGGAGATATCTCCAAATGTTTAAAGAAAAGGAAAGACGTCTTTAGAGCTCGTTTGCATGCTGCAAGACTTAGCTTCGAGAAGAAAACTATAAAGATGGAAGACGTACCAAAATACAAGAATACTTTAATATTAGATATTTCGTGCCAATTTTGATGTTTTTTATTAACAATGTTCAAGAAAATATCAGAAAGGGAGTAAGGGCTCACAAAATTATTTTAAAATGCATCCTATGGCAGCATAGAACGGAGAACTGTGCAGGTCAAATGTCACACAACAAAGATAATAAAGGAAATTAATGGACTTGATTGACTTAACCACATCAACACAATATAATATCTACGTGTATTATTCACACAGCCATTGAATCTCATCTACGCAGAATCGGCTTCTCAGTAAAAATGTCCGCCCTTCACCCCACATCACATTCTTCTCCGAAATCGGCGAATTCTGCTGGGACTGGGTTGCGGACATTTAAAAAAATACACCTTCATCAAAGGGCCGCATCGGAACGGCGCGTTGGTAAATTTAGCAGCCCAATAAGAGCGGACGAGCGTCGCGACGTGACAGCTCAGCGTCAACGGCCGAAAATCCAGCGGAATCACAGCATCGTCGTCGGCAGCAACCCCCCGGCGCGCGAGCCGAACGCGACCCGATATTTCGACGAACGAACTCCATCACACATTCCCGTGTTTTTCAAAGAACGCTCCGCCGCCGCCGCCGCCACTCCCGCGTTGGTCGCAGCTGCCAGCCGCGCTGGCCGGCCCGCCTGGGTAATTCATGCCGAGCGGCCAGGAAGAAGCTGGTTTTAAGCAGGGCTCACCGGGCGTCAATATGGCTCGGCCACCGGCGTTCCCGTGACCCCGCCGTGCCAGACCCTTCGCCACAGGAGCAATCGTCGACAATCGTCGACACCTGCCGGCCTTGTCATTGTCACTTATGTGCTGCCTCCCCTTCACCGCTTCATCCAGGGCCCAGAGACACATCCCTCACAGATTCCAAACCAACCGTCCCCGCCACTCCCACCACCGGCGCCTCCGAAATTCTCGCCTCCATTCCTACTGCTGTTCCTCCCTTTCATCCTCCCTCTCGTCAGTCCTGTCCCGCCCTCTCTTCAATCCCCCTCCCTCCCTCCATCCCATCTTCCATCCTCCTCCCTCCCTCCTATCCTCTTTCCCTCCCTCCTATCCTCTTTCCCTCCCTCCTATCCTCTTTCCCTCCCTCCTATCCTCTTTCCCTCCCTCCTATCCTCCCTCTCCCTTTTCCTCCCTCTCCCTTTACCACCCTCTCTCTCCTTTCCTCCCTCTCCCTTTCCTCCCTCTCCCTTTCCTCCCTCTCCCTTTCCTCCCTCTCCCTTTCCTCCCTCTCCCTTTCCTCCCTCTCCCTTTCCTCCCTCTCCCTTTCCCCCCTCTCCCTTTCCTCCCTCTCCCTTTCCCCCCTCTCCCTTTCCTCCCTCTCCCCTTTCCTCTCTCTCCCTTTCCTCCCTCTCCCTTTCCTCCCTCTCCCTTTCCTCCCTCTCCCTTTCCTCCCTCTCCCTTCCTCCCTCTCCCTTTCCTCCCTCTCCCTTTCCTCCCTCTCCCTTTCCTCCCTCTCTCCTTTCCTCCCTCTCCCTTTCCTTCCTCTCCCTTTCCTCCCTCTCCCTTTCCTCCCTCTCTCCTTCCTCCCTCTCTCCTTCCTCCCTCTCTCCTTTCCTCCCTCTCTCCTTTCCTCCCCCTCTCCTTTCCTCCCTCTCTCCTTTCCTCCCTCTCTCCTTTCCTCCCTCTCTCCTTTCCTCCCTCTCTCCTTTCCTCCCTCTCTCCTTTCCTCCCTCTCTCCTTTCCTCCCTCTCTCCTTTCCTCCCTCTCTCCTTTCCTCCCTCTCTCCTTTCCTCCCTCTCACCTTTCCACCTCCCTCCTTTCCCTCCTTTCCTCCCTGACTTTTCTCCTTTGACCAGTGCCTTCGTGTCCGGTGCACACGATCCTTGCTTCTGCGTTTCCACTCTGCCTCTGCGATTTCACGCGCTCGCGGCTCCGATCGCGCACTGTGCGCTTCCGGGACGTCCTCGCGTAACCTGTGCTAGGACGTCCCGTGTCAATATAATCTACTCGCCCGATCGCAACTACTGCCATCGCTCTCGCTGGGAATATTGCTTCCTGATGCAATGCCCGCTCGTTGACCTGACAGCTCCGCGCTTATCAATACCTCCTCGAGCGTTTGCAGAATATTGAGCCACTATGTTATCTTCTGTTTTTGTTGAGCTGTTGTTCCTTCCTTCGCTATCGATCCATTCATCTACTTTGTTCGCATTACATTTTAGCCAATTCCTATCGCATACCACGGCTTCTCTGATGTACCAATCCATCCCATTGCAGACAACTCGTGAATTTCCGAACTGTTGCTCGTGATAGCCCGAACGTAATGTTAACGTATAAAGGAACAAACATTTTATAGAACTAACGATTACATTATTTTCTTTCCTATCCTAACATCCTTTTATATTATTCACGTACATGTTTTCAAAAAGGTTTTGGTACTTTCACTAAAACAAGGAGTTGCAATAGTAGTATTGTGGTAACTTTCTGAGTTACAATTGTTTCTCACATGCCACGCTTTTTAAATTCCGTTATTTTGACCCCACCACCATTTCATTGACCATTCCCTTGCCTTTATTTTATTCACAAGAGAGGTGGTGGCCAAATAGTTCGTATCTTCGTCTCTCTCACATATTACTTTCCCTACCTCTCTATTCGTCGACGTTATCTAATTCACTTCCAGCCCGCCTCCCCGCCTGCTCAACCCGTGTTTCCTCCGGCCCCATCAGCGTCCGCATCATTACCCGCTCCCTCAGCCCCGGCGCTTCCCCGCTCCCACCGCCTACTTCGGGCCCTGGGGCGCTCCCGCTGGCCTCTGCACGCTGCTAGCAGCGCGGTTAAACCGCTCCTTGGCCCCACGCCTGCGGGGATGCAGTCCCTTTGCCAGCCTCTCGTTCCCACCCCGGCTCCACCATGCTTCTGCCTCGCCCCGTGGCCCCATCCCTGTCGAAACCCCGTCACCCCTGCCCTGCGTCCGCCCCCACGTCCCAGCCTTGACTATACATCTTAATCGCCCAGTCCCCGTCCTATCTCCACCACGCTCCTACCTCATTCCTCACGAACCCTTCCCAACTCCACCTCCTTCTCGTCTTGTTCCTGACCCCACTTCGTCTCCTTTACGTCCTTTCTCTGAGGGCCCATTCCGAACGACTCTCGACGTCCCCCGCCCCACCTCCACGTCTAGGTCCCACTCCCTCCTTCCCACCATCTCATACTCTCCTTGTCCCATCCGATCGCTTTCGCTTACTCGTCCATCTTCTTCACGTCCTCGTCCCATTCCCTCTGCGTTCCCTATCTTCCCCACGCACGTTCTCATCTCCGTATCATCCTCGGCCACGTCCTCACCTGCGCCCCCCTCCGCTACGCTTCCTTATCACCTCCGTATCACGCACAGCCCGCGCCTTGCTTCCCATGCTTCACCCCGTTACTCCCCCGTACATCTCACGCCTCCCCCCACCACAAGGCCTCCACCTCTTCCCAAAGCGCCTCCTCCGCACTTTCCCTGGGCGCTTCGCCCCCGCCCCCTCCGTCCCGCCCCCCGCTGTGCCCCCGGCGCTGCTCGGAAGCCCCGAGCCGCGCAGGCCCCTCGAGGCGGTGGCGTGGGCGGCGCGCCGCGCAAATGCTGCTCATTCATCCTAGTTACCTTCCTTTCCCGAATAACAACCGCCGACTCGCAACAGCCCCCGGTGCCGCCACCGCCGCCGCTGCCGTGCAGTACTGATAGCTGATTGGCTACGCCCGGAGCCACCGGCTCACAAGTGGCGGGGGTGGGGGGCTCAAGGAATATTTGATGTTGCTTATGGATCGGTTTTAGCAAACCATTCATCATATAAGAGACCCATTCTCTAATGTTGATTTTTACGAGCAATATTCCACTTTAATCAGTAGTGAAAGATTTTAAATGAGCGAGAGATGTTTTGTAAGAAATGTGTGTGAAATGTTGTGACCGCTCAGCTCCAGCCGTCTAGAGCGAAACATTCGTCGGAATGTTTAAAACGCATTGTGGAAAGTATAACAGATTCAGTGTCAGAAACAAACGACAGTCATAAAATTCAATAGTGACACAGACCTACGTTGCATAAAGATGTAAAAAAGTTTTGTTCATTATACCAAATACCATTTTCTTTAATATCTATGAACAATACTCTATTTTAACCATTAGTGAAACATATATAAAGAGCGAGATATGTGGTGCTAGAAATGTGGAAAGGGAAACAGAGCCAGACACAAAAACAAAAGATATTGTCAGAAAATTCAATAGTGACACAGACCTATGTTACAGAAAGATTTATAAATGTGTTTGTTCATCATACAAAATACCACTTTCTATATCGATAATCTTCATGAACAATATTCTATTAGTGAAATATTAAAAAAAGAGCGATATGCAGCAAGAAACGGAGGAGAAAAAGTGGAAGATCAAAACAAAGGATACGTAGCGGTCTCCTGATATATACTTGTTCGCCTACTTGGTGGTGGATATTGAAAGAGTTTTTGATCGGTTGGCGAGCGAGTTTTCCATGAGGCATTTATATTCTATTGGTTTTCTAAAAGGAGGCACGGTGCTACTGATAAGAATTACGATGCAACTCAATGAGGTTATTAATCAGTGAAAGATGTGATAATCAACCTGTTTCTTAAAGTTTCCTTCATTTTTTATTTAAAAGAAATTAAAGAGGAAAGTCTTGTGTACAAAATTATCTTTCATTCTATGAAACAAGCAATGAGCAATATAAAAATTAAAACTAAAGGAAGAAACATGGAAGAAGGTATTATAAAAATAAAATTAAAGTCAATAAAAATGTTTATTATTCGGGCAATTTCAGTTTCATTACATGGGCATTAGCAGGGATTTACGTTCGTCTACACAAAACATGTTTTCTTTCTAAAATTATACAAGAACATTTCATGAAACAGCAAACAGGGCTCAACCAGCTCAGAGTTAAATCATACCATCCGCTCTGAACTGCCAAATTACAATCTCAGCATGTATACGTGGAGGCATTTCGAGACATCGGAAGTCCTATGTCTATTGTGCGATCGCTTGACTGACTGATTGATTGATTGACTGATGATCCCGGTGCGTCAGTTGCTAAGGTCACTAGTCCCGTAAGTGTAGAGCATGGTTTATTACGGGAGGTGGCAATGCTCTTTCCCCACCGATTGCTGAGATACGGCGGTGACCTAGCCAGTCGGCTAGCAGGGTTTTCCCCAACTAGGTATCCCCCACCAACGGGGCACCGCTTCAGCCGGGATAATCTCTAAGCTCCCGACCGGTCTACCGTCGTGTGTGGTAGTGCAGTGCAAGTGGATGTAAGGGGTGATGATAGGACAAGGAAGGGGAAGGAAAGATCACGCACGGTCCATGGCCCATTTGGTAGGGTGCTGCTCCGACATTCTCCTGGTATTGATCAGAGAAACCACGGAAAACTATCGATCAGGGCAGCCCGCCGCTAAAAGTCCAGACAGCGACTGAACTCGACCTAGTTATCTACAAATAGCTAGTGTCGAAAATCCTGCCATCGTCGGAACTCGAACCTAGGACTTCCCGGACAGAGGCACTGACATCAGCTGATGCCCTGAGTCAACTCTCCTGGTCTGTGTGGTCACAATCACACCGGCTTACATTTCTTGACCCTCAAATCACGCAACACAGCTCTAGGTGAAGCACGTTGCGAGCATAACGATTTCTTGCCTCAAACAGGAAAATCAAGCGATCGCCAGAAGACTCATTTCCAACATTTTCCGATCGTATCAACAACTCCACAATCCACGAACATCCGCTCTCTTGTATCCCGCTTCCGAACGTCGGATCCGCCGTTCGGGGACGTTAAAATATGCATTCATTCCGCATAACCGCGGTCGCGTGCTTCTGCTGGCGCGGTTGGAACGGAGATATGAACCTCAGCCTCGACTCGGCCTATCTCCGTCACGGGAGGCGGGTGCTGTAGTGGCAGCAAGAAGAGTAGAGAACAGAAGGTGGGCAACGTGGTTGGCAAGCAGTGTGTCAATGTTCATGAGAAACTTGAAGTCTAGATCAGAATAAAAATCAGAGGTATTCTCGATGCAATAGATCAATAACTCATCTAAAAACATTATTTTGCAGGAAAAACAGCTGGAATATGAGTAAAGCTGTCTATTTTAGGGTCGAAGACAAAGTATTTTTCTCTACCTGCAAGCTGTCTTGTGAATCAAACTACTTTTCTTGTGTTTCATAGACTTTTCTAAACATATCCGTCAATTAAAAAATAATCAAGAATTTTGAAATGTCACCGTTCTTATTTACGGAAAAGCATGGGGAAGATGATCACTTGTGAATTAGTACTCAACATCGAAGAGACAAAAACGTTGAAAATCAACTTACGCAAAATGTCTGGGATTCAAGTGAACTGAACGGGTAATTTATGTGTTACAAATTATAGTTCAATTTCCGAAAAGAATCGAAAGAATGTTTTAACTGATATTGTAAAAAATATTGTAAAAGTAAACACCAAAGTGATCCTTAAAAACTCTCAAATAACTGAGTAGCATGAGGGTTAGAGAACTGATTCAACTTAAAAGACGAGCAATGTAAAATCACTTGCATGGAAAATGTAGGAACTTGATGTTTTATTACACTAGGTGGAAATCAAGAAAGAAAGTGGAGATCAAATATATATATATTCCATGACATAAATCTTTGTTTTTAACGAAACTTAACACAAACAATTAACACGTTTTACAGGCAGGTGAATATTCAAAACCAGTTCAGGACTTGGGGGACCGTTTAAGTTTGCATTCCTTTCTGTGTATTTCTAATAAAACGTATTTGAATTGTCATGAGAGTCTTTTTAATAAATTGAATAAAGGTGTATTCGGAGGAAGGTTTATAGCCCTATGGATCTGCCACTGATTGCACAGCAATACTTATTCACAAGAGAATCTTTGTGAAATCAAATCGTAATAATGAAAATATATTTAAACATTTTGAAATGTTTTGATCGTTTTAATGCTGCTTTCATAATCTCTATGTTTCATTAATATTAAACTCTGTAGGCCAGTTGCTTAGCGAGCTACCGAAATAACATTACAGTAGTATTTTAAGATTATCATCATTGTCAACGTGGTCATCATAATCATCATCACCGACAACGTGATCAAAATCGTCGTTGTCGACAATGTGGTCATCATTATCGACGTCGTCGTCAAAATGATCACACGTTCATCCTATCATCAAACGATCACCCTATCATTATCACTGTGATTGTCGTCGTCAAAGTGGTCATCATCATCATCGTGGTCGTGGTCGTCGTCAACGTGGTCATGGTGGTTATTGTGGTGGTCGTGGTCGTCGTAACGGCAGTTTTAAACGCTCCTTCATGCATCAAAATGGAACCATTGCTCACCCCTCAAAACATCCAGTGGTGCGAAATTCGCACGCGTACACGATACCATCCACCGGTTACATAAACCACGTCCCCCGCGGAGAGCCGGTATTTAATTAGTTCTGAGAAGCTCCGCCAGCGGCGGTGCGGGGCAAGGCGATCGCGCGGGTATCTCGGGCGCGATCCCGCCTTGTGCGGCTATTCATAGCTTATCTGCGCGGCGTGGCACGGCACGGCGAAGCGCGGGGCGGGGAGGCGCGGCGCGGCATCACACGCAAAACGCTCCCTGTGGCAGCTTGCTTCTCTCCTCACGCACCCGACTCCCTCCCGCTCTCTCCCCCTCTTCCTCTTCTTTTGCCTCTTCCATCTCTGTCCTCCTTCCTTTCCCTCTCCCTCTCCCCTTCTCCCTTCCTTTCCCTCCCTCCTTCCCTTTCCCTCTCTCCTTCCCTTTCCCTCTTTCCCTCCCTCTCCTTCTCTCCCTCCCCTACCCTCTCTCCCTCCCTTTTCCTGTCTTCCTCCCTCACTCTTCTCTCTCTCACTCTCATTCTTTAAATATCCATATGAAGTACAAGTATACTTTCTATTTCAGTGCCCTCTAATGTATTGTCAAGAGGCCACATTTTAAAATTCAGAATATAAATATTTTTTGATAAATAACACCTTCCCCGCTCTCTCTCTGCTTCTCTCTTTCCCTCTTCTTCTCTCCCTTCTCTCTTCTCTCTCTCTCACTCTTTAAATGTGTATGTAGTAGACCGTCCATTTCTAGTTCAGCGTCCTCTAATATATTGCTAAGAACCCACAAGTTTATATGGCTCAGAATAAAATCATATTTTTGATAAATACCACACAAAAAGTATAGTAATTAGGAACTACCAGGCAAATATGTGAGTAAAGGGAATTGGCACTACGTTTCAGCGATTAATATTCTGCAAAACAATAAGAGTTTTTTTTATAATCCAAGAATCTCTTGCCTCTCAACATACCTCCTATTGAAAATAGTACATGTCAACACCGTTTGACCGCACACGCATTGACTGGCCGAGAAACCGCCACCTGTAACCTCCGCACAGCCACCCCTGCCACCCCCTTGTTTCCGCCACCCCTAGCACCTTCGCCTCTCCCCCGCCCCGCCAACGCCACCGCCGCTGCCGCCATCGCCGCCTGCAATGCCACCGTTGCTTGCGTCTCGCAACAACCGACGCGTCAAGCTCGTCCTCCAACACAGGCAGGCGACTGGCGCGACGCGGCGGGCGAGGGCGGGGGCGCGGGCGGGCGGGCGCGCCAGTGGGGGCCGGCCGACGCGACGCGTCGCGACGCGCCGCGTCCTCGACGAGGCAAATTTCTCCCCTCCGCCGGCAGAGGCGCTCATCGCCAGCCTTTCACGGCGAGTCGCGACGCTTTGTGTGGCAGTACAATATTTTACCGGGCGCCCGGTAAACAACGCTAACAAAGCGCGCTCGACAGCCCGCTCCGACGCCGGCGCCGCGCGGGCCCCGACGCCGACAACGGCGACGTCGGCTGGGGAGGGGGCGCGGTGGGGCGGTGACGGTGGCGGCGGCTTGAGCGGCGGAGGCAATGGGGACAGCGAGTGAAGTGACGGCGGAGGCGGATGTCAAGCTGGCGGGGTGGGAACGGAGTGGCGAGAGCAGTGTATGTTAGTGGCGGAAGTAGGAGGGGGACAGAGGTTGGAGGGGTGGAGGTTGGAGGGGCGGAGGTTGGAGGGGGCGGAGGTTGGAGGGGGCGGAGGTTGGAGGGGGCGGAGGTTGGAGGGGCGGAGTTTGGAGGGATGTAGGTTGGAGAGGGTGTAGGTTGGAGGGGTAGAGGTTGGAGGGTGGAGGTTGGAGGGGCGGATGTTGGAGGGGGTGGAGGTTGGAGGGGGTACAGGTTGGGGCAGAGGTTGGGAGCACAGGTTGAGGGGTGCAGGTTTGGGGGGCGCAGGTTTGGGGGGCGGAGGTTTGGGGGGCGCAGGTTTGGGGGGCGCAGATTGGGGGGGCGCAGGTTCGGGGGTGGAGGTTGGGGGCGGTGGCGGGGTTAGCGGGAGTGAGGGAGGCACCGGGGGTGGAGATTCCTTTGGTGGCCGCAGCGACGGGAACTGCAGCGGTGACGGCGGCGACGGAGGGAGCGGGTTGGGCGGCGGAGGCGTGGGTGACGAAGCCGGCGTCCCGCAGGGTCCGTGTTCGGGACGCGCTGGGCACGTGGGCACGCCGACGGAGGAGGCCATTCTATTCGGCGGCGGGTGCTCGGCTGAGGGAGAGCCCATCGATTTGGCAGGGTGTCACCGCAGTAACCGCGCTAAATGAAAACAATTTATGATCAATAAAGCGGCGTTATTCATTATTCACTGTCTTGCCTGGCTTCGGCCGTCAGTTGCTTAGTGTGTGAGTGTGTGCGAGCGTTTGTGTGTGTGCGGAGGAGCGAGGGGATAGAGAGACTGAATGCGGAAGTCACTGAAAGGTTCTGCTTTCAGCAATCACAGGGAATATCGGATTGATCGTTGAGTTCATAAAAATATCGGTTCTATAGATGTAATGTGTACGATATAATTATTGAATATCAACAACATTATTAAAATTCCAAAACAATACTTTGTCGTTTAATAATACGTCCGATTTTTGAAATAAGGTAGGGCTACTCTTTACTGCGCTACTACTTAAACTCAAAGGAAACAAAGTTCAATAACAATATTTGAAACTCAAAATCACGTCTGCTAGACAATTTGATTTCAAGTAAGAAATTTCAGAAAGCAGAAACTCCATCTAAACTAATACAATCGGTCGCTTAACTCATTAACACGGAAGAATCAATTTGAATTATATTTTTAATTATACCTTTTTGTTGACAGTGAGAAGAAAACAATTAGTCTTATAAAATTAGTCTCTATTTATTAAAATTTTAGTTCCCGAAACGATTCTCCAAATTATTTATTAATTGAGCTATAATTAAATAGCTGTATATTCGTAATATAATTTAACAATTATTCCGAAGTTACCGGAGCATTTCCAAGAAAGGATTGTAAAATTAATGCACATTTGGCGAACATAAGATTTGTGTTTTTAAGTCTTTGAAATGCGAAGGACCTAACACACATCTACGAGTAAGCACAATGCCTCAATACCATTTCTTCTCGGCACACATCCACACCTCTCGTAATCCTTAAGGGTTCCGCCTGCTATTTTGAATCCTTCTCATATAGTCTTAAATGGCAGTCAAGTAACATATATTGAAGCTTCTCTTTTGCAATACTTACTATCTTTCAGAAAGATGTTGACTCCAGTTTAAAGGACAAAATCAATTGTATCCTTTTCAGAACGGTGAAATAATATGCATTTTTCTATGATACGGAACATCAGGAATCCTCGTGTGAAATTAAATTATTTGTTTTACCATGTAAGAGTTATGTGCCTTAAAATAGCAAACTATTGTAATGGAACAGTAAAAATAATAGTTCCTTAATTTTGCTACTGCTATTTGTATTTTTTGAATTAAAGGTAAAATTCTAAAAATTAACCTATATAAGAACAACACAATGTATTATTGTTGCTGAGATTTTGCGTTTCAAAAAGTTAAAATTAAACACGTCACTCGAAATATTTTAATGGAACAATAATTTTAAGAATAAATTACTTAAAACTAACAAACCTGATTACATATTTTAGCAATAGTGAAAAGGAATCACTGGGATACCCGATATTGCAAGGGGGTACCAAATACGAGTGATGGAAGTGCTAATAGGAAAATGTTAATGAAAGGAACCGACATCAGCAGAGTACTAAGCACTTGGGAAGCCGAATAGCAACAGCAACGGCATCGTTGGCTGTCATCGGCCGCTTTCGCCGCCAGACCGATGTGGCCGCCTAGCAGCGACGCGCGCTGCAATATGCAAATGCAGAGGTTGCGGAGGCGGCGGAGGCGCCGAAGGCTCGTTCGGAGGCGACACTGACGGATGCGCGGCGAGCACGGGCTCGCTATTAAAGTTTTAATAGTTTTATGGAAATCGCCGCGCGAGAAAGGTCGGGCCTCGGTGACGGCGACTGTGGTGGAGGCGGTGCCCACGGTGATGACGGTGAAAGTATCCATTACGGTGACCGTGGTGGAGGCGGTGCCCATGGTGATGACGGTGAAAGTATCCATTACGGTGACTGTGGTGGAGGCGGTGCCCACGGTGATGACGGTGAAAGTATCCATTACGGTGACGGGGAAGGAGTTGGTGTTCTAGATGGTGACGGTTTGCGACAATGAAGATGACGGTGTTGGTGTCGCTGATTGAGAAGGTGGCTGTGTTCCTAATGGTGATGGTGATGCTGTCCTTGATGATTATGGTGATCATAGCCATGAGCATAATTTCCGTGACGGTGACGGTATCAGAGTCCATAGTGATGGTAACGGTTTCAGTGGCCGTGGAAGTGAGAGGTAACGGACAAGGTGAGGATGTTACCACCCATGACTGTGAAGAAGAGGATACCCATAATGGTGACGGTTACCGTGACTGCGTTTGTGTGCCTAGAAGTGATAGTGTCAGTGGAGGTGACGGTGACCGTGATTGGGACGGTAACGGAGTTAGGGATGGCATCGACGGTGATATTTCTGAAATACGACGTGCGAGCGATTCACGGAACTGCGAGCTGGTTTACAGAATCTTCTATCTGGTTCTCGCTGTCTGGCGGTTTGTTTCAGTAAACAGTTACTGATGACACGATTTCACCAAACATGTGTTGGAACGTACTCAAAAGTGCTATTTTTTAGATACGTTGGACTGAAAGAATCTATTAGGCGAAAATGTATATATTAACGTTTCTCGTAACTTTAAAAATTACGAAATAACTCTGATATATGTTCTTCGAGGATTAAACCTTCTCTCACCAACTGATTGGAATCATAACTTTGCATTGAAAAATGTTGCCAAATGTGGCCAATCAATAACTTATTGGAGAAGTGGAGATTCGCTCTATCTTTGCTACATTTTCGAAGAACATTATTTGGAAAGCAGCCGTATTCCAGGCAAGAGATTTCAATTGCTCGAACGCGTGAAAATGAAGTGGCGGTATCAGCTATCTACGTTTCCTCGAACTGCCTGGCGCATAGCGTTCCTATTACACTCAGTTCTCAGCCGGTGACGTTTGAATGCTGGCGAAAGGTTACGTAAATGTTGACCTTTCTCTGGTCATTAAACTATTGCTTATCTATCATTTAAATGTATTGGAATATTGGGAAAAACTAGCAGAAAAAAATATTGAGAATTGTAAGAGATATTGTTTTAAAGGAATTCGTTTTTTAGAATTGGAAAAATGTCTCCGCAGGAGACAAGTTTTTTCGATGAAAACTGACGCTATTTTTCAGAACTGCAACATATTAAGTTGAAAACAGTAAAATCTTTCCACTCCATTAGTTATAATTCTACTCCACGAAATCATGTAGTTTTCGATTCATTAATAGAGCTAGGCCGCATACGGAAAACTTAGATTGAATCACCATCATTTCGGAGGAACATTTTTAAATTACCACAAAAATATTTAGTGCGACAAAAATAGTTATATTTTAAATTGTATCCATAATATTAATACTATGATATCAATGATGTATTATCATATAACTGCGTCGCTTGGAAACCAATCATTCAAATACACTGGAAATGAAATACATTTAAAAAATTCGACACAATTAAATTTTCATACGTGCTCGATTTCGCATTTCCAACAACCTTCGGAGTGTGCTTTTGAGGTGGGCGTTGAAGAGAAGACGCGTTACTCGACTTCTTGAGCGGTGCAAACTTATTACTCCGATAAGGAGGCAGATATCAGCGTTGCGAAAACCTAAATTTCCTCGTTACCGCCATGTTTCACGCCAGTCACCAAGCTGATACGTAGCGGCGCAAAGCGAGGCAAAAATTCCGCAAAACTCGCACTTCCCTCGAAAGGTGGCGGCGTGGAGGGGGGGAGGGGGAGGAGGGGGAGCGAGGGAGGCGGCGGAAGCGGCGCGTCGAGCGAACGAGGTAATTTGTTCCGACGCCTGACGCGTCGCATCCGCGCACCCGCCCCCCACCCCGCCCAAGCCCGCCCGCTCGCACGGGGCTCCCGGTCCGTCGCCCGCCCCTCCCCGCCTAACTGCCGGACCGCCTAGTCGTCTAACACACAAGCTTAACGCCATAAGCGTCTAACTAGCCGAGTGCCTAAGCGTCCAACTTGCCGACCATCTAAGTAAGCTTCATCTAAGCGTCTAACTAGACGACCAGCTAAACGTCTAACTAAACGACCAGCAAAGCGTCTAACTAGCCGACCATCTAAACGTCTAACTAGTCGACAATCTAAGCGTCTAACTAGACGACCATCCAAGCATATAACTAGCTGACTGCCTCCGTGTGTAATTTAATTAGTCCACCGCCTGAGGGTCTAACTAGCCGATCGCCTAAGCGTCTAACTAGCCGAACGCCTGAGCGAAACTACTAACTTTCCCGACTGCTTAAGCGACTTATCACTTTTCACGTTTTTCCGCCCCTTCGTTGAACTGCCCGTCCACACATCCCCACTTCTTACACTTCCCACGAACACCGCCGACACATCACCGTCTTTCAGTCAAGCCCTGATTTTTTTCCTATTCTTCTGCATCTGTACTTCAGACTCACTATTCATACTCAGTTTTATGAAGAATGCTCGCTCAAATACGCCTTTACGAAATTCTCAACGATCCTTACATTTACAATAATTTGCATTCATTTATTCCTAGTATCTGCCACTTGGGCCAGTCCTCGGAACTCCCACTCACCAACCAACCAAACGGTATGAGTACTCCGCTGTACATTGATCAGTCTGGATGTCATCCACTGGCACATACGGAGCAACCAAGTGACTTCCATCGTCATTACTACCTCTTGTGGTCTACATCGCCACCTAGTACCCAGCTTCACCCTGCTGCGTTTGCATGTTCACCGACAGCTGAATCATCCACAGAATTTTACTCTCGGCTCCCCCCTCTCAAAGCCTCTCCCAACCACATCTCCAACCCACCAACCAAGCCACGTCTACCATCCACCACCGGCCGCTACCCCGTGCCCACCACACACCAACACCCCCTTCACCTCATCCCCCACCCCCACCCTCCCGCATCGCGCGCTCCCACGCCCCGCGCGCCTTCGATGATTAACTGTCCGGGGCCTTTCAAGATGATTGATACGAGCGAGTACACGCCGTTAATTGAAAGATAAGCCACTCGTTCATCAATCAGGAAGTGGGCGCCGCGCCTCGCCGCCGCCGGTGGCAAGCGGGCGCTCGGGTTCGCGACCGGGCTGACGCACGCGTTTTCCGACGTCCCCGCCAGCCCCCACCCGCCCTCGTCCGCCCACGACCGCCCACGACCGCCCACGACCGCCCACGACCGCCCACGACCGCCCACGACCGCCCACGACCGCCCACGACCGCCCACGACCGCCCACAACCACCCTCGCCCACCCTCGCCCACCCTCGCCCACCCTCGCCCACCCTCGCCCACCCTCGCCCACCCTCGCCCACCCTCGCCCACCCTCGCCAACGCCATCGCGCACCCCCCTCCACACAGGCCCGTCTGAACCCACGGGCTTGAAGATCCTGAGCCCAGGGTCCTTAATAGTTCTTAAAAAATATTTAATGATAAATTTTTCGAAAAATAAAAATTAAAAACATAAAAAGGGGCACGGGACCAGGGCTCCTAATACTTATTAAAAATGTCTAATACGAATTTGTTTGGAAAATAAAATTAAAAAACATAAAAAGAGGTTCGAGCCCAGGGCCCCCAACAGTTCTTAAAAAATTTAATACTAAATTTTTTTGAGAAATACTGGTTAATGCAAAAACGTCGCTCAGTGATAAGAAGTTTAGTTTTTTTAACAAAACCTGTCTTTAAATCAGGGGGGCCCGTGATCGATGAAAGAAAGAATATGGGAGCCCCAAACCAACGTAGGGGCAAGCCTCTAACTAACCGCCCGCCAAAGCCTCTAACTAACCGACCGCATAAGCGTCTAACCGAAGACCGACTGCCGAAGCATCCACCTGACTAGCCGACCGACGCTGTTGGAACGACCCTGTCTCCACCCTTCACGGAGAACCGACAGAGAACAACCGATCAGAGCAGCCGGCCGCTAGAATTCTCCTCCAGGCAGTGACTGAATTCGACCTAGCTGAAAAGCCGTCGACCTAGGATCTTCCGGTCAGAGGGACTGCAGTGACATCAGTTGATGCACTGAGCCACCACTCCCTCACTCCTATTTTGGATTGACCTCTCTCCGCTTCCAGCCGTGCATCGTCTCCTGCCTCAAATCCCGCCTCATTCTCTCTTCCCCCTTGGCCCCCCGTCTCCATCGCAGCCTTCGCCCCTGCTTCCGACGTCGCCGCGCCTCGCACCGCCCCCGCTTCACGCTGCCGCCCCCCTCGCTTCCGATGCCGCTGACGCAGGCGACTTGAGAGGGCGACCGCGACAGGTTGGATTTGCCCCTGCCTCGGGAGGGCGCATGTAGGGCGGCAGGAAACGGAACTGCAGAGCGGATAGGGATGGCAACAAAAAAAAAACTTGGATGTTTTTAAAACATATCGTTTTTATGTGACAACTGTTGTCGGTATGTTATAACTGTTGTGGTATAACTGTAATGACGTATAACTGTTGTTGTAACATATAAACATATATTATAACTGTTGTGGTGTAATGTTGTGTAACTGTTGTCGTAACATATAAATATACGTTATATCCGACGATATTTTGTAGCAAAATCATCGATGTGTGAGTTCATTGTTCATACAATGCTTTAAATTATGTTTATGTTATTTTTTTGAAATTTTGTATGGTATTTGTAGAGTATTCATTTAAGACTAAGATGATAAAATATAACAAATTTTCTTCTTTACATTCAATAATAATTTTTATTAGGATAGTAGCCTACTAGTAACATGCTGCTAATCAAACAGTAAAATGTCCCATTTGCGTACGGTAATTAAAAATGGATAGGAAAATAGCTTGTTTATTAGTCTATACTTAAAATCTCGGTGTTTTGAATATCGATGTTTTCATCCACATCAAAAACCCTTTAGCGTAATATCGAAACATCGATGTATCGAAACATCGATGTGTCGATGTTTTGATAAAATTGGCCATCACTAAGCGCAGGCGTTCTACACATGCTCCCAAATCACTGGCGCCATCTGTTTCCTTCTTTGCGATCTCCGCCCACGTGAACGCGTTTATGCGATGTTCCCCAACAGAAAGAAAAAAATAATTTTATTACACAAGGCGATGGCTAATTAACTGTTGAGTATAAGGTGTTATTTTGTTTTAATAAAATAGAAAATTAAAACATTGTAATTTTGTTATGTCAGGGTAAGTACTTTCTTGTTCCAATGTAAGGAGCGCACACAAGAAAAGTTTTAACAAAAATTCACCACTTGCAGGCTATAAAGAGGTACTATTATAATGACACATCAGGCACGGTTCTACGGGTGAGGGGGGGAAGCGAAGGAGGGAAATTCTCTCCCCTCCCCCCCCCCAAAAAAAAAAATTCAGTAACTCTTAATTTTAACTTCTCACTTCAAACTCTCAATTTTCAAGTAACTAGTGGTGCTAACCCACAGCACCTTATTTCTCGCCCGTATTTTCACGCAAAATTAGGTGAAAAGTACACAAATTTCCCGAAAATTGTACATGACCTGATTTCAAAATATATCTTTAAAGAACAGATTTCATTAAGGGAAAACATCTCTATCTTCAATATTTTAGTAGTAGGAAAACTCCGAAAATATTCTGAACTTTTGCGGTTTTCCAAAAATGAAGGTTTTCAACGAATATGATAGCTGTACCATTCTCTTAAACGAATTCGACCTTCACACTAACAAAAAAATATCTTAATTTACCCATTACATTCGACTCACAGTCGTGCATTTATAAGCTATCCCTAGCGTTTGGAACTATAATAATTCAAGGGCGGATTTTGATGACGTAAAACATTTCCAAAAATGATCAACAAAATACTCGTAATACATTTTTAAAATGCCCGAAAAGCAAAGGAAAATGACGTAGATATTGTTGTCAAAACAAATTCAGATGCGTAACTCAAGCTGTTGGATACGTCACTGATGAAATCGCAGTAGCCGAGTGAGGGGGGCATGCCCCCCAAAGACCTAGAGAAACAAAATAAAATGTTAAAAGTGCAAGAAAAATACAAATGAGAAACACAAGAAAAAAATGTAGAAACGTCTAAAATGTATTGAAAAAATAACAGCTTGCTCTATCCTTAGCCTTTAGTTACGAATGGGAATCCTGATTCTCCCTGTATTTTATCACACAAATCAACTACACTGCAGTGAACTGTTCTCCAGAGGCGTGTGACAGCTCATATCTCTTTCTTACTCAGCTTGACAAGCGGTGCCTCGGCGACTCACGTATTGGAGTGGCCGACGCAATCGGAAACAGTCTTGGAGTAAGTCTCACTCTCGGTGCATAGCGAGTGATCATGGGCCGCTGTGACATTTCGCGCAAATACAGTGTGTCCGAAACAAAATAATAAGACATGGATCGTTTACATAGGCTGGAGATTGCGCGGTTAATAAACACTTAAGAAGAGAAAAAAATATCCATAAGAGAATAAGAAAAGATAAATAAATCTAACAAAAAACAGTAGAAGAGGCTTAAGGCATATTATGTGAAATCTGTTGACGTTCTTCAGTTCTGGACAGTAATGTTTGTATGTAAGTGAATGTTTAACTTGTAACTATATATCATGTGTTTTTTAAATTATCTCTGTTGACATGTGTACCATAGAATGAAAAATGTAATACCCTAATTCCTCGTCCTTTTGCAGCTCTAAATTCAATGATTTTAATACTATTTTATTACTATTTTCAATTTAAAACCATAAAGAATTCATTACATATTAAACTTGATATTTTAATTTTGTTAAAAGCATTTTATGCTAAATAATTTACCTTGTTTATAATTTATATTATCTTTATTTTAATATTATTCTCCTATTTCCAGTTTATCTCTTCAAAAGTACTCGCATTTCTATAATTTCACTGGCAACAGACACTTAAGCGTGAAATTTTACCATCATACTGGAACTACTAGTTATGCAGGTATCACGTCTTAGAACTATTCAGTTTATGCCTTATCTTGACTTTTTACCTTCACATACTGGAAATTGTTATTAAAGACATAAATTTCACCCTTAACTTCGCGATCGTTGGCGTGAAATGAAAATAAAACGACACTGCAGTGAATCACGAACTCTTATCCCGAGGAAACCATGTTAAGTGCCTGATACTGCGCGAGATTTAAGTAAATGATTACCACTACAGCAGCTGGCGAAAGTAAACAAGGTAAATAAACGTAAGAGAATAAAAGCGCGTATAACACTGATCTTTCACTTCTCGTAACGTGTCGGAAACCTTTGCACCATCAACGTAAATGCGTGGGCTGTTTCGTGTTGTTGAAAGTAAAATGTTCTCATTCGAGCCAGGCCCTCAAACGAGTACAAGAGCTCTCTTGTAGATATGAGCGTCCCCTTTTAACACAATGGATCCGAAAAACTAAGAGAGGTCAGTAGATTACCAGAGGTTGACACTTCTTTCCGAGGGCAGAGGGGACGTAGGGGAAACGGGGGGTGTCGGAGTGGAGTAGCGTTGTGTTTGTTGACAGACACATCGTTCCGACTCGGAACAGAAATGTAATACAAGAGGGAGAGCGCAAGATAAGAGGCACTCGACGCAATGCCAGCACTCCTTCACCCGACACGCTGCCGCCATAGTCGCACCGTCGCCCCTCCGTCACCACCACCCACACCGCCGCCGCCCCGAACAGCGCCCCCACGCCGCATTCGCCAACACTCGCTTCATTCCACCCTCACCCCCGCCATTTCACCCGCTCTTAAAGAACTACCATATCCATGTTCATCTCTACACCGCAACATTCACGCACCCTCCCAAGCCCCCTTCTATTCACCTCTTACGACCCCTTCAGTGGCCAATCCCCTCACCCCAGCCCTCCCACACTCCCTCACATGTACCCTCCCACATATTTCCTCCCACACATATATCTTCCCACACATGTATCTTCCCACACATGTATCTTCCCACACATGTATCTTCCCACACATGTATCTTCCCACACATGTATCTTCCCACACATGTATCTTCCCACACATGTATCTTCCCACACATGTATCTTCCCACACATGTATCTTCCCACACATGTATCTTCCCACACATGTATCTTCCCACACATGTATCTTCCCACACATGTATCTTCCCACACATGTATCTTCCCACACATGTATCTTCCCACACATGTATCTTCCCACACATGTATCTTCCCACACATGTATCTTCCCACACATGTATCTTCCCACACATGTATCTTCCCACACATGTATCTTCCCACACATGTATCTTCCCACACATGTATCTTCCCACACATGTATCTTCCCACACATGTATCTTCCCACACATGTATCTTCCCACACATGTATCTTCCCACACATGTATCGTCCCACACATGTATCGTCCCACACATGTATCTTCCCACACATGTATCTTCCCACACATGTATCTTCCCACACATGTATCTTCCCACACATGTATCTTCCCACACATGTATCTTCCCACACATGTATCTTCCCACACATGTATCTTCCCACACATGTATCTTCCCACACATGTATCTTCCCACACATGTATCTTCCCACACATGTATCTTCCCACACATGTATCTTCCCACACATGTATCTTCCCACACATGTATCTTCCCACACATGTATCTTCCCACACATGTATCTTCCCACACATGTATCTTCCCACACATGTATCTTCCCACACATGTATCTTCCCACACATGTATCTTCCCACACATGTATCTTCCCACACATATATCTTCCCACACATATATCCTCCCACACATATATCCTCCCACACATATATCCTCCCACACATATATCCTCCCACACATATATCCTCCCACACATATATCCTCCCACACATATATCCTCCCACACATATATCCTCCCACACATATATCCTCCCACACATATATCCTCCCACACATATATCCTCCCACACATATATCCTCCCACACACCATCCCACTCCTCCCAGATATCCTCCCACATGTCCTCTCACAAGTCTTCCCACTTGTCTCCCACATATCTTCCAACATACAGTCCCACATTCTATCCCACATAGCCTCCCACATATTCTCCCACACACCTTCCCTCAAGTACTCCCAAGCCCCGTCCCACACGACTACCCCGCCACCACTCCATCTCTACCCTCCCCTATCCCTCTTTCTTCCTGCAACACCCCACCTTTCCCTCATCGCTATCCCGCTACCACGTCCTCGTCCACTCCACTCTTACGACACCCGCCACACACATCGTCTCCTCATCGCATCTGCAAAGCCCAACGCTGCCACCACCACCACCACCATCGCCATCGCCCCCTGCATCGCCGCCACCGCCGCCGCCGCCGCCGCCGCTCCCGCGCCGCGGCCGCCTCTACCGCCCCCGCCCCCGCACAGCCACCCCCGCGCCGCCACCCTCACCACCACCACCGCCACCACCCACTCCCACCATCAACGCCGCCCCCGCCGCCACCGGCCACTTCCACGCAGTCATTTCGACCTGGGGCGCGCCTCCCGCGGCTCAAGTGTCGTACGTCACGCAGCCCGCACGCACTGCAGGGCGGCCGGTTCTCCACCAGCGGCGCAGACGGAGACAGCGACTTTACGAGAGGCTGGTGCGTAATTTGCTCTTGAATTACAACTCTATTATCCTTTTTTCATGCATTCTTTCTCGATACGACTCCGCGACGAATAAAATGTCTTAATTGCCTGAATAAGGACGCTACAAACTAGAGAGCAACTTTCCACGAGCTCCGCATTCAGAATGTTGTTGGTATGGCGAAGAAAAGGATGAGTTTTTTTTTTTTGAATAGTGAATGTAAGAGCGCTGCGGTACAGCCGAGGATATACCTCTATTTAACCGCCGTAGTATCATAATAATTACTCCTACAATTGCAATTGTTTATAATAGTAACATTGGATTCTGCATGTAATGAGACATGCAGTGAGGGAAGACAATTTGAAATACTTTTACAACATAATGTAAAACAAGTTTACATTTTAGAATTAATAATGACACCACTAGCAGTGCTAAACTCCACTAAATCCACACTCAACGTCCACTTCCCTCGAAAACATGAAACACGAAATGCAGTTTTGTTACCAGAGGAAGAGTTAAACAGTTTCATTGACATTTCCAAATACATGATGTTCTACGAGTCGATCAAAATTGTCCAATCGTCAAGGTTCGGTGCTTGTTTTAATTCGTAATTCATGCGAGAATGATACAAATAGAAACGAGCGTATCATCTATTATCGTGCGTCTATGGATATTCATTATAGTACTCGTATATACGTAAAAGCTCTATTACGACCGTCCGAGGAGTAATGGAACAATTGCACTTCCACTTATGCTCGAAACTGAACGAATGATTTTGTTTTGAGGAGAATTATGCAGGTAATGGTTTGGGAGAGACATGCAAAATATATCTTACATTGCGGTTTCACTGCTTGGAAAAAATTCTACGCGTCCACAAATTCAACAACGAGCGTTCTCCACAACTTTTAAATTAAGTGGTTTGACGGAAGAGCAGCTCGGATGGCCTCCCAGTCTTCCCCATTAAAATGAGGTCTATTTTAATTCCATTCAAATCAATTCGAATGCCCGACAGAGTTCCATTTATGAAATGGAACTTAAAGAACAGAGGTAGAGAAAAGGAAATACTAACATACAAACTACCATCTCGGGACTGCACACAAATTGTAATGATTCTACCGTATGTATGCCAATTGAGGAGTCTGAATAGAAAATAATAAATATTTAAGTTGAAATGATTCTCATAAAATTACCCAAGAACGCAAACAGAATTAAAATGTACGTTACATGAACTACCTGCAAATATTTTCCCATTTCGAATACATTTAATTACAAAGTTTAATCCTTACAGGTCGGCAAAATGAAAAGGTTTAATATGCCAGATAATGTGTTCTATCACCAGAGCAGAAAAATGACATGAAAAATACTTAAACAAAGAAGATTACGTGGAAAAATTAAAGCAAAGACGATTCCCTCACCTCTCATAATCTCTTCAGGCCCTCTTGGCATTTCAAAACCGAAGGTGTACGTTCTTAAACGTATCTAGGTACTTCGTGAACGCGACTTTTTTCTTGAAATCGCTGCCCTTCACTTGTACGTCATATTTGAGGTTAATGGCTTTCGTGAATGGGAGACGCCGACAACTTAAATGGTGATGGAGAAATGAAGTGCAGGCACAACGGGAAGATCCCGAGAAAACCTGCCGAGATCCTTCTTTGCCCACCAAAAATTCTATATAAATCCACACGGCTTTCAACTCCGGTACCCGGAGGTCCAAGGTATGACCACTCCACTACGGGTCCTGCGCCTCTTTCAAAGGGGCAGGATACATACATAAACAACTTACTCGCGACAGCCCACACAAACCATCCCCGCCCTATCCCTGCTCCACCCCCTTCCCGCCGGCACCGGTGGCTCAGGGCATCAAATGATGTCACTGCATTCTCTGAACCTGAATCAGAGAAATTCTCGCTGTTTCAATCAGTGCGAGCCGAAGTCACTGACATCTTCAGTCGAAATGGGTAGTTTCACTGGATATGCGAACCTTTTCATAATGACCGCCAGCATTTCACTGGTCGTCAGTGGTAAAAGTGCCGCGCCACTATCACTCACTGATCGTTCAGTCGTTCACGTACTGCTGTTGTCACTGTTTCAAAAAGTATACGCGATTTTTACTAATTTGTTCAGTTCCATTCACTGATTGTCAGTGGCAGGGTTATAAGCGGCACTATCAGTGAATAGTCACTGTCAATCAGTAGTTTTTCACTGATTCAGACTAAGAGAGCAGTGTGTCAGACTGGGAGACCTGGGGGTACACTCCCGATGGTAGCAGGAGTTTCGGCATTAGCTACATAGGTAGGGCGATATCAGTCATTGTCTGCAAGAGAATTCTACCGTCCGGCTGCTCCGATCAGTGATTTGCATGGTTCCTGAGATCATCACTTGACGAATGACGAAGAGTTACCCTAACAAATGAGCCGCGGATCGTGCGAGATATTTCCTTCCCCTTCCATGTCCCATCCTCACCCCTTACTTACACACACTTACATTTACATGTACTACCCGTCCACACATATCAGGAGTTAAGAGCTTGTCCCGCTGGCCAACGTGTAGGTCGGCATTGGATCTCACCATCCGGCAGGGGAAGATCCCCGCCATTCCCCTCACTCAATGAAGCAAGGACTACACTTACGGGACTAAAGATTTTTAGGAGTTATCGTGCGCAAATACATCAATCAATACAATCAATTCAACCCCTTCCGCTTCCACCTCGGCGTCCGCCAGCCGTCCTGTGGCATTTCGTGGCCGGCAGCGTGCGCCGCCTCCGCCGCCGCCGCGCGCTGTCGATACGTCGACGTACGCGACGTCGCGAACGCCGCCTCGGCACGCGACCGCGCATACGTCACGAGGGGTAACAAGGGGCGCCGCTCCCCCCTGTCCCTTGCCCCGTGCCTCCGCCGCGTCCGTCCGCGATGCGCTCGCCGCGGCCCGCGCTCAGACGTCTTATCCCAGCCAATCCCTGGCCATAAAAGCCTTATCTAAGGAGATTTTACGGTTTCAATTTAATAAATCATCCCTGCGTATGTAATAAATCCATCTGGCCGCAGCACCGGGAGAGCGATGTGTAACACGAGAGAGAGAGCGAGAGAGACAGAGAAAGAGAGATTGCATACTAACACATGGTGACACACGAGACAGAGATACAGACACAAAATGCGGGGGAGAGAGACAGACCGAGAGAGGGGCAGATCGAAAGAGACCGAGAAAGAGAGAGCCACAGAGAGAGACCCAGAGAGAGACAAAGAGAGAGCCCCAGAGACAGACCCAGAGAGAGAGACCCAAAGAGAGACCCAGAGACAGAGACCCAGGGAGAGAGAGACCCAGAGAGAGAGAGACCCAGAGAGAGGCCCAGAGAGAAGTAGACCCAGAGAGACGCACTGAATAAGAGAGAGAAACTTCATGGGTCCTGGTCGCGCTTTCAATAAGAGCAGCACGAGGCGCATCTATGTTACCGAGGCCACGTATTCCCGTGCGTGGAAGGGGGCTCAGGGAGGGGAGGAGCGCCTTAATAGAGCCGTGCCCGAACGCAAATGAAAAGGCAAATAACGCGCCCGAGACTTGGGGCCCGCGGCCGCCGAAGAAATATGTCTATGCATTACGAGGGAGCAGCAAACGCTGCCTGCAAATGGCGGGACGGCACGACAGCGGGGAATTAGGGCTCGTGGGGACGTGGGACACTCGGCGGGACCCCGGTCGGGGCGGATGCGGCGCCACCGTGCGCGGCGGAGACGGGGCGGGGCGGGGAGGGGCGGGGCGCGAGAGCGAGAAATGGTGCGTGGAAATGCGACCAATTTGCACCTGCTCAAGGGGGCATTTCTTGTCGTGTGTTTTGTGTGACACACTTGCGGGGGATCGATTGCCAGTGAGTCCCTTCCTGAGTGTGCTTCGTGTCCTGGGAGACGTATGTGGTGTGACTGAAATAATTGTCGTTTCAGCTTGACTAGCGTGAGGGGAACGACTTGCTCCTCAACAGTGAGTGAGTGGGTGAAAGGGATTGCAAATTACAGACAGTGGCCCTCCGCATCCTGCAATTATACCGCTTGAGGTGGCAGTGGCCATTAACTGATGTCACTGCAGTGCCTGTGATCTGGAGATCCTAAGGTTTGCGACCCGACGGTGGCAGGATTTTCGACACTAGCTAGATAGCTAAGTCGTGTTCAGTCGCTATCTGAAGGAGAATTCTAGCGGCCAGCTGCTCTATTTTCCGCGGTTTTTCCGATCAACTTCAGGCGAATGCCGGAACAGTATCCTAAGAAACGAGCCACCAACCACGCGAGATCTTTCCTTCCCCTTCCTTGTTCTATCCTCACCCCTTACACACACATCCATGAACAACACTACCACACATGTTGGGAGACCAGTTGGGAGATTAGAACTTGTTCTGGCTGATGCGATGTTACGCTGATGGGAGATATTTGGATGGTAAAAAAATTCAAACCGTCGGTTAGGTCGGCACCAGATCTCACCATTCAAAGGTGGAATAATACAACACCCAATATAAGCATTCACTATGCTTACGGGACCAATAACCTTAGCCGTTCATGCACCCACGAACACGAAATAATCAATCCTGCAATCGTGATATATTCGACTTTCACTGTGTTCGAACACAAAATTAATAGATTTTGGTGTGATCGCCATCACCAGGGCGATCTTCATACTGGGGGGTGGGGTCTTCATAGGATAGCTTCATACTGAATCTTAATTTTACATACTACAATTGGGAATCCTTCTGTGACCTCAGGGTAAGTTAAAATAGATTTCTCAGACAACCGGCAATTCTGGATTTCTTGAATATAACAGTGAGAAAATTAATTTTAATCCGAAACTTCAGAAAATGTTTTTTTAACTTTTAAATTGTCAAGGGTATTCAATTTCTTAGTTACAGGTTTTATTGAAATTTCCAAGAAATTTTATTTGAAAAATACAAGGAAGGAAACCGAATAGCCGAAAATAACATCATCACCCAAGAAATGAATTACCGGGAAAAGGGTTGAAAGAATTTTCTCTTGGAAGTTTGAGTTGCTCCACTCACTGTTAGTAATAGAAGAAAAGTGTTTTACGAGAGATATAATTTCCCTCTTCGAACAAGATTCACAGCATTATTTTAGTACTTTTGTTTCGGCATATCCTCATCAAATCTAAAATATTTTTCAACTTTTCGTTCGTTTCTCATCACTTTTCATTTCTTATAATCGGCACTTGAATGATGTGTAGGAGTTTCATTAAAAGTTTCACCTCATAATTTCAAAGAATAAGGATTTCCGAGAATACGAAATTTCACGATTCGAATATTACGTTCTTCAATATTCGTTTGTAATATTCATTTCGCAAGCATAAAATACAAATGAATACAGATGGTATCATGTAAGTAGTAGACAAACAACAGGAGATGGAATACTAGCATTGTTATTTCTTCTAATACACGCCAATATCACGCGCTGCTTCTAATTATAAAGTGACTTTTAGTTATGCAGTCAACGTGTTTCATTATCGAAGTTCGAAGTATTCTATTTTCAATGTATGCGTGATGTACAATACAATAAATACACGGGCAATACACAGTTGCAATACAATAAATACACGGGCACTACCAAGAGAAATGCAAGGACACTACCTCCGCCGAGGGCCTGTAGTGTCATAGCACTGGGCTCGACCGACCGCACAAGTCGTGCAAGGGGGAGGGGTTGGTCCTCTCGTAGCGCTGGCGGCGGCTGGACCCCCGGAGTCTCTCAGCTGGGGGCGTGTCTGAGAAGGCGGCTGTCCGTTCGCACAAGTGATATGTGACGACAAAAATCGTCTGCAGATGGACGGCAGGCACCATGTGCAGCCGGCCCAAATCTCGAGAGAAAATGACGCTTTGTCCGTGGAAGGTCGGTCACGTGATTCCGCGCAAGAGAGGCGGGTGAAATAAGCTGCCTGGCATTCGCGGTTGACCGGAGCGATGTGCGGAGGTGATCGCGAGCAGCGTCATGCGGGGCGTGGCTTTTCGCCACGGGACAAGAGACCAGGGGCGGCGCTAGTGTAGCGAGCTGGGGTTCTCTTGGCAGCTACTGAGGCGGCTCGTCTCAGGAGTCGGTGTGCTGTGGAGAGCAGCGTTCCTTAGGAGTGTACATAGTTTAGTTTAGTTAATGCCTTATTTTACGTGGCGAGACTCGGGCCATCAGGCTCGCTCTTGCTTCTGACCACGCAAATTTCTCTACGCTCCTTTCACCATCTAGCGGAGAAAGAAAGTATTATCTCTGGCGAGGAAACAGGCGATTTGAATTTAGCTCAGAAGCTTCATTTAGGCTTGAGGATCTTTTACATGAAAGTAAATCTACTAACATGGGACAGCCGGCTTCACTTCCCCTCCGAAGGGAGGCGTCCAAAGGATTTTTTCGCCCTTTAAAATCCACGGCTTCGATGGGGCTTGCACCCGCAATCTTGGGTACAACAATCCGATACGCTGACAGTTATACCATCCGAATCCGTTGTACCATCCTAATTACATACTGTAATAAACTATTGTAAATAAATATGTAAAGCAAACTCCGTGTCTGTGTTCTTCTTCATCTCATGACGACGTCACAGGCCACTCCTGGCGGAGGCGGGCCCGCGAAAGGAGAAGAGCGTCGCGCGGCGCAGGACCGTCGGCAAGTGAGCGGTGGCGCCGGCGGCGGCTGCTCTTTCGCGGAGTCTTCAGCGAATCTGCGGCGATCGGCGCCGGCGATAGCTTTGAGGGCGCGCGCGAGCGCGGGGGCCGGCGCGAGGGCGGGCGGGCGTTAAGTACGGGCTGGCGAGATGAGGCGGAAGCCCCGCGTCGGCGGGTGGCTCTGATGGTCGGGTGGTTGGGTGGTGAGGGTGGTGAGGCGCCGCCTGCGGGTGCGTCGGACCGCGGTCGACGGGAAGCCGGCCGGCCGGCCGGTCGGTCGGCAGGCCGTGGTCGGCTGGTCGGGGGTGCAGCGGGAGGTGCGGGGGGCGGTGCGGTGCGGGGCGGTCGGTTTCCCGCGGCGACGAAGGTGGAGCCGCTGCATTAGATATTCATACGGCTCATGAATATAAAACACGGGTGAAAAGGCCGCTTTGAAGGAATCCGGGAGGCGGCGGCGGCGGCGGTGGTGGCGGCAGGTGAGGCGCCGAGGTGCCGGCGGCGGCGCGGGCGGCGAGGGAGGCGGGAGCGAATGGGGCGCTGGGGGCTATGCACGCGGCGGCGGCGGAGGCGCGGTAGCTGTGACGATAGCCGCCTGATAGCGGGGTTGGCGGAGGAGAGGGTTGTTAGTGGACTTGGTGGTGGAAGTGGTGATGTTTTTGATGTAGTGCTGGCGATTCCAGTACTCCTGCTTGAGCAAGTGGTAATAGTGATGCTAGAAGAGATGACGGTAGTCTTGCTTAGTGTGATTAGTGATGCAGTTAGTGATTCTAGTAGTGCTGGGGACAGTGATCCTTGTGCAGCGCTGGGAATAATGCTGATTACGGTAGCGCTAGGAGTGACGATTGTGGTGGAAGTGGCATATATGATGCTTGATGGTGAGGCAAATATAGATGGTGACGATCGTAATAGTAATAGTGGTATTGGTGTTGTTAGCATCACAATGCATGAAGATGTAAATTGTAATATTATTTATGAAGTAATAAACTATAGCAATGACGTGCGTTTTTGGTGAACATAGCCATCAAAAGTGTGCTAACTAAAGCGCAATGTGAGTTTCATTCTTTGCTACTACCATGTAGTTTGATAGTTGTTGCGTGTTGATAATGATGTTTGATTGCGGTTTGCGACAAATGATGTTTGCAACGGTTTAACACAAATACACTGTCCACTCTCAGTTCTCGTCTGTGGGTGGAGCTTATACAAACGTGCGACTGCGATTCCACAGACAAAGAAGGCAAGGGTGGTTCCGGTCATGGCGGCAACGGTGCTGGTGGAGGACTGGTGGTGTTCGAGTTCATTCCGGTAGTCGAGGATAGTGGTCATGTGGTGGTCGAGACGAGGCGAGGGGAAGTTTTCGAAACAATGTCAGGCTTAGAATGTTCTTCGACCTTATAAAAGAATAATAGAAAAACTTAAGTGACAACGTAAAATATGTTGTATTCGTCTATATGGTCTGCCAGGAGGGTCGTGAAAAAAATATGACCAAAAAGAAAATTTAATATTAAAATTTGATTTGTATTAAATATTAAGAAATATCAGAATGATATATACTAGAAATTTAATTAGTATCAAACGATAGTGAAATACATATATTAGACAAAAATCCAAACTGCAGTGAAATTTTCTTTGTTTCATTCAACTTGTACACTCGTTACATGCGTGAAGTATAATGCACCTTTACTCTGTAAAATAAAACATTTAAACGGGAACATCAAATCCCAGACGAGTTCAACACTTGGATAAGATGTGCGCCAGCATTAACGAGACACATTACAAACTGCCAGAACTGCAAAACGACAAGAGCAAAGCCACGACCGACTGCGGCAGGGAGCGCTGAAGAACTAACTAAAGAACATCCGGTGGTCCAGAGGTTTCACCAAAGCGTGGCATCGGTGTCTGTGTCAGCCACCGCGAGATAGCCGAGAGCGTCGGTAATTAAATGTAGTTATACCTAGAATGCATAATGAAGGGAGAAATTGATACTCAAAACTAACGACGTGTGGTATTGATTTCAAATCGTTTTCCTTTCACCATAGGGACCGAGGTTCAAAACCCGTTCACTTGATTGATTAGTGATTCCGGGCGCGCCAACTGCAAAAGTCATTAGTCCCATCGGTGTAGTGCATGTTCTATCGCGGGAGGTGACGGTGATCTTTCCTTGCTAAATACCGAGGTCCAACGCCGACCTACATGTCAGCCAGCGGGTTTCTCTCCAACCAGGTATCTCCGACCAGCAAGGCATTGCCCTGTTTGGGATAAGCTCGGCCAGCTTCCAGTTTGAAGTTATGTAGCCATACTTGGAATGGACAACTAATTTTGATGGGTTGATTTTTATGGTATGGTACATGAGTGGTGATGGAACAATGATAAAACGAGAGTGAGACAACCACCCGAAAATTTTCCGCGAACCCCTCTATGCCCATCACGAATATCACATGTGTCGACCTTCATTTGAGCATCGTTATGTTGAAAGACGAGCAGTCTGTCCGCTATACGACGATATTTATTTCACATTTTATTGCTTTGATTGCTTTTACTTTTATCATTATTACACAGAATTATACATGTCGCACACTTACTTCAAAAGTAACACAACTGAAAGTGTCAGGTTTTTCAAAAATCATAAATAACGTTTGTGACAATAATGAAACATTAATAAGACAAATGTATCTGCACTAATGAGAACGGATTTAAAAACAGTATTAAATGATGTTTTAGTTACTCGTATATCTAACATTAACCCCAAAGAAACTTGTTTTAGTTATGTCACTTTTAGTGTCAGCATTACGTAACCGCCCGTAACGGCGACCACACACCCGCCCACTATCGGTCAAATTGTGAAGTTACAGAACCACTTTTGCTGACTGGTCAAGTACCGTTTCTGCAACTTTGTCCTAGTAACAATTCCAAAATTAAGATTTCTGAATTGTGTCCCTTTTGTAGCAAGGGTGCGATATGTAAAGTAGTCTTAAATCTAATTCACAATACTACTTTAATTTTAACTTAAATACTTTGAGGATTTTTTTTTGAAAAATTTCTATGAACAACTTAAGGCAGCCCATTGCATAAGAAACATAACGATAGGAAATTGGATTTTACTTTAGATCTGTGAAAGAGAGAGAGAGAGCGAGAGAGAGTTTTCGGAATATAAAAGGGGCGAGGTCTATATAAAGGGGTATATAAAAGGGGTACATAATAGGTCTATATAAAAGGGTACGTTAATTGGTGTTCTTTGGAGTCTAACTGAAATTCTTCGTGGAGTTGTGCATTTGTGATGACCCAGGGGGCGTTGATGATTGTTCTTACGAAGTTTCTTAGGATAATTTGAAGTTCGTTGACATCTGTCTTGGCAACATTGATATGGATCGGACTTGAATTAATACTGCGATTTTCCTTATTCTGCGTGTGATACAAATGAGCTGTTGATGGTTTCATCAAATCGAGAGCTAGAACTTCACCGTAGTGACGTCACTGTAGCGACATATAAGTTCCCGATTGGACGGCAGCGAAACAGCTGATTTGTGTCACACGCAAAGTAAGGAAAACGCACTTGGACGGTGTTATGCATCAACCGGCTATGCGACATCATACAAGTTTGAGATAATCGTGTTCAAAGGTTTTATTACATTTTCAGCTCTAAAAACTGTAATTTCATTATTTCATTCATTGAAGCGCCAAACTACACAAACATGAGTGGAATATCTGGGGTTTACCTGTATAATGTGAAATTAAGAACAGCAGATTCAAAGATATAGGTTTATAGCCGGTTGTTGCGAAACAAAAAATCTCTGATGTGACTGATGGTGTTTACATTTTTCATTAATTATAAGATTATTTTTTCAGATTTGGTGCCAAAATTTTGCGTACACTTAGAACATGGTCCAATGCAACTGATGACGTCCATATCTCATTTTTTTTAATGGTGCATAGCCGGTTGATGCAAAACACCGTCCAGTTTATTTGTAAGGAAACGACGCGTGAAGACAGGACAGCGCATCGCCCACGTGCACCTCATCGCGCGGCGAGGGCGTCGAGGTCAGCGGCCGCGGGCCGTCGTTGACGTCGCGTCGTCGGCCGTCGGGACTGATGGAGCGGAAGCAGCTCGCGCCGCCTAATCCCTCAATGATTTGTCGGCGCCCCGACGCTCGCCAGACACGTCCTCCCAGCCCCGCCCCCGCCGCCGACACGCCCCAGCATTTCCCCCACCCCAGCCCACCTCCGCTCTTTCCTGCCCGCCCCACCACACCCCGCCGCCTTCAGCCCGCCACCTCACCCCAACTCAGCCCTGGCCGCGGCTATGCTCTTCCCTGCCCGCCCCGCTACATCCCCGTCCCTCCGATAGTGCCGGCTCCGCTCTTCCCCGCCAGGCGCCACCCGCCACCAACCCCATCTCGGCTCTGTCCCCGGTTCCCGTCTTCCCTGCCCACCCCGACATCCCCGTCCCTGCCCTTGCCCCGTCACCGCTCTTCCTTGTCTGCCCTGCCCTCCCCGTCCTTGCCGCGGCCGCGTCTCCGCTCTTGCCTGCCCGCCCCGCCGTCCTTGCCCCGGCCCCAGCTCCGCTCTTCCCCGCCAGCCGCCTCCCGCCCCCACCCCAATCTCGGCCCCGCCCCCGGCTCCGTCTTCCCTGGCCGTATCATCTCGTCCCGCACCGCCCCGTTCCTGCCCTGGCCCCGGCTCTGCTCTTCCCCGTCCACCCCGTCACACCCCGCCGTCTTCTGCCCCTCCCCCGTCCTTGCCCCAGCCCCGGCTGCGCTCTTCCCCGCCGCACCGCCACACCCCCGTCGTTGCACTGGCCACGGCTCCGCTCTTTCCCGCAAGCCCCGTCACACCCCGCCGCCTTCCGCCCCCCCCCCGACGTTGCCCCAGACACGTCTGCGCTCTTCCCCGCCCGCCCCGCCACGTCCTCCCCGCCCCACCCCTTCCCTTCCCTGGCCCCGGCTCCGCCCTTCCCACCCGCCCCGCCACATCAACGCCGCCTTCCGTCTCCGCCCCACCGCTGTCCCTTCCCTGGCCACAGCTCCGCTCTTTCCCGTCCGCCAACCCGCGTCCACTCTCCGCCGCCCCCGCCTCTCCTCGTCCTGGGCTCCGCCACCGCCCGGGGCCGCCGCCCCGCCGACGGAGCGGCTAATAGGGCGGCGTGACATATTGCGGAGCTGTCGCTCATAATCGCGGGGTTAGCAGGCGCGCCCGGATCGCGCAGACACGACGGGGCCTATCGCCCGCGGGCGGGACGCGGGTCAAGGGCGGGGACGGGGAGGGGGAGGGGAGGCCGTCACGGGGACCCACAAACGTCGATCCCCTCGCTCGGCAGACCGCAGTACGCCAGCGGACTTCAAAATTGGTTCGCACGCGCTTTAAGTTGGTTGGAAATCCGATGCGTAGGCATACGGCTACGATGCGTCGTGTGGCAAGACAACGTATCGATATTTCTAACATATACTATCAATATTTTGTAATTTACAACATATATAATAATATGAAAGCTCCTCTTAACCTACATTTCCTCTCATGTAAATATTATCAAACCACATGCCTAATATAAATTGAATAAGTTGAAATAAATTGCAAATAAAGGGAGTTTATCAACAAAATATTCGAACATAGGTCGTTGATTCTTTCAGTGTTCTTGAGTTTATGTAAGCAATGCTACACAATTCACTAAATTTTAAGATACGTTAATCATATTACATATATTTATGAAGTACAAATTATTGCGTATCTCTTAAACCTTTTTGGATAACACGTCATTAGCGATTCATCGGAATCGTTATCCATAGTGCTAAGTGTAAAATCACACTTATATTTTAATTATCTACAGTTGAGAGAAAAGCGGAATGATCAAATTTAAAAGCGCGGGGTTTTATTGTTAATTCGATAAAACACTCCAAATGGTAATCCTGAATAATTTTACATTTTTGTTCACATCCGTATTTGACAAGGTATTATGTATTGAAATTATTTTTGACAAGATATTATGTATTAAAAGTATTTAAAGAGAGAGAAATTTGTTTTTAAAATTTTAAAAAAATGATGGAAAATATTTATTTATGTAAGTTAAAAATACCATTTATTTTATACTCTGACGAACACATACAAAAGACTGCGTGGACAAGAAAATTCCGGCTCTCCTCCGAAATTACCCAGAATTATTCCGCAAAATGAGCAAAACACTCCGCTCCAGAGTGAAAGAAAAGCTTGAGTGTATACCATTTCCGTGCTTGCAACTGCTGACTGCGCCGAGAACAAGGAATTGAAATCAGAACATCTTTCGTGTGCGAGCTATCGCACTCGATCTCCAAAGAGACCACCCCCTCGCTCGGGTAAGACCTGACCATTTCGCGGGGAAACCTTAAAATTCAAAGCGAGCTCCCAGAGAACTACCAAGCCGACACTTACATCGACAGAGCGCCCGTTACTGCACGCAACAGCAAATCACGGGTCCACAGAGGAAGTAACGACTTCCTCCAGCACTTGGCAAACGACCTGGCGGCGGCGGCCCGCCCTCCCGCCCCACCCCCGCCCCGAGAGCTGCCATCGCATCTCCATCACGCACCCAGCGTCCGGCCACGTCACGCGGGACACAGCGAGAGACAGAGAGAGAGAGAGAGGTGGTTGGGAAAGGGTAAACGATGGGATGATGTAAACCAAGAGAAATGCAAGGAATAAGAGAGAAAGCAGGAGAAGAAGAAGCAAATGGCATGGGAGAATAAATCAAAGACGAGTAACAGAAAATACTAAAAAATTGTGTCAGAGAAAAATATTGCACAATTGGAACACGCAGGTAGTTTTAGCCGGACGAATTAAAAAAAATTGGTGGCGCTTTTTTCAGAACATACTTTCTCGCACTTATTAAAAGAGTGACGGTTATGTAATAAAGAACCGCAATTTCTGCCCTTATTAACATTTCTCAGTTCTCACTAACAAAACTGGTACTAGGGCCCGGATGTTTATAACCAAAATGTTAGAAATATGCAAGCGTTTATGACGTAAAAAAATTATGAAATTATGACCATAAACATAACTTTAAATATTTTTGATTGCATTTTCGAAACCTTCAAAATATTGCGGCTTTTTGAATAACCATTGTATTGACCATATATACTTATAAAATCCAGTACATTTACAATTCACCCCTTTCCCTTTGGCGTCCCATTACAACAATTCTACGAGCTGAAGTTCGTTATAGAAGCGGTTGAACAAAATCAAACAAAAGTAAATAAATTCTTCCTTCGCATCTGGTGCTTTCTACCCTTTCTTTCCCTCCTACATACCTTACTTTTACGGTAAAGGTAGACAACAATTAGTACAATTATAAGAAATTAGGTAAAAATTAGGAGACTGAAAAATCTCTTTGAAACTACTGCAAGCAAATATGCGAAAATGGAATCAAAAATATAAAAATATGACAAAATATGCAAATTCATAACAAAAATATGATCATAGTACAAAAAATTGACGGAAAATGACAAAAGGGTTTAAGAAAGCCAAAATATGATTGTATATTACAAGTGAAAATGGCATAATTTTACTCATTGTAGATAAAATCATGTTTAACTTATATTTTCCATGGAAGTAACCGAAAGAAAAAAAAATGACGTGTCATAAACATCCGGAGCCTACTCATTACCAATCGTAGCTAATTTGGTGCGGAAACTATTTATTTTATAGCTAATATATCAACACAAATTCGACAATTAAAGCTATGATAATGAAAGCTGTGCTTCATACAGCCCAACCATAACCATATCCCAACAATGAGAAGGAGTTCACAGGCTTTCAAACCGCCGTGTCGTGGTGCGGCTTTACCTCAGTCGTATTGCAATCTTTATGTCGGGAAGGACTCTAGAAAATGAAGCGCGGGAAATTCGAATCTGCAGTTTCGAAGATTTTGTAAAACTCATTTCATTAAGAAGAAATCTCTATCATCAACATTGTAATTTTGTTATGTTAATTTTTATCAATTTTGTAAAATATAGGAGGTTCACCGAAAATGGGCCCTGGGACAATTTTAAAAGCCTACTTTACTCTAGCTGAGAAAACAAAATTAATATATTAAGATCTATTGTTGCTAGAACGTACTTTCAATGAGTAAAATGAGAGCGGTACGCTGATGTAGTACTCATACATACTCTCTCATTATTTATAACTTTTGCAATTTTCGAAAATCCAGAGAGATCAACAAAATGTAGATCCAATTTTAAAACAAATAATAGTTTCAAAATTGCACAAATTTCATGCACAATTACGCGAAAAGTTTTTCGCGTAATTTTTCGCGAAATTTTTCGAAAAATTCTACAAGATCTGTTTTTGAGCACATATTTCTTTAAGAGAAAATATCTGTCTTCAGAATTTTAATTTAAAAAGACGAGGAAAAAAATTTGAACTCTTACAGTTTTCGAAAATTCAGCAAGTTTAACGAAACTGCATCCTGTTTTAAGCGACCTTTGTTATACCCGAGGAAAGAGTTTATTTTAAAAAATTGAGACATTTTTGACATAATTTAAAATGCTGAGACTTTATGGAAAGCACTTTCCGAAAACTCCGGAAAGAACTTTCCGTAAAATATCTCTTTTAAAATTCTCATAGCCTCGAGTCCGGCCAGATAGATGAGGGAATATTAATTTCGGAGAAAGTCGTCTGAACGGTTTAGGCGCTAGCGTTGATCACAGACTGACAGATGAGGGACACAAACGTTTTACTGCCATCCATTTTGTCAGTTTATTAGACCCACAAATGTGGATTCTGTCAACACTACGTAATAAAGGAAGTTATTTACTACACGCAGGAAATAGATTTATCCACAATACGAGGTTTCTAACGAAAAATCGTCCACATGTTCGTGATTTCAATTCTGTCACTTTACTACTTAAGTATGTAGTATGTACACTTTGTAAGTACGTGGTATGTCAAGAAAGTCAAAATACCGATGCTTGGAAGAAGCGATATGACGGACGAGGTGGCGAAGGAGCGAAGAGAAGCGGACCTGCTTCTTTGGGAGGAAAGGGCGGCGGGCAGAGACGCGAAGGTGCGCGAGAGCTCTCCGTCAGGCGCGCGCCCTTGGCTGCACGCGAGGCCGACACCCAGGCCAGCGCCCACGCCAACGCTTCCATCTTCCACACCTTCGCCAAAATAACGCCGACACCTTTGCCAAAACGGTGCGGACATCTTCGCCAACACTGACGTTGTTGCTTCCGCCAACAGGATGCAAAATAGCCGTCGACACCTACGCCAAAGTGGACGCCCTTCCTGACGGCTTCCCCAAAACCGACGCCTGTACCAGAGCCAACATCTGAAGCGACACCGACATCGGAAGAGACCGACATAGGAAGCGGCCTACACCGGCCGAGTCACCGACATTGGGGCACTCCCACCCCACCGACATCGGCACAGATTGATATCGAAAGCGACATCTACACCGACAGTGACACATATCGATTGCCTGATTGATTGTTCGTGATTCCGGGCGCGTCAACTACAGAGGACATTAGTTCCGTAAGTGTAGTGCGTGTTTTTCATCGTGAGGTGGCGGTGGTATTTTCCCCGCTGGATGGCGAGATCCGGCGCTGACCTCCTGTCGACTAGCGGGGTTTTACCCTCCCATTAGAGGGGCACCGCCCCTGCCGGGACAAGCTCCAAGCTCCCGACCGGTCTCCCGGCATGTGTGGCAGTGTACGGCATGCTAGTGTGTGTGTGTGTGTGTGTGTGTGTAAGGGGCGAGGATAGGACAAGGAAGTGGAAGGAAATATCGCGTGCGGTCCGTGGCCCGTTTGTTAGGGTACTGCTCAAACATATATCGATATCCGGTGACACACCGACAGCGACACCAACATCGGCATTGCCAGCTTCTGCAAACTCACTATCGCCAGCGATACCAACTCCGTTATCGTCAGCGACAGCAATTCCACCATCAACATCATCGACAGCATCCTCTGACACCGGCGCCGACGTCGCATACGACAGAGTTGCCAACTATGACGCTTTCCTTCGAAGTCTATTGGAAGCTGATATTTAAGTCGAACCCGGCGAAGTTCTGAGCTGCCACAGTCGGCGCGACAAAGCCAACGCAGGCACGATGTCGTTTCATCGACTTTTGGTGCAAATACGTTTAATGTGAATGTTGTGTGCTCTGCTTTGAATCGACCTTTAAAAGAAATCGCTGGATAGATTTACACTTAATAAATCACTCACGGTGAGAACGAATAAAAGCCAGAAGGCTAGAATGACCTTTCCGTACTAAAAGCAGTGTTTATTCTTCGCTACAAAGAGAAAACATGTTTAAATTGAGTCTTTTTTGTCAAGGAGATACTGCAATAACACTTTACTGCAGATATTATTGCTGAACCTTTTACTACCATTTCTATTCGGGTGGACAACATGCAGCTGAAGTAAAACTTCTAAAAAATCTTCTACATGGTTACTGTTGACATGTGAAATAAATTGTAGGTGAGTATTAGTATTGTAATGCAAATATATAATTGTAAGAAATAAAATAAAACAAATAATTTAAAGTTTGAATTTTAACATTTTTTTTACAATTAATACACCTACATATACTGTGAAGTTTTGTAAATTATTTCTCACCTTTGTAACAAGCATTAACTACTTAATAATTAACAATCTTCAATACCCTCATAACTAATAACAAAGGCGAAACGTACCATGCGAACCGAATATTCTCTGCAGCTTGAAATTACTTGTAAAAAAAGACTTGTTTCACTTTACTTCATGTGAGTCCATTCAATTTCTTTTATATGATTATGCACACACGATTTCACTAATTTTACTAGAAATAAGAATTTAGAAAATGAATATTTCCACGAAACCTTGTTAATATCGGAGAAACTGCATATATTTTATGGTAGGGTTTTATGAAATACAGTTCTATCTCTCTAAGCTACTCACAGACGAGGATTACTACATTTTATCCGCGAAGAAAAGAATAGGTCAGAGTGCGTGACCTACAATTTTGATTCTTTCCCTCTCCGTAATCATTTGCTGTCGTCCAACATTTAGCTGTCGCTGCCTTTCCGTGGTTGAAGTTGATGTCGCCGATCGGTATCAATGAGAGTTTGTACTCGAGTACGACTACATCACACAGAGAGGGCGCCAATCGCGGGGCGTCAGTTGCACTCTTTCTCTCTCTCTCTCTCTTTGGAATCCCAACTCACCCGTTGCCAATTTTACACGGAACATTTTCGTATTTCTGTTTCTTGTTTTTCGTATATGCCTGTCTGGTTTTACCTACCTACCTCTACCTTTATCAAGGATATCGCTAACCCGCTTGAGTCTTCACACTCCAGGTGCAACTCCGTTAGTTATTGAATTGAATTGAATTGATGACTTATTTTACGTGGCGAGACTCAGGCCATGAGGTCTGCTTTTCCGTCTGAACACGCAAATTTTGTTCGTTTCACCAACTCCCGGAGAAAGTATTTCTTGGTCGACGAAACAGGTGATTTGAATTTAGTTCAGTGGCTTCATTTGGGCTTGAGAATCTTTTACATGCAGTAAATCTATTTCATGGGGCGGATAGTTTTACTTCTCTTCTGATGGAAGATGTAAGAAGGATTTTTTCACCCTTATAAATCCACGGCTTCAATTGGGTAAATCGGTCCAATACCCTAATCGTTACACCATCGACGCCGTTAAGTGGCATCATCGCACCAATCTGACTCGTGAGTGCATATCGGTCAAAATAAGTACTTATCCTGGGCCACCAACATCGTAAGTCCTTCGGTGGGTAGTCCGATGTAGAGGAAGAGCGGCAGACTACACCTCGCTGCAATGCAAGGGGTCAGTAGACCAGACGCCGCCATAGCCGCTCACACTGGTCTTTTAAATCACACATTCATACTTTCAATTTTAAGGGACATATTCACGTACAAGACTGATATATGCTATTCTAACAATGTATACAACTCACTAAAGAATTCAAAACATGTACACCTTACGCTGAATTCTAATTCGAAGCTTGTGTAAGGCCTGAATGTTCCCGCAAAAACATAAGACATCGATGTCGTATTCCTCTGATTGATTGTTATTGATCCCGAGCGCGTCAACTATTGAGGTCATTATTCCTGTAAGGGTAGTGAATGTGTTGTATCGGGAGGTGGCGGTGATCTTTTCCCCGCTGGATGGCGAGATCTGGCGCCCATCTACCGCCGACTAGCGGGGTTTTCCCCTCAACCAGGTATCTCCCACCAGGGGGCACCACTCTAGCCGAGACACGCTGTAAGCTCCCGACCGGTCTCTCGGCATGTGTGGTAGTGTAGTGCATGTTAGTGTAAGTGTGTGTAAGGGGAGAGGATAGGACAAGAAAGAGGAAGGAAATAGCGCGGTCGGTCCGTGGCCCGTTTGTTAGTGCACTGCTCCTGCATTCACTTAGTACTGATGGGAGAAACTACAGAAAACTACCGATGAGAGCAGCCGGCCGCTTGAATTCTTCTCCAGATAGCGGCTGCATTCGACCTAGCTGGGTAGCTAATGTCAATAATCCTGCCACCGTTGGGAGTGAAACCCTAGGATAGTGGTTGTCAAGGTCTTCTACTGGTGGCAGTGGCACGCATCATGGCACCGTAACATGCCACAAGCTTCTCTGCGCCCCTAACGTCGGGAAAGGGAACTAATTCGAGTAGTAGTAGTTTACAACAAGGATAGCTTGTCTCTGATGTCGGGATGATGAACTGCGTGGAGGGGCGATTTCGTCGCGGCACTCGTGCCACGGACTCCCGCTCGTGGCATCGACCTTGACAACACTGCCCTAGGACCTCCCGGTCAGACGCACTGCAGTGACATCAGTTGATGCCCAGAGCCACCTCTCCCGTCTGTCTTGCTCGCCAGAACGCGTCATGCGCAGTGCGGCGATGCCAACGCTCCCGCGAGTGTTTGAAACGGCCTTGTCCACCCGCACGCAAATTGGGCGGAACACGGATCCACTCGGACCATACCCTTAGTGTACTCAGCGGTGCGGGAGAAACGCCGTAACTCGCCGTAGCGCCTTGCGAGCCGCACGCTAAAAGAAACTGCGCCCCTGTTCCTGCACGTTGTACGCGCGGTTAAGTCCTTGTAGCAGCCCGGAGGGCGAAGGCAGCGGCGTGGCGCGCACGTGTTATTCATTACTCCCCCTTCTCCCCTCCCCCTCCACCCTCCCCCCCTCCTCACCGTAGCCCTGAGTTACTGGAGGGAGCCGGAGGAGAGCGGACGTGCCGAAAGCGCGGCAAGTCACGACAACCACCCCGCCCCCTCCGCGTCCCGCCCCTCCCCTCCGTCTCCCCGCCCGCGGCGCCATCGCGCGACCCCGAGGTCAGCGCGGGTCAAACGGGCGAATTATTTTAACGAGTTCAACGAGTTCGGAGGGCCCGGCAAACGGAACGCGTGGCGTTTATTCTCGTAACAAGATTGCCGAAGTAGTTACTTAAGTATTTAATCGAATTACTGGCGTTTGGCCGCACGGGGAGAGGTTTGAAAGAAATTGTTCTTACCGTATCAGGAATCCACTCGCGTGGAATGTTTTAAATAAATAGATTACATTTGTTGTGTGCAAGAGCGTATGTAACTGCGACTCCGCAACTGAAATATATGTAAACAGTGAGGTTCACGTACAAGTCTGGGTCGGACGAAACCACTACGGACATAATAATCCTAAAAGCTGCCTTCTCTGGCGAGTCGTTTCAGTGGATTCCACATGAACACCAGTGTACTTTGAAGCACAAAGAGCCCAGGACTCTGAGCTATTCCTTACCCATATGTTTCCCTTTCCCATGTTTTGCATACAGACAATTATATATATATATATGTTCTAGTAAAAGTAGTTAATACGATGTGAAATATTTTTCCTATTTTCAAATAAAATCTTTCGTCAAAAAAGCATGGCGTTTGGTTACAGATTGAGATGCCATTCATCATTTAATTCCTCTGACAACCTCACAAATATACTCGTATACATCGCTCTAAAAACAAATTACATTTCTGTGTATATTTTACTCAACCACTCCGGATATTCCTCGGAGATAAGAAGAAAACAAAGGAAACTACCTTTTTCGATCACGAGAGAGTTTGAACGAAGTGAAAAAGAAACGTATTCTCTTTCAGTCTGTGAAAGAAATGCCAGAGTTTGTCAGAACCCTCAAGTGGGAAAAGTATGGCTAGTTTTGATGAAGTTTCTCCGGAAAGAAAAAAGCCTTCGCAGTACTTGCCCCTCCCCTCCAGGGTGCGTGGTGACCTCGAAAGCTGGTTAAAAAGTTCTGGCCCATTTTCACTCTGTCTAGTCTGCGGGAACTTCGCACAACTCAAGAGAAGAACTTTCAAGAAAAATCGCCAATTGTAATGTCGATTTCGGATTATTATACTTGAAACAGCCCCGAATGTTAACAAAATATCATAAAAACGTTTAGCGCTACATTTCAGGTACTTGTTTAAACTCGTAAAGAATTTTAAAGTACGCTGTTTTCTTAAGGCAAAATTAACATCTTTTATTTCACAAATGATGTAATAGTACCTGACACAAGAATTTCACTCTGGAATAGGTTTCAGCGCTGAAAAGGTTGTTCAAATCATTGTTTACGAGCCACGCTTTCATCATCGTGCTATTAAGTAGAGAAAAATTAAATCAGAATAAATTTTTGTTAATAATTTATTAGAAAAGAAACCTAATTAAAATAAATAATAAATAAAAGCCGACACTTCATGTCGCTGGAATATTCATTAAAGAAGTTATCATTTCAAAAGTAGGAACCAGCAAATTAGTAAATAAACAGACGTTTTTACCAGCCGGATTCTCGTATGCTCAGTATATTTTCAGCTCACGAGAAAGAAACAGACGCAGCCCTGAGATAGTAAGTATTATAGCGCCCAGTCATACAAGCAAAGCCGAGCTACCAAATTATGTCGATAAAATAAGAAAAAAAATTAATTGAGACAGAGTACTGGACTCTGTCTCAACACATATATTTAAAGTACGCTTTTTAGGAAGATCTTCCTCTTCGTTTCGGAGCACGTACAATCTATACCGCGATTTTCGTAACTTTGTCCCTGACAGGAATCAGCTGTTCACTGTTTCATGCAATAGGAAGCTTGAACGTCACCATAGTGACGTCACTGTCGCGAAATATAAGCTCCCGATTGCATGGCAGCGAAACAGCTGATACCTGCCAGGAACAAAGTGACGAAAATCGCAGTATACGGCCAAGAACTGCTCCTGTTGCGCTCCGAGAAACCGCTCCTCTCGGCGCGCAAACAAAGCAGCGAGCGGAAGGGGTAGGGATGGACGGCGATCGACGCCGACGCCGACGCCGGTGCCGGCGCCGCGCGGACGCCTGGGAAGAAAAGGGGCGGCGCTGTTCTTCACGCCCACTCGCATAATCCGCTTGTCAACCGCCCGCGCCGCGGCGCTGCGTCGGGTGGCGGCTCCGCCCGGAATTTCGCGAAATTTCCCAACGGCCGCCTCTTGCTCAATCGCCTCGCGGCGCGGCGCGGCGGCTGGCCGGAAGCGGTCGATCGCTCACCGCCAAGGGCGCTGCGAAGGTAAGAACCTGCGGACTTCGTCTTCCTCCCACGCATTTCCAGCCATCTTTCAGTACACCAACCTGCTGTTTCACTTCCTCCTCCTTCACACCCCTTCTGCTCATCCTCCTCCTCCTCCACAACCGTGCCTCCTCTTCCACTCCACTTACTCCTCTGCCACTGAATCCTCTACACCCCTCTTCTTCCTCCTAGGCTCCACCTTTTCCATTCCCTCTTTTTCCTCCTCTCTCCCCCTTCTTGCTCCTCCAATCCTCCTCTTCTTCTTCCACCTCTTCCAAACGCCCCTTTCTCCTCCCTTGCCATCTTCCTCTTCCTCCATTTTTCACCTTCCTCCTCCACCACTCCCCATCTCCACCCTCCTCCTCCTCCTCGTCTTCACCCTCCACTACTTCCTTCTCCACCTCCTCCTTCACATCCCCGGCCCCTCTTCTTCATCCACATCCGTCGCTTCTCTTCCTTCGCCTCCTCCACACCCTCTCTTTCTCCACAATTCCCCATCTGCTCCTCTTCTTCCATTTCTTCTTTCTCATCTTTTTCACCCTCTTCCTCTTCCAAACCTCCTTTTCCACCTCTTCCGCAAACCCTTTTCTCCTACATTTCCCACCTTTCTCGTCTTCCCCTCCTCATCCACCTCCTCCACCTACAAGCCCCCTCTCCTTCCTCCAAGCCCCCTCCCCTCTTCCTCCATCACTCACCCCTCTTCAAACTCCTCAACTTGCCTTATGGAAAACCGTGTGCCTGACGTGATAAGCCAAAACCATAGGGTAGATAGTCTCCAAAACTGATACTCCTGATAAATCTGGTTGATGTCGCAGCCCGCGGCTTGAGAGGTACTTTCCGTAGAACCCCAACAACATTTTTAAAACAGTCTCAAATATGACTATTTTTATTTAATTCTTTTTGAAAAGAGCTACGTTCACGGGATAGCTAAGTGATGGGTGGGGGCGGTGCTCTCTCATATGCAGGTGAGATCAGGCGTTGACCTATGCGTCGGCTTGCGGTGTTTCCCCGTCCAGGTATATCCCACTAACGGACCACTTCTCCCATCGAGACAGGTTTTAAGCTCCCGAATGATGTGTGTGCATGAATGTGTGTGTATGTGTCTGTGTGTAAGGACGGTGTGAGGATACGACAAGGAAGAAGAAGGAATGATCGCGCGGGGTCCGTGGCCCATTTGTTAGGAGACTCCTCTGGTATTCGTCTGGTATTGATACGACAAACCACGGAAAACTACTGGTCAGAGCAGGCAGTCGTTAGAATTCTCCTCCAGACAGCTTCTGAATTCGACCTAGCTTTCCAGGTAGCGTCGAAAATTCTGCCATGGTCCGAACTCTAGGACCTCGCGCTCAGAGGCAATGCAGTAACTTCAATTGATGGCCGGAGCCACCTCAGGTGGCCAGTAGATCCGAATTTTCGAAAATAGCGTAAGTTTGAATTTTCGGGAGTCTAAGTGTGTAATATTGAATATAGAGATATTTTTACTTTCTCGCCTTACAAATACTACGAGAAAGGTATGTAATCGTGCGGCGGAAAACGGGGAATTTTCGCCAGAAAAACTCTTGTAGCAGGGGTCTGGTGACAAAAAAAGTGGATAAAACCTGTTGCTAAATTTAGAAAAAAAATCCTCTATCTCGTGGTGTAGTCAAAATCCATGATTTGTTGCTTCTTCATACAGCAAAATCTATTGACGGCAAAACGTCCGTCTGTCCGTCTGTGGTCAACGCTAGCGCCTAAACCGTTCGGCCGATTTTCTTCAAAATTGATATTCCCCGATCGTTTTTACTCGTCTCAAGGCCTCTTGAATTTGAAACCGATATTTTAGTATTTGAGGGTACTTTACAGGAAGTCCATTTGAGATTTTCTAAGTTAAGAGAAAATGGCTCCAAATTTTTTGATTATATTTTGTTGTTGATTAGTGCGAAGAACGTTGAAGGGAATGACGTAGGTATCATTTTCGTTGATAGGCCCAATTTGTCGAAATTTGCAAAAAAAACTGTTTAAAAACTGCAAAATTGATGATAGATATTTTTGCTTCAGACAAAGTCGGTTGTACAATATTAGCACTTCAAATAAGGTCATGAACCCTTTTTTTGGAAAAACGAGTAGTTTTTGCGTAAATTGAAAATCTTACAATCCCTAACGGTTCCGAAATGATTATTACTTTCTAGTCTTACGAATACTTCGTAAAGCGGTTCACCGCTGCCATTCTTGGTCATGTTTGAAAGACATGTTTTTCGCATGTTGAAAATTACCGGCTCCTAATGATAAAAATCGATACAATTACGTTTTGACTAAATACAAGTAATTGCGATAAATGTACTGGAAATGCCGGTATATATTTGTTCAAATTTTTTACTTTTAACAATTTTTTTACTTTTCGTCTTGTATTTGTAACGCGTATGTACCATCGTATCATTTTTTATTAATCATGCATTTACCATTTTATAGGTCGGTTCTATTCTTTCATGGCTCTGTTCGACACAGGCGGTGTTGGTGTTGCGTAGTGGTATAAGTGCCGGTTCGTTGACTTTGAGTTTCGGAAGTCGGGTCTCGGTACGGAAAACGTTTGCTGGTATAATACACTTTTGCTGGACGTATAGAAGCAGAGCGAGAAAGTATGTGCGTTGGAAACACCATTATTTTCTTAATGAAAAACTATTCTCCAAAATCATATCTTTAAATAATGGTATGTATTTTTTTTTCAAAATATGAATTGCTGCCGCGTAATTTCGCGTGAACTAAAGACAATTTTAGAAACAAGACTTTCTCAAAACGATTTCTACTTTTTTCTTTAAACGTTTTGAAAGTGAACTGACTAACATGGCATAAACGTTATTTTGATGTAACCTTATAATTTTCCAAAAATTGAACAAATGTGTATGATGAAGTGCTTTTATAACTGTTACAAATAAAACGAGTACTAACTCGTGATGTTGTAGTTTAATTATTATAACTGAAATTATAAAAATTGAGACGGTCAAAAATCAACACAGTGTGTGGGATCATATATGCTGTTCTGGTTCATTTCTCTTCTATACATGTGTTGTGAATGTCATGTTGATAAAAGTCGTTTGTACGTATGTAGGTGTAAGGAGAGGCAAATGCGCATGAAGTATGATAATAACAACTGTCACGGTGGAGAGAGACTGGACGATAAGAACAGCACAATCGATGGTGCTTGGAAACATTCGAAACGTCCCTAGTAACTCGAATAGTACGGGTGTCAGGATGATAGCAAACGCTGTAAGCACAACTACACCTGTGACGTGAGCACCACTCGAGAGAATGAGCCCTACACAAGCGACACCTCACGAATAGAACGGAGTAAAATAGGTAACCCAGTAGCGACAGCGGTATCGTGTTTGGAAACAAGAGGCGAAGTCGCGGAGTGGTTGCTGGGGCGAACGTCGGGGCTCGGACTGTGGATTCGGCGGTGGCAAAGGCGGACACGCGGGAACGCCAAAACAAACGACGGCGAGCCTCGGAGCATCGATTGCAGCAGGCGGCGTCTTCGGAAGGAGAGACGACTGCCGCTGACGTGATAGTGGCATATTTAAAGTGAAAAAGATTGTTGGTGCTTCAGGGGCGCGTCAACTACTGTGGTAAATGGTCCCATATGTGTAGGATGTGTATTTAAATCGGGAGGTGGCGGTGATCTTTCCCCACTGGAGGGCGAGATCCGGCGCCGACCTACCGTCGACCAGCTAGGTTTTCCCTCAACCAAGTATTCCTACCAGCGGGGCACCGCCCCAGCCGGGAGAAGGTCTAAACCCCCGACCGGTCTCCCGGTATGTGTGGTAGTGTACTGCATGTTGGTGTGTGTGTAGGGGTGAGGATAGGGCAAGGAAGAAGAAGGAAAGATGGCGCGCGGTCCGTGGCGCGTTTGTTAGGGTACTGCTTCAGCATTCGCCAGGTGTTGATTGGAGAAACCACGAAAAAAATACCGATCAGAGCAGCAGGACGCTAGAATTCTCCTCCATACAACGGCTGAAAAGGAGATAATGGGAATGCGACAGAGTGAACTCTGAAATGCATGAATTTGGAAAACCGTCATTCAGTTCGCGGACCGCCAATCATACACACACACACACATGCGTGGACTGCCACACACATGCGCACATCTACAATGAAGCTAAAATGTTCTTCCCTTCAACGTTCTCTATTATTCACTGTGAACCAGTTCATAGATAGAAAGTTTCTTTGTATTATCATAATCTATTCCTGAGACTTTGAGGAAGGCCCAACATCACCTCAGTCTTCGGCATTTCACATTGGCATTTGAATGAAAAACAACTATCAGACATTTACAACGAATTCCTTAACTATTAGAATCTCCATATGATTTACATAAAATTTAGTAGCCCCCAAATCTAATACCCTCAATCAGAGAAATGATACCTCGGACAAAAATGCATTATTGGCATTGCTGATAGTCCAAAATATTAAAGTTAATCTCAACGATTTCAGTATAGTTTTCATTGAAAATATGCTTGGAGATACTCTTGTATTCATCATACAAAATGGATACCAACATTACAGTACCCTTTTTATAAAAATGGAAATAAAATGGACGAGTGAGCAGCGAAAAAGGTGGCAGAAACAGAAAAGATTAAGAAAAGTAACGAAGGGATTGCGGAGTGTTCTGAAACGATGGTTGTTGGGGCAGACAATCTATGGATGGCGTTTGATAAAAATAACACTCACGGTTATATCAGCAATTGCTCGTAGTAGAGTTGTCAGTTCGAATTCTGCGTAAACAGAGGTGGGGGGAAGAGCAGTAGTGGAAAAGGCGGTATGGGCAACGGCTGTGTGGACTAGGACGGTGCGGGGAAGGGGTGCGGATAAGGACGGTGCGGGTAGGACAGTGCGGTGTAAGGTGGGGGATGGCCCTTGTGGGGAAATGTGGTGTTGGTAAGGTCGGTGCGGTGAAAGGCGATGCGGCGAAGAGCTGTGGGGTGAAGGTCGGTGCGGTGAAGGGCAGTGCGGTGAAGTGTAGTGCAGTGAAGGGCGATGCGGTGAAGGGCGGTGGAGTGAAGGGCGCTGCGGTGAAGGGTGGTGGGGTGAAGGGGCTGCGGTGAAGGGGAGTGCGGTGAAGGGCGGTGGGTCCGGTGCAGTGCGATGCGGGGCGGGACGGGGCGGGGCGGGGCAAGGCCGGGCGGGGCAAGGCCGGGCGGGACGGGATGGGACGAAACGAGACAGGGCGGGGTGGGGTGGGTTGGGGTGGGTGGTTAAGGTAGTTGGGGTCGTTGAGTGGTTGGGGGAGGTGGTGGGTAGGGTAGGTGGGGTGGGGTGGGGTGGGTGATTGGGTGGGTGGGTCGGTGGGGTGGGTGATTGGGTGGGTGGGTCGGTGGGGTGGGGTGAGTGGATGGGTGGGGTGGGGCAGGGCGGGAGGGATGGCGAGTGGCGGGCAGAACGGGGTAAGCTGGAGGCAGCGGTGGCAGCGGCGCAATGGCAGCGGCGGTGGCCGAGACACCGGGCAAACACGATCCTAATGACACCCGGGGAAAATGGTCGCGTCGCGCCGCGCCGCGCCGCGCCACGTCGCCTGGCCTCTGCCACGATTAATGTCAGTTCCCCCATTACGGCGCTTGGGGCCAGCAGCGCCTTTTGTTCGGAGGCGGCGGCGGCGGTGAGGACAGAGGCAGCGGGGGCGGGGGGGGGCGGAGGCGATTGAGGAGGCGACAGCGGAGACAGAGACACAAGCGGAGAAAGCCGGGGCAGTAGAAGACGCGGACGATGGCGGCGGCAGGGACAGCGGTGCTGGTGAAAAGGTGGCGGTGGTGTGTGGTGGCGATGGTGGGCAGACGGTGGTGGTGAGGAAGAGTTGATGTTGATAGTTGGGGTGGGGGTTGTAGTGGGGGGGTTGTAGTGGTGGTGGTTGTAGTGGTGGGGGCTGTAATGGTGGTGATGATGGTGGTGGTGATGGTGATGGTCGTAGTGGTGGTGATGGTGGTGGTGGTGATGGTGGTGATGGTGGTGGTGGTGGTGACGGCGGCGGCGGCGGGAGAAATGCAGGTGGCGGTGAGGTGGGGGTGATGATAGTGGTGGTTTGGTGGCGGTGAGGTCTTGTTGTTGTTGTTGTTGGTCGTGGTGGTGGGGGGGGGTAATGGTGATGGTGGTTGTGGGGATGGTGGTAGAGAGGGTGGTAGTAGAGACGGTGGTGGCGGCGGCTGCAATGATGGCGGCAGTATCAGTGGTAGTGGTGGCGGAGGCGGAGGCGGAGAAGACACTGTACGTGGGCTTGGCTTAACACAGGCAGAGCTTTCGGAGCGGCCGAGCGCGCGAACCAGCCAGCAAAAATACTAACGCTGACACCCGCCGCATTGTGCCGCAATCTGCCATTCTGGCTAAGGAATCAACAAGATAATGTGGTTTAGGTGACGAAACGAAAAATTAACAGCCGCAATGAGGACTGAGGATGGAAAGCAACTTTTAAAGTACGTGCCAGGCATACATATTTATAAATACCGGGTAATATCTCGAGTGGACTTGATATTACGTAAATTGTCAGGGGTGCAGACGAGTTTTTGCAATATATTTCAGGAATTCTTACAAGGGAAGTAATAGATCCTTCATGTCGAAACACACCTCGAAATTTTAATGGCATATGCTAATTGATACCAGAAACTCGTATGCGAAAAAATAGCGGCCAGTTTCCATTGCAAGTCCTCCAAATAAAGCTTTGAAAAATACATATAAGTACTAGGAAAAAGATAGACGCCTCTACCGGTCCGTTTGGGCAGCCCTTACTCCGGGCGAGCTGGCGCCGAGGGACCCCAAGGTCATGGATGAGTCGGCCGGCCCATCAGCGGCCCTGCAATAAACAAGGGCTGCGTAGTTTCGCACCCAGTTCATCTTTCGCTGTTACAAAAGAAATAACATCTGCAATGGCTACAGAGCAAGTTGTGTTAAATCCCGTTAACATAGTTGAGTTTGCCTTGTGTTGCTTTCGTAACAAATGTGTATCTTCGAAGGGAAGTGTAAATGAAAAAGAACGAGAAATGGGTCAATGTATTATCGAATTGATCGAAAATAATAGCACTGAAGTGGAGCATCACTAGGAATCGACCCTCGTTGTATGCGAAGGAAGTGATTGTGAATCAAGTGATAGTGATACAGTCTGCCAAAAGCATACTTCTACCACGAGTGATGATATGGGAAAGTGTTTATTAGAATCAGATAGTGAATACCCGGAAACTAGCGATTCTAAAAGTCAGTCACCTTGCAAATCCCCCGGTTCGGTTTATTATCCAAGCCCTGTGAAAAATACAATGAGGATGTTAGCCTTAGCTATGAGTACAAGAAGAAAGCTGTGGAATTCTGGTGGATTGAGGGCGGTAAGAAACATTTTTCAATATCACATGTCCGTAGAAATTTTCGCCGTCAGAGAGACAACTATATTTGTGGAAAAAGTAAGTGGAAACCATGACAGCAAATCCTAGTGAAAACAAAACAAATTACGTATGAGAAACTTTGGTCTCGATTTGAACTTGTAAGAAGAACGAATCAGAATGTGAATGATGATCTGCGACAGTGGACCTGGAAATTTCACAAGAAACTGGCAGCAAAAATAAGTATTTTTCCGCCTCTCACTCCTCAATCAATCTTTTAAAAAAGCGCACAAAATTAAGAGCAGGAAAATAACAAAATTTGTATCACGCACTTACGTTCACGACAAAAACACAAAAGGGCGTGGTTGTAGAAGAATTTCTCAAAAACGCCAAAGAGAGATTTTCACATTACTCCCAGTCGTCTAATACAGACCAAAGTGGATTTGAACGCGAAATGTGATCAAAACGGGCTTTGTCGTTTGTTGATGAAAATCATACACAGATCGTTGCTCAATCAGTTAGTGCGTTATCACACTCGTACACTATAATGCCAACAATAAGTATGGATGGATCTTTGTTGCCTAAATTATTTATAGTGCTGCAGGAACCAAAATAATTTTTCGGCCCGGTTGTCTCTAAAAGAATGATTCAAGCTGAAAACATAAATGTTACGACTACAAAATCAGGAAAAATGGGAAAGAAAGAGTTGAAACAGAGGTTTAAAGAAGCGTTCTTCCCATTTGTAAGTGAATATTTTGCTCTGCTTTTAGATTCGTGTACCACGTACAATGTCAGAACTTGTATTGAAGATATTCCTCCAGGCAAGACAATTGAATTGCACCAGATACCTCCCGGAGCTACAGGAAAAATCCAACCACTTGATAAGTTCTTCTTCCGACAGTGAAAAGCTATGTATCGCCGTTTATCAGAAAATATTGTGTCTCACAAGAGTACTAGTGCCAAAGTTTCCGATAGAGACACAATTCTTCAATTGCAATCCTTCATTCATTTTCAATTTTCATCTCCTCGTTTCCAAAATATGATAGAGTATTCGTGGTTTGCTACAAGGTACATAACAGAACGGCCTCCTGAATTTGTAGTGCCCGTCAAATGTTGCCTTGAAACTGTGAAAAACTAATGTGAAGAAGAATGTGACAATGAAGTTCTTATTCGTTGTGCGTGGTGCCGAAAACATTTATGCTTTAATCATTCAGTGTAAACCAGTCATTTCTGCTTTTTATTCGTGCCGCACTAACTTGCGACGAGACACTGCTCCTGGCTTTCGCTTGCCCGCGCGCCGGCTCTGTGGCCCGCCTGTTCGGCCGGTCGGTCGGCCGGCCGGCCGGCCGGCCGCCCGCTCGACGCTAGTACGGATGTCCAACGGCTCCGCAACACTCCATTGGTACCTAAGATTTTTGCTTCAATTTTGGAGCCTTGCAGTGGAAACTGGCAGCTAATATTTTGGATATGGGATTCAGATAGTGCATTGCGTGTGTCATAAAAATTTCGAGGGGTGTTTCGACATGAATGATCTGTTACTTCCCTTGTTAGCTGAAATATGGAAAAAGAATATTGTTATACTGGTGACAAGATTTAAGCATGATGTAAGTAAATTCATTCAGAAAATTCGACTTAACGAGCATTTTATTTTTTATTTATTTATTTTTATTTTTTATTTATTTACGTCAAAAACAGTTAAAAACTGCGTGTGACGAGCATTTTATTCATAATAGATAAAATTGTTTCTGTGGCTCAGACATCATCAATAGATCTGCATCACGGAGAATATTTCGACAGCACATTCGATATCTTTGAGGAGGTGACGTACATGAGATACTCCAGATGATATCTTGGGGGGGGGGGTCCATAGGGGGAAGACTGTAAATGGACAGCCATTACCGTCCGTTTATGCAAGCGGCGGAACAAACCCAACTGGTGGATGTATAACACAACCAAGCTAACTTCCAAGAAAAATAGACAATTGTCCACCATCTTATACTGTAACACAACACAGCTGTATGGATTAACACGGATGTCGTCGTTCTAGTGGATACAGCAAAGAAGGCAATTTCACATAATGGTTTGTACGAGCTTCGAGTAATTATTATTCTGAAGTGATGTTGAGCGTCTCATAAAAATGCAATGAATGGTACGTATGGAATTACGTCATTTTCATGTAAAAGACGATCATACATATGTTACATACATTTATTGTACATAATGAAGTACACACCGTCAGTACACACAGTCACTAATTTGTTCTTATTCAAATTTGAAGAGTTTAATAATATCCGGCATGGACTCAGAAAACTATGTTAATAGAAACAAAGAAAAAATATCAATTTTGATTCATGTTTCTTATCAGAGATAAGCTACAAACTAACAAAAGAGATATAAATTAAAAATATAATCGGTGGTGGGTAATCTATGAAGGAAAGAAAACATGACAGCAACACATAATAAGGACAGAAACGTCGTCCTCGAATTTGGGCAACTACGACTCTTAACTCGAGACCACAGGCCTGCGATGACGAAAAGAGAAGAAAACTAGATAAGGATGACTACATCACGATATGACATGAGTCTTTCCACTCATATACAGATACCAAACACAACACAAAAAGCGTGAGATACGCTGTAATTGCCAACAACAAACTTCCTATACTTAGTGTACCAAATATGTCACTAGTCACATAAATGGAAACCTTAAAAGTTCGTAACATTTAATTTTTCTGGAAGTTGGTAACAACAAGAATCATGGTATAAAGCATTTATGAACTTGAGTAGTCACGGCGGCTACTAAAATATAACAATCACGTGCGGTGGTGCAAATACGACGACACCTATGAAAATATGCACCAAAGAAGAACTTTCTTCTTTTGTAATTTCTATACACAGCTGTTGGCTCTCCATAACTACCAACTGCAACCAGCAGACAGCTTAAACTTCCTTCTTTCCATTTCAACGAGGTATCAATATGAGTCTGGTATCGGTGACAGTTAAACTTAGAATCCAAATGCGCCTCTTGCAGAAAGAGTACGAGTTTATCGTCGTGTTGCCCCAACAGCTCTCACGGCCGACATCAAAATATCCCACCACACTTACGGGCGGACGGGCAGCGAGAAGGAGTAGACTAAGGAAGAAACGCTTCCCTTAAGTCTCTCAAGACAAGCTTTCCCTCTAAAGTTATTTCTAATATGCTAAACATCTTTATCGTTCTTGAACTATTAGGTTTAAGAAATATTAAGATAAAAAAACGAAGGTTTGCTTTTATCATTTTTTAAAACATATTTTATTTTGCAATTTGTTTATACACAAACATTTGGCCACATTGCATAAATTTTCTGTAAATTAGTACTTGCGAGGAGTAAAGTCCATCGACCGTACTCCACTTATGTTACATTATTAATAATTAACAAGCAGCATTAAACATATTTGATAAATATACAGTAATAGATATTTACAATGATGAATACATGGATCCAAATTTCTGACATGAACGATTTACAATCGATATGCAAGGTCTAGAGGATGCTGTCGTTGAAGTCTTCTGGTAGTGTCACTATTGTCTAGTAAGGTGATGGCTAGAATATTTGAATGGTTATGCAGTCGTTGTAGATATTTTGCACTGGACTTGTTGATTTCTTCTTTTACTGTTGGGATCTGTAAGACTTTGTGTATTGTCGCATTCTTTACGTATCACGAGGCATTTACAAATTTTCTTAAAGCTATTGACTGAAAGCGTTGTAATATTTCGATGTTAGAATTTTGTGCTGTTCCCCAAAGTTGTATGCTTTTATCATAGCCGCATTCATTCACTTTTCCCCCCATCGTAAACTCCCCAAGGAGTTCATCCGAGAAAAGAAGGTTCATCCGAGAAAAGAAGGGGAGACAAATGGAATCAGAGTATCCTGCGGCAGCGGCGAAAATCAGGAGGATGAAACGAGCAGGTCGTAGGCAGTGTCCCGTGATGGACCCGGGCACTCGTTAGCTTTTGGCACGGGGCCGACGCCGCGGCAGGCACGTCCGTCCAACTGTCGGCCGTCCCTCTCGCCTTGCATCGACGACCCTCTCCGTCCGATAGGCTGCCTTCCCCCGGACCTTCTCGTGGAAGCATTACCTTTCACCTTCTGCGATAGAATATGCACAACGACTGACATGTTCCTCCAAGAACGGCTGTCCCACTCACCTTTTCACTGATCCCTTTTATTAGATTGCCTGTCTTTCCCGAGCATTTTCATGGGTATTACTATTATACGTAGGTTATTTTTTAAATAAGATCCGTTTGTGAATGAGAGTGAGATTGACGCGCGAAGGACGTAGTGTGCATAAGTTTCAGATTCCAACATACTTTGCCCGTCTTTTGACGCCTTTCCCAGCCGTACGGTATGTCTGTGAGCCGAGCTGTACAACTTTAAAATGTTTAAGAAAATTGTGTCGCACGCCCATGTTTGCCATGTGTCTGCACAAACACAAAGGCTAAACAGGTCTTTGGATAGAAACGACTGGATCATCCACCTTACAGTCTAGACCTTGCACCTACTATCACATGTTGGGATGTTTAAAGGATTTTCTTGGTTGGTTGTCAATGGTTCAGCGACAACAAAAAAATGAGAACTGCACTCAGGAATTGGACTTTTTCACAGGCGGCAGATTTCATTGACGTCTGAGTTCAAAAACCTGTTGCACGGTACAACACATTTTTGAACAAAAATCAAATTATGTAGAAATGAAGATGAAAGTATGTAGATAATTGAAAAAAATGATGTGTTCAATAGTTTCCTAAAATAACCCTAGTATATAACTTCTTTCGTCATCAGCAATAGCGTATGTACGGGCGGGGGCAGTAATGTTCATCCAATGGATGTCCGTCCCACTCACCCGTCCATGACCGATTCTCCCAGACAGCGGGACAATGCCTGTTGGTTGCTAGTATTACCTTTCACAGGCTACGAGGGTGTTTCCAGTTGCGAGGTACGTATACGCGTCCAAGCCGACTTCTGTATAGATGAGAATTTTAGTGCCACGCTGCTGTGACAGGTCATTTCAGCGATTTCTTCTGGCGAATAACGTTATACATAGGGCCAATGAATGCATGCTATATTTCCTTCCTTAACCAACCCTCATTCCCTACCTTAGGGACGAGCTGAAACCCGACTTGGCTGGTCCAGAAAGTCTCCGACACGCAGCGGAGATGGAAGATTATCAACAGAGACCTTTTCGGTTTTATTATTTATTTTAATATTTCTGGAGTGACATAGAAGTCGACATATTGAGTTCCGCGAAGGAGAGTGAGCTGAAGGCCTGCCACTGCCGCGGGGAGGGAGTGGTCTTATGTAAGGCGGCATGCGCCGACTGGAGTAGGCCGGTCGATGGCATCGACCTCACTCATGGCGGTGGCGACGGTGGCGGCGGGGATGGGAGCGGCGGGGACGGAAGCGGCGGGGGTAGAGGGGGCGGCGGGGATGATGGGGGCGGCGGGGGGTAGAGGGGGCGGCGCGGACGGGGGCGGCGCGGGCGGAGGGGGTGGCGGGGGCGGCGGGGCGGCGGGGCGGCGGGGCGGCGGGGCGGCGGGGCGGCGGGGCGGCGGGGCGGCGGGGCGGCGGGGCGGCGGGGCGGCGGGGCGGCGGGGCGGCGGGGCGGCGGGGCGGCGGGGGCCACGGGGGCGGCGGGGGCGGATGTAGTTGCTCCCGGTGTGGTGCGATGCCGAGAGTAAATAAATCGGAACAGCTGCCGTCCACGCATTCTTTGCTTATGCCTTCGTTTCAAAAACAAAGGAGCAAAGGGAAAACACGATGTGAGTAAATATCGAAGTAAACGAAGGCTATTGGTATTGTTGTATTTGACTAGACTGTGATTAGGTTGCACATTTATTAAAACATAAGATGAAAATCTTCAAGACAAACAGTTTGAACGTGATAAAATGTATTTTTTATTTTATTTTTATATTCTGTTACTCGCGTTACACCGTTCCAAATGTTTTTGGCTTTGAATGTGGAGTAATTCTTGTTGTACATTTTCATAAATATGTCAACTCAAATCGTAAGTCTTTGTCTTTATCTCTATGGTCAAGGGGCTTAGTATTGTTAGCATTTGGAGTTCCCAAATGGTCCACCCATCCAGAGACTCGAGTGTCTGAAGCTGATGAACTTCCGTGACGTCACGGAGTTTCGTTAAGAAATTCAGCTACCGGCGCAGGCAAATTACAATCAAGAAATAAAAATTTTAGTCATCTGTTCCAATTTTTCATTGGAGAGTCAATTTCTAGTTGAATAATATGCTTTTCTTCCTTCAGGATCTCATTAATAATTTTGAACTTACATTGAAGTATTAATTGTATTAATGTAAGCAAATGGAGCATATGAAGAACGTCTGGAAAAGTTTCTGAATTCTGTACGAAAAATTCTTCTTATAAGGTTTTTCTGTTTGCACAAATCAGTTCTTGAACAAGAATGGAATTTCATCGAAGTATTTTATTTCACTTTTAGTTTGTCCGACTTCAATTGGGTTGAGTTACTTTCTCCATAAGATTCTGAGTTCGCAAAGTCAAACACAGACTTTAGGAGCGGAGGTAAATGTTATATTTAAGACGACTTGAATTTTTTGAATGGTCTCAAATGAATTTGCTATACTTGTATTTCATTGGTAGATTCTGTTAGAACAGAAATCGATGAACACAGTAGGCAGGGTGCAATAATACGAGCCATACTTTAATAAAGTTCATGTAAATACACACAATTGTTGACATTTTCTACAGATTCATAATGAAGCATTCAAGAGCAATGAGATTCGAGTGGAATCCGAAAACTCAATATACAACTTGTCCACAAGCATCAAGGTGATACATATTTGGAGAAATGCTGCTTTCCAGACATTTCAAGAAATTCTGCCATCAGTTTACAAATGGCGAAGAAATTTTACAAATTCACTGATCACTTTAATCATCATTAGTTCAATGGAATTCATTCTGCCAACATACTAATCAATTTCTTTTACGCGTTTCCAGTGTTTGTCATTTTTGTGACTGAATACCAATTTTTATTCATGTAGCTTCTTCACATTGATTTATTGACAGTGGTGTCATTTTTCTTGAACTACTTTCAGCTGCATGAGTCATATCGCATGTTTTGATAACACAGAATATTAGCAGCTTCAAAGTGGATTTGGAAACGAATACTCTACAAAGAAATTTCACACACTGGTGATTTTTTGTCGCCTTCAGGCTTTTATCTCTAGTTTTCACTTTGCAGGTATTGACACAAGAGAACCGTTTCTAGATTTCAATAATTCAGGTATTCTCTTGCAGAACAAAGAGCGCTCACAGAAATTAGTTATTTTTATTGTGGATTTATCATATCTTTCAATACTGTTCATTAAACAAATTGGATTATATCAAGAATGTTACGTTTTCACTGCAATTGACTTTTACAAGGCTTTTAAATGTTAAGCAAATTGTTTTGTTCTTCAATTCATCTTTCATTAAATAATGAAACATTTCTCACTTTCGGTCACTAAACACTTTTGATTTTCTAAATTGAATGAATTGTAAAGCTGTTAATTTGACTCACCTATGTTGTAACGAACAGAGTCATTCTTAATTACTTTCGGCATTTACCTGCAAAGAAAGTGACTATTAAAAAAACAAATATGGAAAAGTGACAGAAACATGAATATGACAAAAAAGCTATGAATCGGACACTTCTCACGGTACTCGCATGACGTCCATTACACATACACATTTTTGCAGCTTTTCATATTTCACAACGACATCGCTTTTGTACATTTATAAACAATTTATATAAGTGACAGATGTAGTGTAAGAACGAAATTTACTTGACTTGGCTATTCTTTGTGTGTACTGAATATTCCTCCAATGTTAATAAAATTTCTTACTATGAAAATTACAGTAGCCTAGTTAGAGTGTATCTGTTACGATCCAATCCCATTTCCTTTGTTTTCATCCCTTGTCATGAATATAATCGCTGCACGTTCACGAAGATAAAGCAATCTGACATAGAAGTGTGGATATATTTTATGGTTAAATACCAAAAAAAAGCGAGATGTACTTGTTTTAGTAGGGAATGACGGCTGTTGATGAAGCTTTAAAAGGCATAGAATCCTGTTTGGAAGGTAAATTGAATGTTTCATTTTCTGACACACGTCAATAACAAAATTGAACCTTGTAAATGATGTGGAGAACAACTATCGTGGCAACGACTCTTCGTAAACCATACTCGCCAAACAAAAAATAAGTTATCAATATTGTACAATACCTATTACCAAACTACACTATTGAAATTTATGAAATAACAACAACAAAATGTTCGGTCTGTATTAGTAGCCATTGGTACTTCCTAAAAGCAATTATTGTATTAGTAATAATATTATCCACATTTGCAAGTTTTCAAAGCTTTTTTTACTCAAACCAGATTACCGAACTGATGCATCCGAAGAATATTGACAACGGATGTTCAAAAGGAGCTTTAGTTATTCTGTTTATATTCTGTTACAACATTAACCATGAACATGGTCCGTAGATTTTTCTACGGATCCAGTAGACGAAGCTAATTTTCAGAACGTAAAATTAAAACTAATTTCGGTTCAAAACAACTGACCATGGATACTGACGCTGAGTAAATGAAGTCCAATGGGAACGGTCATTATAATAATTATTTAAGTTTAATTTAAGTGTGTGATTCACATTACGCATGTGGTGCGTCAATTGATATTTCAAATGACGAACATCGCTGCTCAATACGATTACGTAGTTTTGTCATCATGGGCCAAGAAAGAAAGAATGATGGTGTTTGAAGTTTGTAAGTGTACGGTTTCTTAAATAACACTTTGCGGTCCGAAGTGTTCTATCTTTTAAAATTGTGGGTTAGGGCCATAATCATTAGAGAGGACACAACGTTTACAGACTCACGACGTATATCACTTTAAATCCGGACCAGCGTCAACCCAGCGCGTTGTCGGAGTGGCTTTCACGCGCATCAGATTTCGCTTTCGCCGCGCGCTTTCGGCCACTCCCCCTCCGCGCCCGTCGCCGCCAGGGGCGTGAACAAGCGCGGCGTTCGAGGAGTGAAATGTTTACAGAGCAGACGTAAACCGAGGTACCAGCCAGCACATCTGTTCGCTCGCCTTATCGATTTTCGCCGCCCGCGACCTCCCGCGCGCGCGCCCGAGCACGAAACACGTGCGAGCGCGCCCGGCCCGGCCGCGGCGGGGGTGCGGGCGCCGGAGAGCCCGGTTCGATTCCGGCCCTTCGGGAGGGAGGCGATAGCGGGCGATTAGGACTCACGCTTGGCTGCTGGCGCGCCCGATGCCCCTGCCCCCCTACGCCCTCGCCCGCGCTCGCGGCCCCGGTCGCGCCCCCCGTCTGCCATTGGCACGGCCCTTGCCAACCGCGTCCTTGCCCTCATTCCCATTCTCGTCCCCGTACGTGTTCCCACCGAGTATCCCCAAGCTTTTCCTCCCTCGGCTCCCTTTCTCAATCCCGCTCTCGTCATCACTCCCCAACCTTTCTGTCACACCCGCCGTCACACCCGCCGTCACACCCGCCGTCACACCCGCCGTCACACCCGCCGTCACACCCGCCGTCACGCCCACCGTCACGCCCGCCGTCACGCCCGCCGTCACGCCCACCGTCACGTCCGCCGTCACGCCCGCCGTCACGCCCACCGTCACGCCCGCCGTCACGCCTGCCGTCACACCCACCGTCACACCCGCCGTCACACTGGCCGTCATACCCGCCCTCACACCCGTCATCACAGCCACCGGATGCGTGTATGTATGTCTGACCACTGATGCGGGTGTGTGTGATAGATGTGTGTGAGACACCATCACACACACCCGCCAACACATCCGCCAACACATCCGCCAACACATCCGCCATCATACCAGCCATCATCCCGGTCATCATCCCGGTCATCATACCCGCCATCATTGTCACCATCGTCCCGGACATCACACATGCATCATTTCCATCACACAAGACATTATACTCCTGTTCATTCCCTGCCATCAAACCAGACATCATGGATATAAGGTTTATTCTACAATGGGGCTGATGTTGCAGAATAACATCATAGCGGACTTCATTCCCTCCGTCACACATGCCCTCGTACTGGCTCTCAACTTACACCCATCTTCCACGCGCTTTCACCCATCCCCACGCTCACACCTATCCCGACCCCTGCGCTTGCATCCATCGCCACCCCCGCCGGAGTGGTGTGCGGGAGCCGGGCGGCCGGGGGCAAACGCTCCCGCGACGCCGGCCGCGAAGGGAGGGGCAGGGGGCGGCGCGGAGGCAGGTCAAGGACGGGGGCCGCCGCACGAAATGTCAGGTCCGGAGCGCGGCAAACGGCGCGCGGCGAGGGCCACGGGGGTGAAGGCGGGAACGGGGGGAAGAAATGGCGAGCGCTAGTGGTGGTAACGGTGTTGACGTGGAGAAGGCTGTCAAGAAACGACTTGTGGAGAGAGAGAGAGAGAGAGAGAGAGGGAAACAGAGAAAGAGAGATAAACAGAGAGAAAAGAGAAAGAGAGAGAAAGAGATAAAGAGAGAGAAAGAGAGAGAAAGAGATAGAGAAAGAGAGAGAAAGAGATAGAGCAAGAGAGAGAGAGATGCTTGGGTGGAAGAGGGAGGATGACCATTTGTGATGGACAAAGTATTGGGACGAAAGTGTGGGGAAATAAGTGCAAAAACGGTTGTATGAGGTGGTGGGACTAGTGACGATTGCACATAAAATGAGGACGACAAGAAAGTAAAGCCGTGTTTGTTAGGGCTTCAGAAGGCAGAGCTGAGATGTCGAGAGCGGTAAGTGTTTGTAGTGCGAACGAAACGGTTATGATATATTTGGTGGAGAAAGGATTTATGGACATGGCTGTGGCAACGTAGGCATAGAATAAATGGAGTGAAGATGCGAGAAGAATGAAATGAAAAAAAATAGTATGTAAAGGAGGCAACGACAAGAGTTAGGAGAGCACTTAACGAAGGTGCGGGTTGCACAACTACAATTAACGATGTGATGCGGGCTGCACAAGAGGTCGTAAAGTGAGAAATCAACTTCGAAATCGTAACAGCAGAAAAGTGTGCGGCTGATGACGCAGCAACGAAGTGACATCGTTGTTAGGACGCTGGAAAAAGTGGAAACGGAATGCAATCAGAGTTGCAAGGAAGAAATTTTACGGCAACAGGGATCAAAACGGGAAAGGTTTATTTATATACGTTCAGGAATATGAAAACCTACCTATTGGCCTAGTCCTGACATGGTTTTTGGAATATTCGAATTTATGGACTTCAGTCGCCATTACTTGCCGACGCAACAATATCTATCATTCAATAATTCTTTGATGGGCGATCATATGAGTACAATTCAAAAAACCTTATTTTACAGTAGAGCGGAAAAACTGTTTTACTTCGTACTTTGAATATTCAAAATATTTTCAATGTGCAGAAAAATACAGTGTTATAGAGTAGGATTTGAGTCGTACAATTTTTACCAGACAGATATCCAGCTGCTGATGACAAAAATTTATATATCTCCATTGGGCCAAAAAATGACTTGTACTCATATCACCGTCGATCAAAGAATTTTATTCTATTATTGTGTCGTATCCTAGCCGAAGGAATTGGAAATCTGATTCAGACTGGATGAAGATTTAACTGCAATCATTTATCAGGAACCTTTGACATGAAACAAGCATGATACTCCGAGGATTTGACACTCTTGAATATTCACCGCTTCCCCAATGAAGAGACCGAGAGACGCAAATCAAGCAATCGGTTGATTGCTTGATTTTCCCGAGCACTTAAGGCGGTGGAGGTCTGGCCTCGCTGAATGGCGACATCCGGCGCCGACTTACAAGTCGTTTTTTGCTCATCATGTATCTCCCAGAGTGGGGAACCGCCTCAGCCGCGATAAGCACTAAGCTCCCGACATGTGTGATAATGTAGCGAACGTAAGTGTACGGGTGTAGGAAAAGTACAGAAATATTGCACGCGGTCTGTGGCCTGTTTATTTTAGGATGCTGCTCCGTAGGGGCGTATCTAGCAGACCGTTTTGGAGGGGACTTCATAGATTTTTTGTTAAATAATAAAATTTGTTATTAAATTTAATATTAGTTTTGTAGTGTATATACGATACTATACAATATTATTTTTAAATAATTACATAATTCTAATATAATTAAATATTTAAGTCATTTTGCCAAATAAACGGCCACGAAAACTCTAGGCCTTTGGGGGGCCATGGCCCCCATGCTACCCCCCGGATCCACCACTGCTGTTTCGGCATTCGCCTGATATTAATTGTAGAAACTACGGAAAATACCGATCAGAGCAGATCAGATCAACCGCAGGAAGTCTCCTCCGGACAGCTCGCTGGATTCAATCTACCTCTCTAGCTGGTGTCGAAAATCCGCCAATGACTGGATTCGAATCCTAAACCTTCCCGGTCGGAGTCGCAGCAGGGACATCCGCGATGAGACAACTCAGCCTTTCAGATTTTTTGGGTATTGGACCCACTGTGCTGACGCCAACAGAACCGCGGGCGGTGGAAGAAAAGATAATGACGGGGTGATAAGAAGTAATAGAAATGAGAATGGACAAGACAAAAGCAAAGCGTAATTTGCCCAAGCAGTTACAAGTTCGGTGTCCTTCCTGTCCTGCAAACTGACAAGAAGGCGAAAAGAGAAGCTAGAGAACACTTGATAATGGGAGCAGAGTCATCGTAAAAGATCAAGGACATTCGGGTCGTCAAATATCAGGTAGGTGCAAACGTTAGTGAGAGAAATGTTCACGCTTTCCACTACATTTCCACAGCGGATTTTCGAAATTACGGAACAAACAAAAAGACTTGTTGGAGTTGAATGTCAATGCTATTAAACTCACATTTCCTTGTTAATGCTCCAAACACTTCACTAATAAGAAAGTTGGTTCCATTTAATGGTAATTGACAAAGACAAACTATAAGTTGAAGCTTTCTTTGAAACAAATAGGCATACGATTTCAAGTTGTTACGAAGAAAGTCATTCTATCGACACTTGTTTCAACATAAGAACTTATCGGCATGAGGATATTTTATTATATTAATGGCAGGTAGATATGGTAGGTTTTAATAAAAGACATTGTCTCATGAACAAAAGTATTGTTAGAGAAATACCCAAATATAATATTTTATTGAAGAGGGGGGAGAAAACAGAAAACAATTATGCCACTAGTCACCCGTAAAAGATTGATTCACTATTAGAATTTACGAAAGAAACTATCATTCTTAAAGCTAAATTGACATACTATTAATATACTGAATTGAATGCCTATGTCTGTCATGATTTAGCATGAGGTAAAATCAGAACTTATTTGTTTTCCATACATGTCTCGTTTCTGCCATTAAACAAGCAAACTATGTTTAATTAACAGCAAAATGCAAAAACATACCGATAAATTTTGTTTAAAAAGGTATGGCTGCACGAGTAAGAATATAACAGTTTGCAGGAGAGTAGAGAAACAGCAGAAAACATCAACTTACTCTTATTGAAGGTAGCATAAAGCAAGGTAGAATAGCGAGAGCGGTTTTAAACGGGGGAGTGAAGGATTGACAATGAGGGGTAAATTGTAAGAACGATCGATGGGTCTGGAAGAAGGCGGACTGTCAATGAAGTAGAGATAGAAGGATAGGCTAGGAAACACCACAGGAGAGAATAAGGAAAGCAAATATCAAAAAATGACAAATGGCGACGGAAAATGAATTGAAGATTTGTTGATGAATACGGCAAGTTTTCTATTTACACAAAGGGACAAATGAGTAAAAAACCAAAAAAGTGACAAGAGCACGCATTCATGACGACAGTAATCCAAATCAACCTCAGACAAAAGGGTAAATTAAAAATAATTAAGAAAGAAAAAACACAAATTGGGCAATGAAGAACGCGACAAAAACAAAAAAAAAATAAAAATACTACGTCAAATTGCTGGATATCTAACTGCGCGATAGGCTGAGGTATAAGCAGTAGAAATGGAGAACCTGGGGCTAAAAATTCAGAGGAGGCCTCCTGTGTTCAACTACCAAGGAACGTGCACGAGGCGAGCTTAAAGGCCGGGGGAGGGGGGGCAGGAGCGGAGAGTGTGAGCTAGAGTCGGAGGCGAAACATAGGGTGGGGGCCGAGGGCGAGGCCAAGGCCAAGGACGAGGACAAGGGCGAGAGTAGGGGTGGAGGAGGGCGAGGGCGTGGATTAGAGCGAGGGCGGGGACAAGGGTAAGGGCGAGGGCAGGGGCAAGGACGAGGGCAAGGGCGAGGGCAAGGGCGAGGGCAAGGGCGAGGGCAAGGGCGAGGGCGAGGGCGAAGGCGAGGAAGAGAGTGAGGGCGAGGAAGAGAGTGAGAGCGAGGAAGAGAGTGAGGGCGAAGGTAAGGGCGAGAACGCGGGTGAGAGCGTGGGTGCGGACGAGAGCGAAAGCGCGGGCGCGGGCGAGAGTGAGAAGCGAGGCTAAAGGCGGAGGCGATGGCTGGAGCATCGGGGGGCGCGGCCGTGGGCGGGGCGCCGGGTCAGTCCGGTAGCAACTCGCGGCCGAACAATCGTTAATCTCCCGGCTTCCTTTTCCTTTTTGCATTACTCCGTTCCATTTATAGAGCCGAACTTCAGCGCCATATATTTGTATGCTCATTTCCCGCGCGGGGCGCCGGACAAAGCGCCACTTCGTGCCGCGGGGGCGGCGCCAACGCGCAGGGGTGGGAGCGACTGGTCACGTGTAACGAAGCCCTCAACCCCGTCACAGCTACCACCCTCAAGGCGTTCGAAGCTTTGTCGACACCGCCTTCGCCATCTCCGCCTTTGCCGTCTCCGCCCTCGCCGTGTCCGCCTTCGCCTTCGCGGCCATCGCCGCCTCCGCCGCCTCCGTCGTCACCACCTCCGCCATCGCCGCCTCCTCCATCGCCACCTTCGCCATCGCCACCTCCGCCGTCGCCGCCTCCGCCGTCGCCGCCTCCGCCGTCGCCGCCTTCGTCGTCGCCGCCTCCGCCATCGTCACCTTCACCATCGACACCTCCACCATCGCTACCTCCGCCTCCACCACCTCCACCATCACCACCTCCGCCATCGCCACCTCCGCCATCGCCGCCTCCGCCATCGCCGCCTCCGCCATCGCCGCCTCCGCCATCGCCGCCTCCGCTATCGCCGCCTCCGCTATCGCCGCCTCCGCCATCGCCGCCTCCGCCATTGTCGCCTCCGCCATCGCCGCCTCCGCCATCACCGCCTCCGCCATCGCCACCTCCACCATCGCCACCTCCGCCATCGCACCCTCCGCCATCGCCGCCTCCGCCATCGCCGCCATCGCCACCTACGCCATCGCTGCCTCCGCCGTCGACACCTCTATCTTCACCATCTCTTCGTTTTCGTTATCCCTGCCTCTGTCAACCCTCCTCCACCACCACCATTCCCTTCGCAGCGGAGTCACCGCCACTACCCCCGTCCCCTCCCGTCGTCCCCGCGACTCCACCGCCATCTCTGCGTCGGGCTCTCCCTCACCCTCCGCCGGCACCGCGCGGTTTTTGCGACGTCGTCGTCGTCGCGTCCTCGGCCTCGCGACCGCCCCGGGGCCGAGAGGCCGCGGCAGCGGGTTGGGGCAGCAGGTGGGGGGGGCGGGGGAGGGCGGCGAGAAGGGTGGGCCGCGTGAGAGCCGCCGGCAGATAAACAGTCGGACGGCGCGGGCCCCGCCCCCTACAAAACACGCGGCCCGGGAGCTGCCAAAGACCGCGCTCTGCCCCGCCCCGCCCCTCGCGCCCCCCCCGTGTTCCCCGCTGGGGGGGAGGGGGGGCTCTTGTGGCCCGAGCACGCCCTCCGCCTGCCTCGCGCAGCGCCCGTGCGCGCGCCTTGTGGGTCAACAAATAAAACGCCTCGGCTGCCACGCCGCAAGACGAGGCTGCCATTGGCATTCATAATTGGGTGTACCCAAGTTTCTGTTGTCATGAAAGCGGCACTTGCTAGATAGGTATTATCTTCTCCTCTTGAAAGTGAAGCGTATACTACATTGTCGATTTATTCAAATGAGTTTGCAGGCAATATATATGTTCTGAATAACCAACCGCTGGCATATCCAACTTTTGTTGACCCAATACGACAAATAGTTAATGCCGAATAATCTCGTAGTTACAACAGTAGTGTCAACAGCCGCATCCTCCCAGAACATTTGCAATTTTGCAAATATAGATGAAAATGAGTCTCTATTTAATACTGTCGAGCTTTGTTAATGCTACTCAATTGAGTTTCGGTATTGAATGCTGCTCTGTTACGTGAAACCAAAATTTAGAACACTTTCATCAGCTCAATAGCATTAGACAGTGAAAGAAAGTTTTGTTTTGTCCCTGTGTTGATTTACAGAACATCTGAGATCAAAAATGATGCGAAAAATTTACTCATGAATTGGAACAGTGTATCTCCTTCAAATTATATTTTGCAATAGTGTACTGTTAAATCGACTTAACGAAACCAAAGGACAAAAATGTTTAGTTAATGGCTGGCCTGCGCAAAAGTTTCTACAATTCCGTATGTTAAGAACAAAAACAATTGAGTTATAGCAAATAATGGCATTAGAGAAATTTATTCCATGAAATTATAATAAAGGCTATGACCATGGTTTACACGCTTGAAACGCGTCTGTATTTGCTGTTTATTTTTTTAATGATGTGGCTAATGGGTCTATTCTACCTATTGTGTATTACCCTGAAAAGCCCACCTTCTTTTCTCAGGAATGTGGAATATTCTTGAATTTCTAACAACATCGTATTGACAGTAAATGTTTTGTAAAAATAATTGATTTAAACTTAGACCTGTCTTTTTCTATATTGCTTATAGACCAAAGGTTCTGTAGAATATTTTTCAGAGAATTTGAGAGGCATACTGTAAAATCACAACGGTAAAAGAACTTGAATAGAATATAGATTATTAGTTTACATTAGCGTTGGTAGCTTAAATCAGAAAAATTTCATTGGGAGAAGAAGACGATAATTTAAAAATAAACAACACTTTTCCGTAAATTAGAAATATGCGTTTTTCTTTGCGTTCATTGAGTTCATTGACAACTATTAGCAGTATCGTTCTAAAATTTGATTCTTTTGTGTTTCAGGCCCGTCAAATGCATGAAGCATGCCCATCTTTGAAGTATAATATTGTAGCGTCGTGAAAGGTGGAACGGCGCGGTCCAGCCAAGCTACGTGCGCTGCAACGCATCACCGGCCCTTTTCGCTTCAAGTAGTTGACCTGTGCTGATCGGAGGCAGCCGCCGGGTGGGGTGCGGACCGCATGCGCGGAGGCTAGGGCCGGCAATGTATTTGTCGTGACTCGAGTGACGAATCGTGTAGGATTACTGCGATGATTCATGTGATCAGATTTATTCGATAATTACTTAGAGGGTGTGGTAGCCGTATAATCAATATTATTTCTAGTAGTGGGATCGATTTATTTCGTTCATTTAACTATTGTACTTAAGGTTTATTTCGGTGGTAGATTTATTTATTTATAAACTAGCAACAAGTTAAACCCACTCTCGTCTGTGTACTATTGCTACCTGCATGACGCCACAATATATGTAACACTGGAGGTGGAAACGTTCCTTCCCCGCTAGAATGTGAAATCCGGCTGTCGACTTACGGGAGATTTCCTCCTCCAGATATCTCCCCCAGCGGGGAACCGTCCCAGCGGGACGAGCTCTAAACACTCGACTGTTCTCCCGTTATGGCATGGAGTGTAGGGCAACTAAAGTCAACCTAAACTAGCAAATAAAATGTTGCTAGTGTCAAAATCCACCACCAACGGGACTCGAAACCCAGAATATCTGACACCGCAGTAACAACACCTGTTGCCCCGAGCCCTGTCAGCCGGTGTTTTATGAAAATGATTGATTTAAATTCCAACCTTTTTTCTCAGAATCCCCGAACAAAAGTTCTGCAGAATACATGTAAGAGAATTTGAGAGAAATACTGGACAAACAAATAGAACAGATTGTATCAATTCCATGGAAATGTAGCAAGAAATAACCTTCTCCACGATATTTAACGATAAGAATACACACGGATAATTGATAAGGTTTCAATTTTCAGTGCAATTGAAAAATTAAATTCGCAAACCTAAGAAGTATGTGGCACATTAAACGAACACCCTATTTGGCGGAAAGCACGTCGTCGAAATACTTGTCTTCAAAACCACTTGGTTGGTTGGTGGTCTTAACCACTGGTTGAATGAATGCGATGTACAGAGAACCTCCCTTGGGATCAAAAGCACTACTAAAATATAGACTCTTTCGTCCTTAAGAATGACATCAGAAAAAAGTGTAATGACATTTTCATCTAAGTTGTATCAAACAAATGTGAAGTACACCGACAGAATGAGGATGATACTTCAACTAAGAAAAACATGTTTCATCTCATTTCCTTCTCTTGCACAGCCTTAGACCGACTTGTTTATTTGGAAGGGCTTTACACAAGCGAGGTACATAAAACACGGTCTTCGGCACAGTCCACTTTTCTCCCTCCATCTCTTCTTCGCAATATTTCCCATTTTTCCTGCTCCACCTCCCGGACCTTTGACAACGGTTTCTATGTAGCAAAGAAGCCATCGTCAGAGCTGCCAGCTTCCGATGCGACAACCGCAAGCAGAAAAAAAAAAAGAAAGAGTCTGAGAGGGAGGAAAGTGTGGAAGGGACAACCTTGCCGAGAAAAGGAGACTAAAGGTGGGGAGGGAGGAACACAGCGATTACGCCGAGCCGCTGCGCGTCCGATTCTGTTAATTCCCCTTCGAAATATAAATAACGCAAAAGGCGGCGAGAGTTCGGGTACGCCGGCAGGCCGTCGCAGATACGCGCTAATAACTTCTGCGGATTAGACCGTAATTCATGGGGTGGTTCGCGCGACTGAAAACGATAGCGACAATAAAGTTATATTGCTCGCGAGTATAAATAATGCAAGGGATGCAGGGCGGCCGACTGGCTCGGCTCTTTTCGGTTGTTCGGGGGAGCGACGGGCAATGTGTGGTGGTGATGGTGGTGGGGTGAACACTATGAAATATGCGTTTACCCAACTACAACTTCGGACTTTTATTATCTCATGCTATTATCTGAAATGATTTTAATGCGTTTGATACTTCTCTTACAAACGCGACTAGCTATGTTATTTTAGATAAACTTCCTCAAATATCTGATGTGTGGCATACCTGACCTGAGTAGACATGTTTTGCCTTCATCCGTAACAGTTTGGATCACTGTCAGATCATCAATAAAACTTCCAGATGAGAAGAAAAAGAAAGGAGAAAAAACTGAAAAAACTCGGAATTTGCGTCAGAACATTTTCTTATTCACTGCAAAGAAATACTGCATGTAATTAATTAGTGTTAGATACCAGCTATTGAGTCAAAAACGTAAAATCATTATATTTTGCTTGAAATCTATCGACCAACGACAAAGTTGTCGCCTATGAGTACATCACCGACAATGGTGGCAAAAACTATCCCACAACGAAACTGAAGTTATAACATTAGAGATCTGAGAACATTTATGTTAGGGATTGGTTATGTCTATCAGGTGACAGCTTTGTCTTCAACGATTACGTTGGTTGAAGGGAGGGTGTGAGGACTTCATGACGTCAGGACGGGAAAACGGGAGAACGTCCGCACGGGAGAACAAACGTCCGGACAGAAGAACGAAGGTCCAGACGGGAGAACCTTCGGACGGGAGAATGTCAGAACGGGAGAACGGCAAGGCGTCAGGAGAAAAGTGAAAGCAGTCACTATCATCGTGTAATGGCGACAAAAGCGTCGTCATCAGCAAAGTCATCGCAGGCATCGAGCCGCAGAAAAAACAGAGACAACGCAGGCCGGCGAGCCGATAGCAAGTGAGCGCGGTGATGGCGGAGTGCGCAAAGACGTTGCTTTGGCGGCGGCGGAGTCCGCGACCCGGCGCGCCGGCTTTGCGTCAGGAAGAGCTTCCTGGCGGAGCGTCCCTTTCAGATGTAGGGCGCAAGGTCTGGGAGACGCCAGGACGAGGGAGTAGCGGGGTGTGCGGGGGGGGCGGAGGCAGAAGTTTATGGGGGCGGGGCGGGGGCGGGGCGGGGCGAGGCGGGCCGAGGCGAGCCGAGGCGGGCCGAGGCGGGGCGGTGCTGTGCGGGGGCGGAGCGGGGGCGCGGGGGCGGAGCGGGGGCGCGGGCGTGGTGGGGGTGGGGCGTGGCGGGGATTGGGCGGGGCGGGGGGCGGTGCCGGAGCGAGGCGCGGCGGGGGCGAGATCGCTGCGGCAGCAGGGGTTTACGGGGACGGGGCGGGGCCGTGGGCGTGGCGGAGGAGGGGGCGGGGGCGGGGCCGGGGGCGGGGCCGGGGGCGGGGCGGGGGGGCGGTGCCGGAGCGTGACGGGAGCGGAGCGAGGCGGGGCAGGGGTGACATCGCTGCGGCGGCAGGGGTTTACGGTGACGGGGCGGGAGCGGGGCGGGGCGGGGCGGGGCGGGTGCGGGGCGGGTGCGGGGCGGGTGCGGGGCGGGTGCGGGGCGGGTGCGGGGCGGGTGCGGGTGAGGCGGCTTTATCGCGCGCGATCGAAGTCCCCGGTTCTTCCTTTGTGCCCTGGGAGCTGTCGGCGCGAGAGCGCCGCGCCGCGCGGGGCCGCTGCGGCCCGTGTGGCGGCGCTGCGAAGCCCGACCGCCCCCAACGCCTCCGCCTCCAGCGCGCCCACGGGGCGACGCCTCCACAGTTCGCGAAGCTATTTTTTCATTCCGACGCCAAGGACAACTCAAACTCCCAGATTTTATTCACCAACTGATCGCTTGATTAATCGATTGTTTCGTGTCCTATTCTCGTTACAGAGCACGAACAGAACGAGTAACCTAATACGAAATTTATTTTATTCATAAGGCTTAACCCATTAATTCCCTGTGATGGTATCAGAACAGTTTTAGCATTAATAATTTTCTCTACGACCATTTAATGGTACACGTATTCCTGTAGTATATTTTGTCAAAGAATGACATCCATTATACATCCCGTGGATTCCAGTTCGGAATCCACGGTCTGTCATCCAATCGCATTTGTAGAATTTTCGGAATCCACGGGCAGAATTGTATTATGTTTGTAATTGGTGCTTCTTTTGAACCAAGGTAGACAAGTGAATGATTTCGCTGTGTCATGTACGTAACCTAGACATTGTTGTGCTAATGTTTCTCGTTACATTCCGTGTTCATCATTCAACAGAAAATCAATTTTGAAGCCAATGGCAGTGACAACGAAATTTGAACTCCGCCCTGAAACTCAGGAAATAGCGAATTCGACAACTCTACAATTAATGACAGAAAAATCAAGGAAGTATTAGGAACAATCGTATAGTACAACATTTATGTAGTGAAGAAAGATTAATTGAGTGATTTAGCAATAACGTTTTCTTGGCTTACTTTACAAAACTTCCTCAATAGGTTTTTGCCAGAAAATAAATTCAGACATATTATTTCTCATACTACAACACTGTTATGTAAGCTATCCTTGTATTTGAGTTTCAAATAAAACAAAATCTGTTTAAAATCTATTCTGAATATTTCAAGGTCGCAGAGAAAGTATAGTCCTACTGACGCATAAGAGCTAATACTCAATCGTAGAAATTACGACACTCGATTCTACGTCGCTCGTGTTGTAAACATCAACACGTGAATAACAAGCCATCATTACGCACTAGTTAAAGAACATACTATTTTATTTGTTTTAAGCTCCGCACCCCTATTCTCACAAAACAACATTCCCTCTTTCACCCACGTTTTCCCACTTCCCCGTCGCGCTCACTACCCCTCTCCTCTCGTCATCGCACCTTGACGCCATTACGAAAGCTGCCCCCATCCGCTCTGCCCACTCCCCCCCCCCCACAGCTCCGGCCCGCACGTTGCTCCTTCGCGTTGTGTAAACCCCGTGTCGTCCGTCGCTCGAATTCACCCATTCATCACGGGCCGCCGGCAAAACAGACTGTAGATACCGTGTGGGGGACTGCATCATTAATATCAAGTTAAACATTGGAGTCCACGGTAGTGCCGGCGGGGGCGGTTGGAATGAAGGGGGGAGGGCGGTAGTAGTGGGAAGGACGGTGGCAGAGAAACGGAACCAGTGGTGGCTGGGGCGGAACTGGTGATGGCACGGGCAATAGCGGTGACTTGAGTGGAAATGGTGGTGGTTGCAAAAATGGGATAGGACTAGGGAGAGACGGCGGAAGTGATGTAGGAGGTGCAGGTGTCGAGAGGCAGCGAGGAGGAGGCAGCGAGGAGGAGGCAGCGAGGAGGTGGCAGCGAGGAGGTGGCAGCGAAGGGGTGGCAGCGAGGGGGTGGCAGCGAGGGGGTGGCAGGCGAAGGGGTGGCAGCGAGGGGGTGGCAGCGAGGGGGTGGTAGCGAGGGGGTAGCAACAGCTAGGGGGTGGAAGCAGCGAGGGAGTGGCAACAGCGAGGGGTGGCCACAGCGAGGGGGGTGGCTACAGCGAGGGGGTGGCAGGAGCTACGGAGTGGGAGACGGGAAGGGTTGGCAGCAGCGAGGGGGTGGAGTCGGCGTGGCATTGGCCGCAGGGGGAGACCAAAGGCGCGCTTGGCGCTAGGTGTTTAATTACAAAATCGAAGAGCGCCGGCAGCGCGGCAGAAGGGGTGTGAAGAGGCAAGCAAAGCAGGGGAACGGAACGCCAAGGTGACGATAGTGGCAATGTTTGTACGCGGTGGCGAAGATTGTGAAAGGGGTTGTGATAACGATGAGGCGGATAATGACGGTTGAGCAGAGAATGGCTACACGGGTGAATAAAACTGCGAATGCCGCAGCAGCGGGCAGGAAGATGCAGTTGTCTAGAAAGACGAGCTGGAGAGGGAAGGAGAGGAAGAAGAAGGAACGAGCTCCTTTAGAAATGGTTCAGGTGGCAGTAATGGCGAGGACGTCGTTCTCAGAACGTGCACAGGGAAAGGGAAATTTGGAGCGAGACATATGGGAAACACGAGTGTTACAAGTCGGAACACACGTGCTAATGGAAGGAAGCCGAGGAGCGAGACGTTGCAATTGCAGTATTACACAGTAAATGTCAAGAAATGTTCCTCCTTGCTACGTTAAATACATCGACTACAATTAATTCACGTACATCACATATTAGCTCCCACGCTCCCATTATGTGTCTTCTCTGTCTAACAGAGCAAAGTTACATTTATAAAGCCAAATGTGTATTGCGACATGTTCTACAACACATTTAAAACAAAAATAGTACCATATTGAATACTGCCAAATCAGTTCTTAAATAACAGAATTTTAGTTATAAAATGCATTAACATAATTAATTCAATAATGTGATTATTATGGCGTGCAAAAAACGGCGTGTAATGAAAATATGCAACTAAAAATAAATTCTCATGCATCCCATTTGCTGCAAAATGAAACGTTGTGATTGACCCCTAATCATTGCACCAGTATCAATCATTTAAGAAATGTTAAGGAAGTTCCAACACCTGGTAAGAAACTTATCTTTGCAAACGATCAAACATATAATTACAATTTAGTTTTGGAGTGACTAAAATTGTGTTAGTATTTAGAAATTGACGAACAGACTTATTTGATCACATCACATGCATTAGTCTATCGATTATGCGAAGCGTTAAATTCAGAGAATTGACTATTGCAAGCTATTTTTCGCAAAATATTTTTTTCCATTCATAGGTTTCAATGCTATCCGAAGAAAGTAATTAAAATACACTGTAAACTACAAATCAGAACCAAGAATATGAAAACATGCATGTAATTAAATGAGAGAGGTATTTCAGTTACATTTGTGTTAAATCTAGATATATGAAAATGCAATGCACCATTCGCAAATTATTCTCTCGTCCATTCCATGAATGATAATTTGTCCGCTGAATGCGAGAAGTGTAAAAAATACGTATTTGAATTATTACATTAGAATTACTCTTTTCATTTAATTGATTACAGCGGGAACAATAAACTACTTTAGCTGGAAATTTGTGTTTACTTACCAATACAATATTGCAGATACAAATATGGCACATGAACATTTTAAAAGGGAACTCCTAGATATTCATGCGAAATCTCAGAAGTAGGTCAATAAAATGGCTGTAAAACATATTATTCTTGTAAATACATAATCATTCGCAGAGGTAGATTTCCTTTCTTGTTGGTTACAAATCACTGGAAGGACAGGAGAAAAGATCGGATGATGGTTGAATGGAGAATAATAAAAAATGGGAGTGAAGGACGAATTAATGGATTTCGCAAAGAGTTGTTCGAGACAGCGAGGGGTATACCACAGCACTGAGAATGGGTACACGAAATTCAAGAAGTCAAAAAGACGTTGCACAATAAGGCTGTGAAACTTGCGAAGAATAAACAGAAAGTAAACGGTGAAAAGATAAAGAATGTCTGGAATATTGGAAATAGCAAGAAGAGAGAGACCAACAGGACAGAAATAGTCAGTACACTGTCGCAATGCATTAATCAAAAGTGTAGGGAGGCGGTTGAACAATTAGAATATAATACGGAGCACAGACGCCAGAATTAAACAAATATTTGAGATAAATGATCCATGAAGGGACAGACTGGTTCTAGGGGGACATGTGGGCTAATGAATATTTTCCACGGTGGACAGACATCAGACAGCCTCAGCGTGAACAAGTAGTGAAAGATTTGGCGGAGAACGAATTTTAATGAACAATTTGACCGAGACCTATCAGGCAATGAAAGTTCAGTAGGCAACAGACCGCAATGCGATTGTTCCAAAGACGAATGATTGGGTAAGAGAATCGGCGGAGAGTGCTCGGTGTTGAGTTCTCGGGCGGTGAGCCATCGTGAGGTGAGAACAATCTTCGAGCAGTGAGCAACCGATCTGGCGGTGAGCAATGGATCTGGCGGTGAGCAACGGATCTGGTGGTGAGCAATCCATCCGGTGGTGAGCAATCCATCCGGTGGTGAGCAATCCATCCGGTGGTGAGCAATCCATCCGGTGGTGAGCAATCCATCCGGTGGTGAGCAATCGATCTGGCGGTAATTAGAGAGTTTTTGCATCCTCGAACGTAAAGTACCATCGATCTTCTGCGCATGCGCAGATGAACTAAAATGATGCGAAACTGGAACCGCGCATGAGCAGAAGATCGATAGTGCTTCACGTTCGAGGGTGCAAAATCTCCCTATTGATCTGGTGGTGAGCATACATTCGGGAGATCAACAATTGATCGACCAAGAAGCAATCGATCGGGCGGTGGGCAATCGATCGAATGATGAACAATCGATCGAGTGGCGAGCAATCGATCTAGTGGCGAGCAATCGATCGAGTGACGAGCAATCGTCGATGAGCACTCAGTCGGCCAATTAACAATCGATGGGGCAGTGAGTAAGCAACGGAGTGGCGAGCAAGCCATGGGCGGTGAGCGACCTAGTAATGAACGAAAGCGCTAAGAGGGTGAGCGAGGGGCGGCCAGGAAAAAAGAAAAAAAGGGGGGGGGTCCGCGCTCAGTCCTCGTAAATAATAAATCCGCGAGCGCTCCAACCTTTGCGTGCGCGCGGCGCCGGCGCGCGGGAGCGGGGGCGCGGCGCAGGGGCGGGGAGCAGGGGCCGGCGGGAAGCGTTGAACGGTGAGCTGGCCGCGTGATCGGATTCGTTCGCCTCGTTACTCTTCGACGCCACCGACACTCTCCCCCCTCTCCCTCCCCTTCCTCCCCCACCCGCCACCCACCCTCCACCCCCCGCCCACGCGCCAACAGTCTCGGTTCGTGTGTCACGATCATCGGCATGCGCTCCGCACGCGCCAGCTCGTAATAGATTCCGCGCGTCTCTCTTGATGCCTTTCAATTAAGGCACGTATGCGAATGGATGTGCGATTCGTTCCTAAATTATAATCATACGAATTATTAGTTGCGAATTAAAGGCTTGTAAAATAAAAATGTTTGAAAAATGTTACACTCAATTGAATCGATCGTATTTTTCGGTAATCATTGTGGTAGACACTTGAATGTACACATTGTTATGGGTCTACCGTTTGTTTTAGTCTTTGTAATAGCATACAGGGGCGGATCCAGCCGATCATTTTGGAGGGGAGCCATCGTAGAGTTTTATTAAATAATAAGAATTTGTTATTATATTGTGTATTATTTTTTAGTGTAAATGTAATACTTTACAATATTACTGTTTTTAAATAATTACATAATTCTAACAAATATTTGAATCAATTTTGCGAAATAAAAGAAGGAAACAATCGAAAACGTTAGGTCTTGGGGGGGGGGCATGGACCCTGTACCTTCCCGTGGATCGGGAAGCATGTAGTAAAGCACGTAGTAAAAATGTAAAATAAAAATGTTCGTTTTTTTTTTTACACAAAACTTGAACCTATAAGTTTTGAAACAAATGCTTAATTACATTTCAAAAATTTCAAAATATCGATCATATTTAAGCGTATTTAAAATTAATTCGTAAATACCAGCTAATTAATCCATCTCTGCGGGCATCGCTGGCAAATTACTACTTCAAAGTGGATGCTCTTGCCCTCTACTATTCTGAGGAGTATAATTTTGCTCCAGAGCGTCCTAAGCCGTCGAAGCACGCCAGTCTCAGAAGCACAAACAGATCTGAAGACGCGAGCTCGGACCAGGCTCCGCAGGCACTCCACTGAACTCAAACGCAAACGCAAACCCCGGCGCCGACGAGGGCGCCGGGACGAGCGTCCGGTCGCGAGGCATCTGCAAGTCCCCGCCCCCGCCCCCGCCCCCGCCCCCGCCCCCCGCCCCCGCCTTCCCGCGATCGCCACTCCGCGCGCGGCGAGTCTCCACGGCGGCCGCCCTCGCGCTGAGCGGGGAGCGATGGGCAGTGGGCGGAACAATCACTGCGGGGCCTCCGGAAAATCCGCTCGGAAGAAGTCAGCGCGGCCGAGGGATCGATAGACGCAGGCCCCTCGGCGGCGGCGGCGGCGGCGGCCGGCGCGGAGAGGGGGCGGGGGTGATCGGAAGCGGAAGGAGTGGCGCCGACGTGGAGAGGGATTTAAGGGGAAAGGGTGCAGAGGAAGTTCCAGAGCCGACGAGTGTATCAATGCGGGGCACATTAATAAAGTTACTGATATCACTGGCGGCCATTATATAAGTGGCGTGAATGTCGGTGGCGCGAAAGTCGCGAATGTGGGAGGCGCGAATGTCGGATGCGCGAATGTCGGATGTGCGAATGTCGGATGCGCGAATGTCGGATGCGCGAATATCGGAGGTGAGAATGTCGGAGGTGAGAATGTCGGAGGCGCGAATATCGGAGGCACCAATGTCGGAGGCGCGAATGTCGGAGGCGCGAATGTCGGAGGAGCTAATGTTGGAGGAGCTAATGTCGGAAGAGCGGTGCGATGTCGGTAGCTGGGATGTCGGAAGCAGCGTATGTTGTACCCGTGGGTGTCGGAGGCGCAAATGCCGAAAGCGCTGTCGGCGCGAGAATGTTGTATAAGAGGGAAGCGATGATTGAAGCGATTTGGCAGCTAGGATGTCGGAAGTAGAAGACTACGCAAGATCTCCAAGAGGAAACGATAGAAGCAGGGTGTCAGGAAGTGCAAAGAAGGCGACTTGGACGGAGTCAATGGCGAGGCGGGGCGGGGCGGGGCGGGGCAGGAGTGATGGAAGCGCGGGGCGTCGAAATGAGCGGGAACAGTAGAGACCGCCGAGATGACGGCGACCGGGGAGAGCAGCTGCGAGGAGGCCGTCGAGGGAGAGAGGAGTAGAGCGGGGCAGCGGGACCCGGTCGGGGCCAACTTCCGGCCGGCCGCAACTTCATGCGCCCTTTTATGTGGTCCCACTCTTTATCGTCCGCCGCCAAACTAATCGTCGGGATGAATGATTAAATTCCTGCCGGCAACTGCGAAGTTCGGCTATCGGGCAGGCCCCGGGGCGCCACGCCGCCGCCGCTCGACTCGGCGCACCCCCCCCCCCCCACTCGCGGCCAGAGAGTTCGACTTCGCCTTCGACGGGCCGTCGCCCTCACATGAGAAGGGTCGAGGGTTCCCTTCGAGCGAGCGAACTGGAAACAGTAGACATTCCTAAAAAAAAGGGGGACAAATCGTAGAGCTGGTAAGTGGATGATGTAACGTACGTAAAATGTACGAAATGTTGCCGCGAGAAATCATCCTAGTTTCATATATGTGTCAAGTTAGTGTAATCAGTTTCGTTACGAAATTTTCAGTGTGATATTGGCAAGGAAAATTAATGATTAAGTTCAGGCAGATATTACAAGTTAACACCGAGTTGTGGACTTAAAATTAAAGGATAATATTGCCCTAGGGGAGGCCAAAAGTTAATGGGGTGAAAGAGAAGGCATATAGAAACAAATTATTAGACTGGAAAACTGACACTGAAGTAGTTTCAGCGCATCTATGCGATTTAAGGGCACCGTTTGACGAAAGGTAGTTAAATAATTATAATAACTGAGAACTAGGTCATTGTTTAGAATTAATGTGAAGACATACGAAGCAGTAAATTTTTTTCATCAGCAAAAACACCTTTAGATATGGAAATACTAGAAGGGAGAGAGACTTCCTATGACAGCAGGAAGGACAAAAATAGCTGCAGAAAATATAAATCCATTTTAACCAATCCATCCAACCATCCAAACGAATGGCATTAATTTAATGTGTGTCATTCGTTTGCACAACTTAATCGGTTAGCTTTTCAAAAATAGCCTTTCAATTGCTCTTCAATAGCTTTTTAAGTATTGAAAGAGAGAAAGACAAGGATCCTAGGCTACGTGAGACTGGGCGAAACCAAAAGAATTGGAACCCCATCACAACAAGCAGCGGAAAGGTCAAAGATGGAAAAACGAAAATAGATCCTCTAAAAACGGAAGAATTTCTGGTTCCTTTAAAGAATACCAATACGTTACCCCAACTTAATTAGACTGAAACAGCGCGCAGTAATAGCTCGATTAATACCTATTACATCGAGTTTTATACGGTACTTTTTCTACGACTTTTATAAATTAAACTTTTATATTGAATAGTTTCGTGGCAGATGATTCAGCCAAGGCCAACGAGCGGACAGCTACCTATATCTACCCTCGCATGCTGCCGCAGTTGGCTGTGGTTACCCGTCCGCCTGCTAGGGAGTACTGGGCTAGTCAAATAGGATCAAAGTGAAATTACGACCCACTTTATTTTAAATAATATACCACGAAAAAAATACTACTAATAAAAGAAATTAAAAGTAATGAGCATAATATAACATCAAATATAATTTTCATGTACACAATCGAACAAAACATTTACTAGAACGATTCGCAATGATTAATTCTCAATACTTGGTTTGCAAACTTCTCTGTGATTGGTCAAAAACCTGTATCATAATGAAAACTGTATCGAAATGACTATCATTATGCAACTGGTTGCAGCCATCAAATGACAGCATTATACAATGGGAGCAGAAAAGGAATCTGATGAATAAGAGAGCACAGGAAAAGAAGTAGAGGAGAACTCTGAGGCGCGGGTGACGCGCGGGGCGAGCGAGCCAGGAAACGAGGCCCCGCAACCAAAGGGCTCTGAGAGCGCGCTGGGGGGCGTACGTGGGCGGCCGGACAGCGGTGGGCCGCCGCGCGCGGGCGGGCGGGAAGGGGGCGTGGCGGTGGGCGGTGGGCGGGGGCGCGCGCGGTGCGACGACGCCCAAGGGAGCCGCCTTCGAGCCCCCGCCGGGGCCTCGTTTATCACCGCGCGCCGCCCGCTGCAAGAAAGATGGAAAGTTGGCAGAACTGTCGGGAGTTTTGCCGCCGCCGTCCGCCCCGGGCCAGTTGGCCCGAGGATGAACGCGCATAGTTTGTGCCGGTCCAGCGAGCAGACGTGCGCTCCCGCCGCCGCCTCCGCCCCCGCCGTCGCCGCCGCCGCCGCCGCCGCCGGACGCCCGCCGACGCGCCGCGCCGCCCGGAACGGAAGGAGGCGGGCCTCCATCGAAAGGCCCGAACGAGACGGGTCCGTCGGAAAGGGACAGAGGGGGGAGTTGGACCGGCGCCTGACGCGCCCGGAGGAACCAGCCGCGGGCTGGGTGCTCGTACGCAGCAGCAGCAACAGCGTGCGAGAGGAAAGAAAAGATGCCACTGTAATTCGATACCGTATTTCCTTTCGCGCGAGGAAGCCGGAACAGAAAGAAGTAAGGGGGGAAGAGGGAAGGGGGAATCCAGCAAATCTTTTGATCTTCGCAGCGTGCGCGCAGTGTGAAGGAAAAGGGGGGGTGGCGACGGGAGCGAAAATATGCTGCCTCACGTTCACCCGGGGTTGCTGGTCTTTTTCTTTTGCTGAATGCCGGCTGCCTCACAGTAGGACTTTGAGGAACTCCCTGTTATGTGTGTCATCATTTGCACAAGAGCTAATGAACTCGTAAATTTCAGCATCATGGTTTATGGAGTTGATGGTGAGGAAGGATCATTCGTAAAAAGTGAACTCAAAAGACAATGATTTGCCTCGACCGACTGAGTGCTGCTGGCAACGACCGACTGAGTGCTGGACTGCGTAGCCTCCGTTAGGATGTAACATTGTACTTGAAACCAGGGCTTATAATAAACCTATGTTAATAGCCAACCAGGAGTTCGTCTTTCTCCCGTCATATACTCCCTCCCATCCATGTCATCACGACACAAATACTTGCGTAGTTGATTGAGTTATTGTATATGCCTTACTGAGCACAATAACGAGTAATTTTCTCTACTTTCGTCTCGCATACTCCTCTACTTTTATTACCCACAAACTAAGATTCTACTCGATTCAGTGAGTGAAAATGCTACTATATTGTTTCAAACGAGTAAATTCACTTCACACGTCTTGTCAGTGGAGGGAATTCCTGATGAGAAGGCAGAGTGATGTTACCAGATAAAGTGGTCGAACTATATTTCAAATTTTTTGAGGGAAAAGAAATATAAAAATTTTCTTATTAATATGGCAATGGTTTATAGAATACTAAGGAAAGAACATTCAAAGTAATTAAAAATATAATGTAAATTTGGCGTTTACTGTTAGTGTCGTAAAATAAAGCTTGTTAAAAAAATATATTCCTCTGAGTTATGCAAATTACGTAACTCCTGTTTCTACCGAGTTAAAGAAATAGAATAAGGGCACTATTTCGTATTCTGCACGACATTAAAAACAGTTTAAGCAATGTTTTGTTTTACCATCATATTACATTGCTTTGTATAATATCGGTAAACGTGATTTTAATAATGAATTAAAGAACTTTAATTAATGGAATTTCATGTAGACCGTCTATTTTTCCAATCTTCATGATAACAAACAAGTATGGACGTTCACGGCAGGAAAGTTTGCTAAGTAGTGATGATGTTAAATGATAATAATGAACTGAATTTTATATTAAATTTTTACCTCTTTCTAATTTTTACTTTTACATAGATAAATGAAATTCACGAAATTACTCTGTGTCTTTGCACGAAATACACTAAAATATATACTATTATAATATTTTGAATAAAATACGTTAATTATTACTATACAAATAACAAGGTATAACGTTGAAACAGAGTTAATTAATCACAAGCTTATTCATGATTCAAATGGGAGATGAATGAAAGTACATGAATTGAAGTTACTGTCGACAATTGCAGTACTAAAAGCGTGGGTTCATTTTTCACCAAGCTTGATGTTTTCGAAGCTCTGCCAATAACGTTGTAGATATTTGCTGCAACTCATTGTACACGCATTTTTTGTCAAGTTATTTTAGTTTCGAAACGTATGATTGATGAAGCCAGAATATTGAATGTCACTGAATTCGAGATGTACTGATATGCCGCAGATACTCCATGAGGAAAACGAAAATGTAAATCAGGATGTCCGTTTGTCAGCGCGTTGTCTCTATTTTTCTTGTTGACGTCCTCGTATTTCCACGCGCTGGGCGTTAAATTACGTGATATTTTACATTTTAATTTGCACGATTTCGCTTTAAATTCATGAATTCATTTGCAAGAATTGAAATCAGCAAGGCAATATATAAAATAAGATTGGCAGACTTAAATTACATCAAACCTAACAGATTTTCTCTCAATATTCCCAGCAACTATAAAGTAAAGCGATAAAAGCGAAAAGTACTTTGAGAAAGAACGAATAAAGGCTATAAAAGACACCCAATAATGTGAATATTAATTTGAAGATCTGAGAACCTGCACCTGATAATAGAAATCAAGTTTTAAAAATGTTAAGATAGAGTGTAAAGCTCTTTGAGGGAATTCTTTTGATTTTTCAATACGCTTTTTCAAATATTTGTCATCCATTGCATTCCAATTCATTTAATCAAAAAATATGTAAATCAAATATTGAAACCTGCTGTGATCTATAAGAACAGAGCGTGAGATAGTTTGTAACAAAGGTAAATGTTTGGCTAGGAGATGACGGTGAAGTCTTCAACATTATTTGTTTTGACACGCGGCAAAATACTATAAAAAAGAACGTCGTTTTCTGCAACAGCAAATAGTGTACCTCAAGCTTTTAACAGGAGCTTTCGTAAACTAAATGAGAAGCCAAAACCGACGAATTAGCGGACTACCTATCGAGTGCAACAGAAATTAGATCCATTGATAAAGGTTCAAATTCCGACCAAAAAGGTACATTCCATTCCATGATATGAAGTAAATTTCTTTATTACAAAAACGAAAAGTTGAAGATTGTTTTCTTTTCGATAAAAAGGCGAATATTTTTAGTGAGAGAAAAAATTCAGCAGTGAAGAAGTTTCTCTCGACAGCGTCGTCGAGGAGGAGAGAAAAAGAGGTAGGAAAAAGTCTTTAGCCAAAAACGTGGAGGCGGCTGCCGCGCTGCTACAGAGTCCTGAGAGAAGGAAAGGCGGTGTTGGGAGGAGGGCAGGGCAGTACGCCCCAACGGAGATTCCGGGGAGAGGCACGAGGGGCGCTCGCTCAGGTAGGTTCAAAGAGCGCCGGGAGGGAAGGACGGGGAGGCAAATGGTGGAGACGAAAAGGGTGACGCAAATGGGAAATCAAAGGTGAAACAAAATAGAAGCGGAAATAGGTGGTGGAACAGAGATTGATTGATTGGTGTTTCCGGACGCGTCAACTACTTAGGGCGTTAGTCCCGTAAGCGTAGTGCGTGTTTTTTTCTCGGGAGGTGGCGATGCTCTTTTCTCCACTGGATGGCGAGATCTGGCGCCGACCTACTGTCGACTAGCGGGGTTTCCCCTCAACCAGGTATCTCCCACCAGCCGGGACAAGCTGTAAGTCTCCCGGCATGTGTGGTAGTACAGTGCAAGTTAGTGTAAGTGTGTGTGTGTGTGTGTAAGAGGAGAGGATAGGACAGGACAAGGAAGACGAACGAAAGATCCGTGGCTCGTTTGTTAGGGTATTGCTCCGGCATTCGCCTGTTGTTGATCGGAGAAACCACGGAAAACTACCGATCAGAGCAGCCGGCCGCTGGAATTCTCCTCCAGACAGCGACTGAATTCGACCTAGATGACAAGCTAGTGCCGAAAATCCTGCCGCCGCAGTGACTCGAACGTAGGACCTCCCGGTCATGGAGCAGAGAGAACGGAAAAGTCTACAGTGCGATTTTTCTAACTCTGCCTCTCAAGCCCCCTAGGTCACGATGGAATATCACACGGAAGTTGTCGTCTTTTTCGGTCCAGCCGCTAGATGTCGCATGATCGCAAGCACTGCATGATACGGTCGCGATCATACGACATCTAGCGGCACGGCTGAGGAACCTGCAACTATACCGTTTCTTATTCCAACGTGAAGACAGGTATTGAGAAGCAGAGTTAGAAAAATCGCATTATAGAGAGCAGAACGACGCAGAAGAGTATGGAGACGTAAATAGCGGAAATTTAGAAAGGGCGGGGGTTAAAAGAGGCGGTCAGGTAAGGCGCGATCACTTTGGCTACCCTGCTTAGCTTTTCCACTATGACATTTTTTTACAACGTGAATTTCTTTCGTAAACGTTCATCCGAACTTGGAAAAGCGGATCTTAAAATGATCCGTCGGTGGAAATTGTTTTAAATAATTTGAAAAAGTTCGGGGAGACAGCCACGACCTTCTCGCTCCTTTTGGACGAGCCCCCGTGAGAGGGGGGGGGGCAGCCGCGTCAGCAACGCGGTGGGCGCCGAGGCCTCCGTGGCGGTGGCGCCGTCCCCGCGGCCGACGCACCGCCTGCCTCCCTGCCGGAGGGTTGACACTAGGAACAATAGCGCCCAAGACAATGCTATTAGGGCGTCCAGAGGCCGCCGCCGGCGCCGCCGGCGACAGCGCCAGCGGCGGCGCCGGCGACGAAGGGCGCTGCGGCGAAAGCGGGGCCGCTGACGACAGACGGCGGAGGCGGAGATGGCGCAGATGGAGGCGGATGAGACGACAGTGGCAGGGATGGCAGTAACACTTGTGTTGACTGGTGACAAATAGAGACGTAGGCGGGTGATGTAGGTACGTGATGCAGATAGGTGACAGATCAGTGATGCAGGTGGGTGATGCAAGCGGATGATGCAGGCGAGTGATGCAGGCGAGTGATGCAGACGGGTGATGCAGACGGGTGATGCAGACGGGTGATGCAGACGGGTGATGCAGACGGGTGATGCAGACGGGTGATGCAGACGGGTGATGCAGACGGGTGATGCAGACAGGTGATGCAGACGGGTGATGCAAACGGGTGATGCAGACGGGTGATGCAGACGGGTGATGCAGACGGGTGTTGCAGACGGGTGATGCATGTGGTGCCAGTACATGTTGGAGATCGGTGTGTGAGATATTGTAAATAAATATTAGATGTGGTTGAGATGTTAGAAGTGTTGGACGTTCTGAACGTCTTGATCGTATCGGAAGTGCTGAACGCGTCGGAAGTGCTGAACGCGTCGGAAGTGCTGAACGCGTCGGAAGTGCTGAACGCGTCGGAAGTGCTGAACGCGTCGGAAGTGCTGAACGCGTCGGAAGTGCTGAACGCATCAGAAGTGCTGAACGCGTCGGAAGTGCTGAACGCGTCGGAACATTTAAACGAATTGAAAGTGTTGAACACGGAAGTGTTGCAAGTGCTGAAAGTGTTGAACACGGAAGTGTTGCAAGTGCTGAAAGTGTTGAACACGGAAGTGTTGCAAGTGCTGAAAGTGTTGAACACGGAAGTGTTGCAAGTGCTGAAAGTGTTGAACAAGCAGAAGCTTAATGTAGAGGACACGGTGAAGGTGGAGTGTTGGGACGAAGGTTTTGGAGGGGATGGATGCTTTGGCAGGGGTGGCAGATGAGATGAAGAAGGAGATGGCAACTGCGTGGAGGAGGAGATGGCAACTGCGTGGTGGCAGACGTCAGCGACCCCGGCGTCGGCGGTAGTGGGGGTGGAAGCGATTGTGGCGGACACGAGGGGGCCGGCGCGGCGGCGGCGGCGTCACTGCACTTTGACTGCGATGGTCTCCGCCGCCTCAAGGCTTGTGCCGCCGCTGCCACAGCCTGCGCCTCCGCACCCCCGCCTGATGTCGCCGTTTGATGTCGGACGGACCAAAGCAGACTAGACTAGAGCCATGGAGGAATATAATGTACGAGGTGCAACTCTCGCCGTTTGATAGTATGGATAAGAGAGGTTCGTTTTCTTCGTATGGGATCTATTTTAAATAACTTGCGCAATTTTGAGCTCTACTTCAGAAATTTGGATGAAAGATACAGGTGCGATCTAACAATTCCTCTGTCGCTGATTTCATCCACAAAAGCAACGCTCCAGCTCGGGCGAACGGGCATCGAATCCGTTTCTTGTGCAATGTGTGTTTCGTATCAGAATGTTTTCTTTAGCTGTGAGTTAACAATTGTGAATCAAATGATTGCAAAAAGAAAAATTGGGATATAATTAACCCTGGAGAGATGGCGGTTGCCGGAGTTACGTTAGAGTTGGCGCGGGGTCATTTTTGACCGCTTTAAGTTATTTCTTTATAAAATTATATGTAGCAAGAAATAAATGCAAAATTAGTTGTTTTAATAATAATCAATCATTTATTAGGTCATATTAACTTAATGCACTATTATAAACAAACGTGCAAATGAGGAATTGAAGCAAATAAATGGGCAAAATTATCATTTATCTTTCATTTTATGTAGTGACTCCGTATACATTTTCCTGAATATTTCAACGACAAAGGAATCAGAAAATTCAGTAAGTTTCATTTTCTAACATTGTCTCACATAAAAACAAACAATTTATTGAAAATGCTTTAAAGTCAATCAATACAAATTATAAAAAGTACGAAATTTGATGTTTGTATTGGTTTCACAAATATTTATATATGAATTATTAAATATAAAATTTTGAAAATCTTTTAGACAAAAGCTAAAAAATGTGGTGAAAGGTTTGTGAAATGTAAAGCTTCTGATTTGCAAAATCAGCTAAGAAAAGATGCTTGGGGTCACAAGAGACCCCGCGCCACCTCTCTCGGGTTAATTCTGTAGACTTTTATATCAAGATCTGTTTAAATGAATCATATGGATATAGAATATCAGGTAACTATTTACCTACATTGTCTTGGTATACGATCATGTAAGAATGTTTCCAGAATATGTTTAATGAGTACTAAACAGAAATAGTATTTGTTTAGAAATACGAACTCATTCTTCCCCTACTCAAATTACTCCTGTCTTTTTAAACAAGTAGGCGCGCAAATAGCGGAATGCGTGATATTGTGGAGGTTATTGTCTACTCGTACATTCAAGGATAATTATTGTCCTCCATGTTCCCCCCTTGGATGTCCATAAAGTAGATTCAGATCGATGAAGCTGCCACAATGATAAAGAAGTATGCACTCCGCCCAGCAAAATGTAGAGCTGTCGCTTTGTTCGTGCTCCTTATTGTAGATGGCACTACACGAGTTTCCTTACATGTTAATGTATTACTGCGTGTTGTAGCGCTGCAGGGGTTGGGCACCTGCTGCCGCCCGCCAGAGGCGCTTGAAAGGGGAGGGCTCCCTGAAGAAGGACTCCCTGAAGGACGCCTGCTCCAGCGGGGTGGGGGGAGCTTTGGGAGTACGGAGATAGTGGTCGAGTACACGATGCAATGAAGGTTCGCCATTGAAGGTTCGTCGATGCAACGATTTGCGAAGAAGATGAGGCGTCTAGCCATCTTTCTTTCCACCTCCGCAAAAAAATGGGTTCAAATTCCCATGAATCAATGTTAAATTTACCGAGTACAAATGGTTTTGAAGCACGTTTCTTAGGAAATAATTCATTTCCCTAGTCATTTCACCGGTTTTCAGTATTTTATCACTATTTTCACCAAATCCAAGATTGCCACCAACGTAAGAATTATCAAAAAAAGACAACAGGCGAGAACCTAGAAAGGAGTTTTGGATGACATAAATATTGATATGAATGTGTTGAGTGACAAGAATTCTGGTCGAATTCTAGGGCATAAACTGAGAACACGAAAAGAAAATCTTTCGGTGACGACTTGCTCACAATAAAAGCGGAAAAAAGCTGCGAAGAAATGCAGGTATTTGCAATTCAAGACCAGAAAGCGATAGATGGTCGACAACTAATTATAATCACACCTAAGGGTAGACTTTATAGCATTATCTGAGTTATAAAGGCTGAAATGAAGCTAGGGCGAATAGAATAATGGAAGATAATGTGAAATCTAATAACAGCGCGCTTGTTTGACGCCAGAACAACGTAAAATTATAACAAGGTGCTTGTGGGATGTAAAGACTTGTTGGCGCCAATGTGTACGGCGTCCTGGGGCGCCAGGAGATTGCGGCAATGCATCGACAATAGAGTGAGAGTTGAAGAGGCGACGGCACGGAGCACGCAGAAAATTTGCCGCTCCGTCAGAGATTGGGGGAGAGCGAGAGTGGGGGAGGGCCGCGGCAGGAAGGCCGGGGGCGGCAGGCGCGACAAACGACAGGCTCCGGGGCGCGGGGGCCGAAGGTGAGGGAGGCGGCGGCGCCGACGGAACCCAACGGGTGCGCGGAGACCGCCCCGACGGTAATGGATAAGCACTGCGCCATCCACTCGCCAAGTGTGTTTTCATTATTATGCTAATTAGTTTGAGGGGCGATTCCACGAGAAGGGCTGCCGCCCGCGCCGCCTCGCCCGACGACCCGGTGGCGCAGAGGACGCGCTCTCTAAGAGGACGGCGGGGGCGACAGAGGCGCCCTCGGCGCGCCGAGGGCGTCGTGGGGGCGACGAAAGGCGGGGAACGTTGGCGGAGGTGCAAGGGGAGGGGACGGCGCGGGAGGAGAAAGCCGGGGGGCGGCGCTTGAGGGGGCAGTGGGGAAGGGAGCGGCAGAGGAGGTGTTGGCGGGGGAGGGGACGGCGGGGAGGGGACAGCGGGGGAGGGGACAGCGGGGGAGGGGACGACGGGGGAGAGGACGGCGGAGGATGGGACGACGGGGGAGAGGAAGGCGGGGGAGGGGAAGGCGGGGGAAGCGATGGCGGGGGAGGGGACATGGGGAGGAGATGTTAGGTGGGGACGGCGTGGAAGGACGCCGGGGAAGGGGCAGTAGGGGAGGGGAATGCAGGGGTGGGAACGGCGGGGAGGAGAGGGGACGGGGGGTGGGCAGGGGTCTGGGAGGGGCAGCGGAGTGAGGACGGCGAAGAGGGAGAGAACGGCGGAGGAGGGGGGTGGCGGGATAGCGTCGGGAGAGTGGCAACATCGGTCGCGTGGGGTGGAGGGGGTGAGGGCGGCGAGGGCAGAGGCGGCGGAGGCGACGCTAGTAACGATGCGATCCAGACCTGCGTTAAATACAAAGGCTGTTGCCGAGGCAGATTCTGAAGCAGACAATTGCTAGATGCGTTTCATATCTTGTGCAACACAAACGAGATTGCTCTATTCATTCGTTCAAGTACCCTTGAACAAAGACCGTTATGTTGTCCTGAATATGCTTATATAATTCATTGAAATCCAACTATTATGGAGGAAAAGGACCCTAAACATACAACTGTTCTCGTTCTAATTAGGATATGCACACTCTGAAATTGGAATAAAAGCTTATGTTAACACATGTCAAATAGCGAAATAATATTTGAGAAAATGAAAGAATCAATTTGTCTGACAACTGAGTTAGGAACTGTCGTCATTCTATGGTATACAATAAAGTACCATGCAAGCAAATATTCGAATTTGTACGATACTAATATTTTTAATAATCAGATATATGAATGATATAATTTTTTAACAAATATTTAAATATTATCTCTACACGACATTTACATTATATACCAGAGAAGAGTGTGACATATTAATTATGTATGCATGCGAACACCGTGTCCTTTGAATCTGAAAATTCTCTCACAAATATATCTGCAAAATGGCAAAATTGCTTTTTTCAGACAGCAGTCTTTGAATTGCAAACATCACGACCAACAGCAATCCTTGCTATGGTATTCAATAAAATCAATATTTACAGGACAATCGAAATGAGAACGAAATTTTCTTTTCTGGTACGATAACTTCATGAAAAACAGACGTTACCCACAATTTACATTACGCGTGATAAAATAAAATTGCACTCATATCGAGAGACAATGGTATATTTTTTATACGCACGAAAAACGTTCGCAAAAGCGACGCACCAACTGAAATTGAGCGCAGGATCAACTACCGCGTACGTCGACCACGCCCCCTTGGCAACCCCACCCCTGGCTCTCCAACGCACATGAAACATTCAACGCTGTTTTATGTTAAATGGGCGTACGGTCGAAACCCCATAAATGCATTATACACGATTTAATTTACTGGCAAATTACATCAAAGGCCGTGTCCGCGATAATTTCTGTGTCCGCGCAAGTACAGTTCTCGTATTGTGAAAAAAAAACAAAAAAACTCGCGAAACACGAAAATAAAATAGTACGCCACGAAAGCACTTCGGGATAAACGTGCATAGTAATAGCGGTGAATGAGCCTTACAAAAGGCAGTCGGGCTACCCGCGGGGAGTTATGTCAGCAAATCGCTCCGTGTTTCTGAGAGCTATGTGCTATTTCATTGCAAAATTCTGTTCACTAGGTTTTGGGCACGAAGATGAAAATTAGTAATGGAGCGAAAACCATGATATGAGTTTTGAGTACTACGAAAATTTCCCTCTTATTTACGTAGTTATATGTGAATCAGAACCAGAAAGATTTCCAAGATTAATTTCTCTAAAAATCAATTTTTAGTTATTCAAATTCATGTAAAGGACTGTATGAAATATTAATACAGCGTTGTAAGCTACGATGCAAAACTCAAAGCACATCCTAAGGATTTATCAGTTATTTACTACAATATAAAATGAAAAAATGGCACAATAACACTGCCATTTTTCTAAAAACTTTCAAGCAAATATTGCTATTTTAAAAATATTATCTACGTCTATGATCGGGTGAGCGCAGTCAATATCAGTTTATGCTGTGCTAATGACGTATGTATATTACGGTATAATTAATTATCTCAAATGTCAACTAATGAAAATACCAGCTCAAATATGCATTTAGTTTAATATTGTATGAACGGTATACCATTATGTCAACGGTCAGATCGAAATAATTACTCAAGATTTCACCTAAATTTAATATGAATGACAGGATGCAGATGAAAAAGAAATATAATGAAAGACCTGATATGCAAATTATTATTATTATTATTATTATTATTATTATTATTATTATTATTATTATTATTTGTTATTTGAGTGCAAGTAAAAAGCGATAAAATTTATTTAACAATATTATCAATGGAAGCGATGCTCATTTTTTAAATGTAGTTATTAAGAAGACGGAATGGAGTTTTCACAGCTAGAATTAACACCCCCACACACACACACACACCATTTTAATTTCAAGAATAACAGCACACGAACGAAGTCATACCTTTAATCTCGTCTTTTGGAAGCAGACTTCGTAAATGCAAAGCACTACCCCGTCCGCACCAGGTCGTACCCAACCACCGCTCGGCATTTCCCGGTAAAAACACACACTTGGTTTCTCGGGAGCTGGTAGTGTTTTATGGGCGCCCCGACCCGCAGACTTATTGAACACCCGGAGCACTGCGTGAAACGAGTCTTCGGCGCCTCGTAGCCACCCGCCGGGGCGGGCAAGCCGTCTTCACTTGGACACCGCGCGCAGTGGGATTTGTTTCGAATCGAACAGAGTCAAAATTGAACCTCAGTGGTGCCGTAGTGGTCTTGGACCGTGGGGCCGCGAGTTCGAGTCCCACCTCGGGCATGCTTGTATGCGATCGTCCTTTCACCCCCTATCATCACCATATCGTTACATCGAATGGTGGTCGCTAATGACCTAGTAGTTGATGCGACCTTAAAACAAAAGTTGAAGACCTATTGCCCGATTTGAACATAGTGACTTGTGACAGATCATCCACTGCGACGCGATTATCCAATCGGGAAATTCATTGCCAAATAACGTCGTAAGGAAGCTTCTGATAGAATACATCGCCTCCAGCTGAGCTGTCAGATGTCGTATCGTCATGCTAATTAGCAAACCTCTTAACTCCATATTTCCTCCTCTATTTTATTTTAACTTCATGATAAAATATAATTATGAAAGAAGAGTAATAATTAAAAGTAAATAACAAATCGAGCATCTTAAATAATTGCGTTTCCCAGTACTTATAAGTTCAAGGGGAAAGGAACAAAAATTCTGCTTCCAGGCTATGTTTATCCTTTTCTATGCAAAAGTGTTCAGTCTGGAGTTACGAGGTATGCTAATTAGCATGACAGTATTTAAGTAGCACAACAGAGCATAGCTCATCACGTTATTGACGGTTGTTACGCTAAGTTCATCAGATGGTGTTTGGTCTTTTATTTTTAAAATAGAAAACAGAAAATTGTTTTAGGATAAATGTTTTACATAAAAATACAATACACAATATAATAAAATATGTGATATATAACAGCAATAGAAATGTTTCGGAAAATGACTATGTCCATCTTCAGGAGAGAGATCATTTCCTTTTTCTGAGATCTTCAACAGTTTTTACTAAGGCGCGTTCCGTATGGTGACATGTGTACATTGATATTATAATTCTTCTAATTAAATCTGACCATTGTTTAAAATATTATATTTCATTGTTTTGACATTTAAAATCCAGCCTGAAGATGGAAATAATCATTTTCCGTTACTATTACTATTAAGTAACACATATTAATATATTGCATATTGTACTTTTATGTGAAGCAGTTATCCTAAAACAATTTTCTGTCTTTAATTTAAAAGATCAAACACAGTCTGACAAAGTTGAAAAATCAATAGACGGAAAAGTAAATAATAACTTAACGCCTTGTTTGTTAATCAATCGGGTATTGGAACAAGATGATACGTTACGAATATCGTACAACGTTTCATTCCTTTAAATCAAAATCCAATTGAACATAACTTTGATGAAATATAGTTACATTTGACTAATCATTCTAGGAAAGGTGACTCGAAGTTAAAATTTAAAGAACACAATGAACTATTCGAATTCTGTGTTATAATAGTACTAATTACAAAAATTATTTTAATAATGGTAAATTTTCAATACAGGTATTCGAAGTATTTAAAATTTGATTTTTTATATTTCAGCACAAAATAACATGAAATATATTTTTTTCGCTGAAGTTACATGCCAAAATCTCGGGTCTCTGGAAAACAGACACCAGCCTAAAACAAACGAAGGATTGTGAGAGAAACGAATGCAGAAAAACACACCCGAGTTAATACTCATCACATCGTCATCGTTGCTAGAGTTTAAAGAAGCATGCATTGCCAGTTCGTCCGACGATATCGGCGGGAACCCACAGTGCGGAGGCGGTGCGGGGCGGCGTAACCCATTTGCTGCAATAGGGCCCGAGATGGTGAGGGAGGGCGAGCGGGCGGGCGGATGCGGGGGTGTCCGCGGCAGCGCCTCCGCCGCAACCTCTGCAGGAAGGAATTCAATCCGCGCCCAGCCGCACCCCGCCCCGCCCCGCCCCGCCCTCCGCAATTATTGGATCCTTATGCTAATGCCATTGCCGCCTATTCCGTACGTAAAAGAAATTTAGTACCTCAACAGCCGCTGCGGAATGGCAGCAGAAGAGAGGGCGGACGGGGGCGGTGGAGGCGGAGGCGGGAGTGGAAAGGGACGTGGGGATTGGGATGGGGCCAGTGCTATGGGAGCGGAGGGAATTGGGAGAACAATTAGACGCTGAGGAGATGGTAGAGTCGTGGTGCACGTGGTGGAAGCGATGGACGTGGTGGAATTTGATGGTGATGGATGTTTTCGAAGTGATGGACGTGGTGGATGTGATGGACGTGTAGGAAGTGATGGACGTGGTGGAAGTCATGGACGTGGTGGAAATGATGGACACGGTGGATGAGGTGGAAGTAGTGGTGACCGGTGGCTGTCACGGTGACGGTTGACGCGAAGGATAGATAACGTAAGTCTCACACGCTTAGAATGATGAATTTGAAAAGATGCATCACCTGAAGTATTCCGTATATAGCAAATGCTTCTCGTAATTGGAATGTAGCTCTTTTGTGCAGGACCCACAACAGAAAAAGTTTGTGTAATCGTTAGTGTTTCTTTGATAAGCAATGCGCTGCTTTTTATATGTGTATTCGCTTCGCATCACTTCAAATTTTTTCGTCTCCTGGATCTGACGACACTTGGTTTCTTCATTTACTCCGCCCATCTTTCTGTGAGTCTCCCTCGCTAATGTTTATCGATACTTGGAATCTGCAACGTTATGTTATATGTCCCGCATTTTTACTTTATCTTTACTAGGTTCCTGGTGAAAAATCATAAGTTGAGGCCCCTATAAAAAAACGTGAATACAACATAGCGAAGCTGCATTATGGTGCGTCTAGACTAGTAGACATTTTTTGAGAGGTCGTAAAAATGTTGGTCAACCCCGAAGACCGGATGGCTCTGCGATATGTATTCTTCCACCGGCCAAAGGAGCCGAGTAGCAGCTGTTAGTGCATCAATGTCTTAGTGCCGTGCGTGCATTTAAGAGTTTATCAGATACCTACAAAAATGATAGTCATTAAAGCAATAGTAATAATTGTTCCAAATCATGTCGAAAAGCAAATGAGAATATGTGAATTAAGTCATCAAACGAAAAGGCAATAAACATTGAATATAGAACTACGTGCGATTTACATTCATCGATTTAATAAAACTCGCAAAAGACATTCACATAATTATGCCAATAAATAATATTTACAGAAAAGTTCGAAATTCCACTTTTCTGAAATTCTATCTGCATAAATACTTTGATTTCTAGCGAATATTCTCCAATAGAAGGAATGTCAGAAATAATATGGAGTACAACGGACCTAGTTCACGTTAGACAACATTCGTGGAACGAAAAATTACTTCACCGACCACGTCTCCTAATTTCGTTTGGCATCAATGTGTATCTCAAAGCAGCTCACATGACCGAAGAGACAATAACAGAGTATTGTCTCTACATCTACTAGACGACAGTGTGAATTATTATTACTCCTATTATTATTATTATTATAGCTATTATTATTATTACTATTATTCTAACTAAATTATTAATAAATTAAAAAACGAACTGAAAATGTGGTTACAAAATACATAAAGAGGTCAATAAATATGTTTGATGAGAAAACTGTAAGAAAGCAGTATTTATGTGTAAACAATGTAATTAGAATTGTCTTATAGTAATGTTATTTGTTAATATTAGTATAGGGATTGTTATGTATTATCTGATCAAAATAAATGAATATCTTTATCAGAAAGGTGAACACATCAAAGACCTATGTGAACTTATATATTAATTAAATGTATTATATTATTAAAGATATAGTAACAATATAGACATAGAGCAAAACCTAAAATATTTTATAAAAAGGTAAAATCATAAAGTATTTCTTTTTGTCTTTTGTTATTTCTGCAAATACGCACAAACTATATTCTAGAGGTTAATCATTACTCTAATCGTGTGAGATTGCATTAATGTACAACCCAGTATTGTAATTGCTACCACAATTAGGAGTGTTACCTGTTTAAAATTACATTTTAAACTTGTAGTAAAATAATATCTAAGAATAGATTTTGTGTTGGGAATGACATAGAAAAATGTTGTACTGATCGTGTCAATGTTAATGTAAACTTATGGTATGTCAATGTTATAAATGTTAAAAAAAATACTGTACTATTTATGTAATTATGGCCACCTGATGTTAAGTCAGTCTGACTTATCAGGACCCACAACAAATTTGATGAACATAAATATTCTATTCTATTCTACTATTATTATTACTATTATTACTACTATTATTATTATTATTATTATTACTATTATTACTACTATTATCATTATTATTATTATTACTATTATTATTATTACTATTATTATTATTACTATTAAGTTTATACATCCCTTAGCAGGGCGAAGGTAACCAGCTTAGTGCAGGAAGGTTTCACATCATCTGAACGAAACGTCTTGATTTTGAACATCCTCTAGTCCACTCTACACTTACAGCATTTTTCATGTCGTCAGATCATCTAGTTTCCTGTCGGCCTCGTCGTCTCCAACCTCCTCGCGGGCCCCATACTGTTGCAGCAAGAGCTCACCTTTGGTGCTCGGGCCTCATCAAATGCCCACCCCATCTCCATTTAATACAGTGTGAATGGTCTGCAACAAAGATGCTGGATAGGAGACGGGAGGTACTAGGCAATGCTGTTGGTAGCCAAGGAAGGGGGCGGGAGCCACCAAAGGGTTGAAGGCCGTTCACGGAAGGACGTGGCAGTTACGGTGGCCCAGTAACGGACTTGCAGGAGACTGATGAGGGGACATCGTCTTCAGGAGGCAGCGAATTTAAGAGCCGCTCCAATGGCGAGAGAACGGCGGGGTAACAAACTGCCGAATGGCCGGAACATAGCCTTATAAAGTGAAGGAAAGTGGAGCGTTTTATGGATTGCTTTCTTTGCCAAAAGAAATTTCTCGGTGTGATTTCAGACTTCTTGAGACCTCGAGGAGAAAGAACCTTCAACAGTACCCATCACACAGAAAATTTCGTGGAAAAGATGAATTACAAATTTTAAGGAATTTAACATTGAATTTAGAATATTTCAAGTCAATAATAAAGAATAATGAATAAACGCTTAATTTATTTAAGTTAATAAATCAGATTAAGAAATATACTCAGATTAATGATTCAGTTGATCATTAAGGATTAACTGAATATCAAGCAGTAGTTCGGGCGAAACAGACAGTACGTGCAGTATACATAATCAAAAAATATGCATTGAAGAAAGCACTGAAAATAAATATTTCATTCGAATAGTGTCAAATATCTCGTTTAGGTAGAGTAATATAAATATAGAGCACAACTTTCAATCAACTGAAAATATAGAGAAAAACGCTTGTAAACCTTTGCGATTCTTGTTTGGACCTACAGTCGATTTTGGTCTGGCCGTGAACAGCTTGGCATAAGCAATCTTTCTTAATACGATTCAAATATATATATAGTGTATTTTATTTGACATTAATTCATTAACGACTTTTAATTAAGAATTAATACTTAAGTAATACAATAGTTACGTGAGAGAACTGAGTCACGTTAATCAGCATTTCTGGCGTAAAATGCATTCCAAAATTTACTGCGACTACTCACGACAATGTTTGCTAATCGCGGAGCCCAAAGGCTGCGGTCTTGCCGTTAACTTGGAAATGCGCAAGTCGAATTAACGACATCAAAACTAAAATAACTTTGACAAACAGCTTAAGCCAATTACCTTGACAAGTACCTCGACAAGTACAACTCTCTGAATAACCTCTTTTACACTGCACATTTCACATGTTCTATTTGCATTATTACATTATTTCGCTCTTTTTATATTGCTTTTTTTTAATACTTTGCCTTGGTACCTGCTGTTTTGCCGTTGCCGCTGTCGTCAACACCCGTTCGCGAACGCATTGTGTGTGCCCGCCGACGAGCAATATTAGCTTCCCCGCGGGTCACCTGACCGCGTCGCCGCCTCCCCTGGACGGACATTACCGACCACAGATTGCGTCTCGTTCATCTTCATCAGCGCCTCGACCGCTCTCTCCACCGCCCAAACCACAGCCTCTCCGCCCGCGGGGTCCACCGCCTTGCCGTGGTCTCAAGAAGCATGCCACCTACAGGGATCCAGTGGCGTAGCGTGACCCGCGCGTTTGGGGATGCTCAACAATAACGCCAACTGAACACAACATAATGTTTAATGTTCTCTAGAATCTATGTTATCAAAACAAATGTTACAATACTTCAACAGATTTATGTCAGGAGAGTTCTTGAAAGCAAATTATGCAATGGCTTAGCTTTAATTCTCTTGCGCCATTGGCAATGAGATCACTTGTGAATTTATACAGTTCAGACCAAAATATAATTAATATATTTTATGAAGAATTCATTTTCTTAGATATTAATTAAGAATTAGTAGGCAAACACTATTTCTCCTGTTAAGTGCCCATGACCAAACAGAGAATCTCATGTGAGAAAGAAAAATATTTCACTGGCAGCATCAAGTGTGCTGCGCTCTCGTGCACAAACGAGCAACTTGTTCATACACCTCTTGCTCATATGCATCGCCCTGCTCAGTCGTACGCTAGCGTCAGAAACTCGTGAATCTTTGGGAGAGGGGTGAGGTGGGGAGAGGGGAACTTCACCGTCTGCGCATGCGTCATTGCCCTTCGCAATCTCTTGGCAGATGCTAGAACCATTTTAGCATACAAGCAATCAGAGGCAGGTTGTACCAACGCGCCGAATTCAATCACAGGAAACCACTTTTAATATTAATACAAAACGTGTTTCGCTCAATAAACCACTTGTAAGTTTATCGATACAACATTTAGGATTCTTTGATTAATATTTGACGTGGAGATGCTCAGCATCTTAGTGTCCCCTGACGCTACGCCACTGCAGGGATCCCTCCCAGCCCAAACAGAAACAGCCCAAAGTAAAGGCAGCTCCACACATTCAGCGTTCGCCGAGCAGCTAGCTACTGCTCGCCCAATCCCCAAAAGCTGATGTGTTCGGCGAATGTTCGCTTCGTTTGATATGTCCAAATGACCGACATGCGGTGGATAGGGCGAGTGCCGAATGTTCGTCACTCGGGAAATAGCGAGCCACTCATCCACACTACTTGAGATTCGGTGAGCGGTTGCTCGCTACTCGCCAAATAACGCATGTTTGGAGCCACCTTTACTTCAATACATCAAACAATCGTCACGAATAAGTCTTAATCTTTTGCAGTCTACCCTTCCAATCTTTTCCGTAGGTTAAACAGGTTGTTGAAATTGCATTACACAATCTCTCTTTGTCGATGCAATCAATCTGTATTGCCGAAGAGTGAAGAAATCAAAGAACCTACCACAAATGTAGTCAACTTCGCAGATAAAACTACATAGTTTCCTCATGAAACCGACACTTTAAAGTATCATTCGTTGTTTGAATATGATTCATCGGTTTCACCAAGTTAATACCCACAACCGCACACCCAACGGCTGCGACACTTCATCCTCACGTCATCTCCTGTCGACACAGCGTCTTCACCAAGTACCCGCAAAACCATTTTATTCACAATGGTAAGACTGTAGGATTTCTGTTACCACAACTTCCGTTCACATTGTTCTCCCAGCCGTCCCGCAACATCACCCCTCCCCCAGCCTAATCCGTCAATTCAGTTCTTCCAAGAAGCAGTCGTGCACAGATTATAGCGAAGATAATTTAGGCAGGACGCTTCCCCTCTTTGAATTCTCCATTCCGTGGCCACCCCTCGTGCAGAATACTTCCTCTTCCCCTAGAGGGCAAATGAAATTCCCTGTTAGGTTACGATTCCGGCGATACATCGTACGTACGGTGAGAAGATGGGTTGGGAGCTCCGAGCCGCCCGCTTTTCTCTCCGAGTGGCCCCCACGTGAGTATATATGATTTTTTTTTGTTTCGTTTGTATATTCTATCAAGATATTGATATGAAGATATAGTGATCAATAAACAACAAAATGGCACTTTTAAAATCATATGAACAGTTTCTCTCGTTTAATGTTGTAAAGTGTCGGTTTCCTGTGGAAACTGCGTATTTTTTTCCGCGAAGTTGACTACATTTGTGGTAGGTTCTTTGTTTTCTTCACTCTTTGGCAATGCAAATTGATGACATCGCCAAACAGACACATTGTGTTATGCAATTCCAACTACCTGTTTAACCTACGGAAAATATCGGAAGGGTAGGCTGGTTGGGATCTTGGCTTCGAGGTGGCAGTTCCTGATAATTATCGCAAATTAAGCAGGGATTCATCTGGGGCATTGTGAGTGGTTGACTCCCGTTTGGTGTTCTCGCTTTGACGTGGTAATTCCTGATACTTTTTGGAAATTAAGGAGGGATTCATCCCAGGTCTTATGTAGTACTCAAACATGACTCCTCTACCAACCTAGAAAGCTGATAGCTCCATAATATAGTGCGATTTTTGTAATTCTACCCTTCAAGCCCCTACGGCCGCGATGGAATACCACGTTGCATTTCGCGTCTTTCTCGGTCGTGCCGCTACACGTCGCATGATGGTAAGCTCTGTTTGATACCGTCAGGATCATGCAATATCTCGCGGCCCGACTGGGAAAGACGCGACATACCGTGACATATTCCATCGTGATGACAGGCCTTGAGGGGCAATGTAACAAAAACCACACTACAGCTGAGCGGTCCTATCGCGGCAGAATTGGGGAGTTCCCGCGAGAGGCGTTTCGGTGATCCAAACGCCAGCCTGGCGGTGCACGAGAGCAATCTGAGGGGATGAGGTTTAAACCACGTAGGCAATGTGTCTGCTCTAGAGTGAGCAAAATCCCCATATGAGATATGTAACTAAAGCGCATTCTGCTGGCAGGTCGTCCATGAGCACAACGGTCGCATATATAATTTCTCCGTCCAAGGGTAGACATTTCGGACTTCGCGAAAGTTGGACGATTGCTACGGGTTTGCAGACAACAGGAAGCGGCGAGCAATGCAAGGGAGAGAGTAGTGGAGAGTTCCACTGGAAAATGACCTTTAGCCGCTTAGATTTATTGTTCCTCTAGTGTAGCAGAAGAGGCTACGCAGTCGAGGATGTGCGATGCTCTTGACAGGCAATTGTGCGCGGACTGCTCCGAAACTGCGTTCGCCATGTCCAGCGTTTTATCTTTTTTACTTTGTGGCCTATTAGCAGACAACAATTTTGTTGGGGAAGAAATCTGTGGGAAGGTGCTTAACGCAGATGTTCGATTCAACCGGAGATGCGCACTTTAGAAGCGTAATAAAAGCAACAACAATTTTTAAAATGGAACAGAGATAACGATGAAAAAAGCTCGGTAATCTTGTGGAAAATAAAACAATGGCCGGTAAAGAAAAAACCTTCAGAAACCAGCAATAAGATATAAAGTGATGGGTGATAATGGATAATAATACCAATGACAATGACAATAATAATAGTAATAATAATAATAATAATAATAATAATAATAATAATAATAATAACAACAACAATTTCTGAATTCCACTTCAATTTTATGGGCAATATTCTTCCAATGCTTTCATTATTTGTAAATAAAATTTCACGAGAAAATGTTTAGAAATATATCTCAAATAAATCATTATTCCTCACAAATTGTAAATAGATCAAAATTAATATTCTGGGAATACATTAATTTTAGTATTCACATTATACTTATCGTTTTGGTAAATTTCAGTAAGACAATAAAGAATCTTAAGAATATACCTACATTTTTATTCCTCAAAGTGTGTTCAAGAAAATGAGAAGAATCAGCATGGGCATTTATAACATAATTAATACGTGGTAAAAGAGATTAAAATAAATGTAAACATACGAAAATAAATAAATACTATGCTCAAGTGAAATGATAGCGACGAACAATAATATTTGAAACGAAAACATAGAAGGAAATCAGTATAATAATAAAATAAGGTAAAAACCAATGTTATACAACTATTTCAGCACATTAACAAAAAATACGACGGAACTTAAAAAGTTTCTTAAATTAAAACCAAGTATTACATCTATTAGTGTTGCTCTCTTCAGTGGTTTACCTACTTATTAACCTTATAGACTCATCAATTGTTTTCCTCCCACACTGCAAACAGGTCACAGATCGCTTGGTTCTTCGATCATAAACATGTGTTGATTGGTAAAAAACCGTTATGGTTGGAAAGAAACATGTTACACGGTATGGAACAAATCTATTACTTTGCACGATTTAGTAAAAAAACAGAGAAAAAATATTCTATGAGATACTACTGGGAATCAATTCTACAGAAAAAAAGAAATGCTCTATAGGAATTATTTAGGGACCGACCAGAATTCAGTGATACATAGTTCACTGGTTCATTCAAATGCTGAACTATATCGAGACCTCAATAAGACCTCATCTCAAGGAAAGATCCAAGAAACAAATTTGATATTCCTCAAACGCCAGAAAATGCATTAAAATCCGTTAGCTCTAAACGTCATCGATATTAGCCAAGAAATTACTCACTTCAATAGAAATTTCCCTCTTCCGCTTGGACACTTAACATACACCCAAAAATCCATTCTGTTATTCGAATGTGAACATTTTTATTACAGTTTTGTTAAGAAAGCAACGGCTTCCTGCGATTTTGATTGATAACTGATTAGTTGATAATTGTTGAGGATTGATTTCGAGCGCATCAACTAAGATATTAGTGTAATGTATGTTTTATTAGATTAGATTTATTTAAACTGCAATTCGGTATAACCCGGTGGCAGATAATTACAAAATCATAAAAATACACAGTCTCTCAGTAACATAGAACACTAATACCAATAATAATAATAATAATAATAATAAGGTACTTAACTAGCAAATTATATACTAATAATGGTAAAATAATAGAAGTAATGGTAAAATAATGATAATAATGTAAAAACTGACTGATTCATTAAACATTAAATTACATTAAGAGAGAAAAGAAAAGAAAAAGAAAGAAGGGAAAAAATAAAACTTCTATACTCTAACTAAGCACTAAATGTTTATACAATTAGAATCACACTGCACTTCACTTCACTAAGACCTGAAAACATTTCCATCTTTATTTCTCTGCTATACACTGCACACCTCACTTCACAATAGAACACTTAGGCATTGCTATATAACCCACTATTCTCCCTCATTTACTTAATAATACCCTAAATTAATTTCCTAAACTGTTGAACGCTTTGAGGAAAGGGTTCAAAGGTTTTTGCAGGCAATCTATTCCATTCCGTAATCGTTCGATTAGTAAAAGAAAATTTTCCGACATCCGTTCTCTGCTGTCTTAAATTTATTTTGCGCCTGTGATCCACTCTACTGATGTATGTAGGAATACATATCAGCCGATTAATTTCTTTCCAAGCTGGATTATGGCGGGATGTGGCAGTGATCTTTCCCCGCTTGATGGTGAGATTCGGCGTCGACCTACCATCGGCTAACGGTGCTTTTCCCAATCAGGTATCTCCCACCAGCTAGGCACCGCCCCAGCCGGGACAAACTCTAATCTCCCCACCCGTCTCCCGGCATGTATGTAGTGCATTGCATATAAGTGTAAGTGGGTGTAAGTAAGGGGTGAAGATAGGACAAGGAAATGGAAGGAAAGACCATGCTTGGTTCGTGGCCCGTTTGTTAGGGTGTTGCTCCGGCATTCGTCTGGTTTTGATCGGAGAAACCACGAAAATCTCTCGAACAGTGCAGCCAGTACCAAGAATTCTCCTCCCGACTGGTTGAATTTGACCTAGCTGTGTGGCTAGTGTCGAAAATCCTACCACCGTCGGGACTCGAATCTAGGACTTTCCCGATCAGAGGCATTGCAGTTAGATCTATTGATGCCCTCAGCCACCTCTGCCCGTACTTGCTACGACTTAAAGTGTTAATTTGTTACAAGTTAATTGTAAACAACTCTATATAGTATTTACTTATTATTTCAAGTATAAAACAGATATAATTTTTTTACGTCGTAGTATAACAAAATGAAAACAGCGAGAACGAAGGAGGCGCTCTCTACCTTCCAGTAAACTCACCTCTACTACAAGAGCCCTGCAAGTGTTCTCCCAAAAATTCGAACGACGACACACGTAAAGCGCACCCCCCTCCGCAGAGGCAGATCAGGCCGATCATTTGGAGGGGGGGCATGCCCCCTCATCGTAGATTTTTGTTACATAATAAACTTATTTGTTATCATATTGTATATTATTTATGTACTATAGATATACAACACAATATTGTTATTTAAATAATTACACAATTCGAAATAAATTCGAAAAAAATAAATAAATAATAAATATTTAAATCAATTTTGCCAAATAAAGGAAGGTAAACGAAAACTCCAGGCCTTTTGGGAGGAAGGCATGGTAGGCATGCCCCCCTGGATCCGCCAGTGCCCCTCCGAGTGATCTAATGGACACAGAGGGGGGGGGGCTGTTCGTCCCGACCTCGATGCGACCTTTTATTCCCAACCTCCTCTTTCCACAAGGGGAGATCTCGTTTGAAGCGGAGTCTGTTTTTTCAACCGCCGCCGCTCATCACAATTACAGACTCCGACGGAGAATGCAGCACCTTCACCGGCGACCCGCGATCTCACGGTCGCGTCTCCCAGCGCGCCGTCTGGAGGCCCTCCTGCGCGGTGACACTCTGCGCAGCTAATGTGGTCCACCTTGTGGCTCCATCAAGGTCTCTAGCACTGGCTTGTGGCGCTTATCAAACGGGGCTATATAGAACTCTGGCATTGGCTGACGTCATTCGAAAAATGTATTTGTAGATTTGTCTAGTAAATAAGCGATTAAACTATAATAGATATAAAACTGGAATTATTAATTGTATTATTACTTAATTATTAATATTTGAAAATATAATATTTACAAAACATTTTCTCAAAGATCATTCAGGCCAATACGCAGGTATTAAACATTATTATCTTTTGCAGACTAATCATATTACATTTGAAATTCCATTCTATAAGGGAATTTATTAAATTTGAGAGAATGATGTCAGTTGCTGATCGAAAAACTAATAAAAGTTTTAATGTAATTTTTATAATTACTATTTTAATAATGTTATTTTTACAGAAAAAATATTATTTATATATTCCTAACTTATTTTGGCAAATAGTATTCCACTTTTATAAGATCTATTCCCAAACTAAAACATTTGTATATAATCGTCACGTAGGAATGTTTTCTGTTAATTTGTGTTCTTTATTGTCATTTGTTTTTTGCTAAATGAAGCTATCACTTCATTAGTTAGGAAATTCATTTATATTCTCCAATGTTTTATAGAATTCTACGCCTACACGATGTGCCTTAGAATTTTTGGTTTGGGCATTGTTTGATTGAAACCCTTTAGCAATTCAAATAGTAATATTGTTTATACTTTTCTGTTTGGATTTCTAAAGAGCTCTTTTTGAAGAGTACCTCACGAGTATTTCACGTTGTTTGAAATTTAATAAGTTATTTTAAAATACAGTAAACTCTCGTTAACACGAACTCGCTTAACACAAATTCCGCCATAACACCAACAAAACTTTGATCCCGGCAAGGGAATACAGTAATACGGACATTTATTATAGTAATCGGATAACACGAATTTTTATAACACGAACTCCGATTATTTCGGTCCCTTGGAATTCGCGTTGATGACGGTTTGCTGTATATTTCTTCTAAGGTGGATCGCTGAGGTGAACCCTTAGAATTATCAAGAAATAGTCACATTCAGTTCATTTCTGAGTAACGTTTTAAACTCACTGAACAATAGTTAGAAACTTCCTAATATTGAAGCTCTCATATACTCATTGAAGCACTGGTCACAATTTTCCCCTCATATAAAATAAAATACCATCAAATGGACAGTACTTCTCTTTGAATTATCTTCCCTAATGTCGAATTTGCTAATAATTCTAATGTAATTACCCGACATTTGAACATTGGGTCGAGACTAGTGTTGAAATCATACCTCATTATTTATTTGTATCCCAAAAAAATCTAACCACTTGAATTATTATGACCATTTTATATATTAGTATGAGTGTAAGAAGCTCAATACAGACGGAGAAAATGAGTCTTTGACGTAAGTCACACCTTTATTAATAAAAAGTGTAAATTATTTTACATTTACTCTAAATGTCGGCAACTTATTAAATGAAACTATACACAGGCTAGAAGCACACGAGCATCGCGGAAGGACGTCGTCAACGTGCGTCAAAAGTATGTGTGTTGTTTCACCGATCACACGGTTCGCCAAGACCTACGTTGATCGTTCAGAATTGTGGTGATCGCGGGAAAGTATTGCGGCATGGATAGCGTAGCAGTACTAATGTTAGGTTATAAGCGAGTGAAACTTAAAAATCAAAATGGAGGTGGTGGGTTCATCGGATAAATAATGAACATTGTTTATATGCTGAATTCCACAAACGTTTATGATATATGGAAGAAGACAGTGATGAATTTATTCTCCACATTGATTTTTTGATTGATATGATACTTTCATCCGTGCATTTTTTTAAAAATTTATTTTAATAAATTGACGAGTCCCAATGATCCGGATACTTCTGCACTTCTTCGATTGCGTTTCTATTCTAGCCATAAATCCATTGCTCTGCAATACATGTTTGTACATCTATGGGTAATGCACGTTGACTAGCGTTTGTCGTCTATTGTCCGCTACGTAATGGACGTTAACTTTAATGCACGACGCGAAGCGCGCTGGTGTGATACGGAACGTGTTTCTTGGCTGCTACGACGGACACCCATTATCATCAGTCATTTCATACTCGTCTATCGCTGACCTTATTGTTAAAAAAATGTAACATTTTAAATACATTTTGGAAGTAGATGTAAGAATTCTGCAAGGTTTAAAGCAATTGTTTCAAGCCTGTGTCAAGGTAAAGGCAACAAGGCAAAATTGTCGGCAAAACCGCCTGCGGTGCAGTGTCGTCTTCGACTACACAGAGAATTCAGAGTGTGAAGCCCATATTGGTCCGGCTTGTTTCTCGAAAGAAGAAAAAAAGTAAGTTACATAACAAAGTTTTTTAATGCATCTGTTTTGTAAGAATGAAGCCAAGACGCGCGCGATTCGATCGATATTCCAGAAGATAAAAGGCCCGCCCCGTCTGACTCCGGGAGATCGCTATCGGAAAGAATATTAATTCCGGGCGTCTCCTCCGGCAGACTGCTCTTCTGTTTAAACCTCCCGAGACGCTGCGAGGCGCGGAAATACCCCGAAGCGATTTCGCTGCGGAGGCGCGCCGCGCCGCGCCGCGTTCTACGGAGAGACTCTGGTTAAATCGGCGCCTTCGGGCGTCGCGACGACGGGAGAAGTGGCGTCGGAAACGACGGAAGGCCGTCCGATTTGCAAACTTCAACGAACGGCCTTCGCTCGGAACAAGTCGTGGCAAAATCATACCGAAACTAATCATACTTTGTGAACCAGCTGTAAAGTGCATTCAACGCTAAATAAGATGTTAGTACATAAACATATTCTTTGAACTTTCCAGCGGGCGCGCGTAAAATGTTCACACTAGCAGGCGCGTGTCGTAAATTTTACGACATTCAATGACTCTTGAAAAAAATCAAAGAAATTGTAGAATAATGGAATTTTATGTCGCATTATAATATCTAAGAATGATATTTACTACCAAATACATGTCCGTCGGTAAACGTTCGTATTTAGTATCAAAAAGATCTTGTTCCGATCCAGTATCGTTCTGATGATCGTCTATATTTTCAACATTCATTTACTGTCACTGTCACTGTCACTGTCCAATTCATGATCTTCCTCCGATCAGACAGCTCTTGAAGAATATTCTGATTTTCCTTCACATGAATTCTTTATCTGGACATTTTACAGATAATTTCGATTAAGCCAAATTATTATACAATATTTTAGCACAACTGCCGGCGCGCAGCGTAAAGCTTACGTCACTATGCACTTATCCCGAATAGAGCGTTACAAAAACTGAATGTAGCGTGCAAACTAATCAGTGGCTGCAGGAATACATCACTAAAGATACCTTCAAGGAATACCAACAACGCAGAAGTCTTTGACAACAATGAATTGACAGCAAAACAAAAAAATCTGCTATTGTCGTAAAATTTACGACAGCGCGCCCGCTGGAAGGTTAACAAACTCTTGGACGTACCTTTCAGTATGGCATGCACATAAACACAACCCCATGTCGACATCGACACAGCCTCATGTCGACAATAAATACTCAGCACAGAAATTTTCTGTACATTAAATGACATTAAATAAAATTGAGCAGATCCTACAGGATAGTAATTATAAGTACTTCGTTTACCATGTTTACCTTCGTTTACCACGATAAAAGATTCTGTAGAGTTTTAAATGATAACGTATGCTCTCGTAAACTTCTTTCTAACAAAACACAAGCACTTTCTATCTCGCTGTGCTACATAAAAATGTGTTATTCTTAGACACGTTGAAAGCTTGCAACTTGCAACGTGAAAGCTTACAACTAATCAATTTACACGGTTGCGTCTTTTCTTTAAGTTTACTCTATGTTCACTATTTTCAATGTTTGTTACAAATAATAAGATGGTCCCCGTCTTTTCTCTTCGGGTCGTTACAACGGGAGAAGTGGCGTCGGAAACGACGGCAGGCCGTCCGATTCGCAAACTTAAACGAACGACCTTTGCTCGGAACAAGTCGTGGCAATCATACTTTGTGAACCAACTGTAAAGTGCATTCACAAAGGAAACACTAAATTAGATGTTGGTACATAAACATATTCCTTTAACAAATTCTTGGACGAATCTTTCAGTATGGCATGCATTATGTCGATATCAATACAATAAATACTCAGCACAGAAATGATCCAGGCAATTAAATGACATTAAATAAAATGGATAATATTGAGGTGATCCTGATAGGATAGTAATTACGAGTATTTCGTTTACCATGTTCACGATAAAAGATTCTATAGAGAATTAAATGGTAATTTATGCACTCATGAACTAAATTAGTTTCTAACAAAACACAAGCACTGTCTATTTCGTTGTGGTACATAAAAGTGTTGTCAGTGGCGTATCTACGGTATGGCAGACATGGCACGTGCCATGGCCGCCACACACAGGGGGCGCTATTTAGAGTATAACCGTTAAAACAAATAACAACAACCCTAATTTGAAGTATCCCGACAGGGGGCGCAAATTCTATGCTTGCCATGGGCGCTTGAATACCTAGATACGCCTCTGAGTGTTATTCTCAGGTACGTTGATAGGTTGCAAGACAACGTCAAAGCTTAGAACTAATGAATTTGCACGGTTGCGTCTTTTTTAAGTTTAAGTTATGTTCACTATATGAGTAGCCTATGTTGAGATGCTCTAAATGCGCACTTATAGCCACATCAAGAAAGTGAACACACGAAATAAGCGCCACATAATGAACCCTCAGGGGGGTGAGTATTCACGAAAGCACAACGAGGCAACCGTGACATAAAATGACGCTAAATGAACCGTCCCGCCGATACAAGAGCCCGACAATTCCGCTAAACGGCGCATCGCGACGACGGCGAGAACAGCGCCGAGGGCGACGAAGACGCCGACGCCGACGCCGCGACGAAAAACGTCACAAAAGACTTCCGGCGCGACGAGCGCAGCGGAAGGAAGCGGCGGAAAGTTGGCGGCCCTGCGTCGCGGCGCGGGTGGGGGCGGGGGTGGCGGTGGCGAAGGCGTCGGACTCGAGCTGCTAATTGATGAAGCTGCGCCATTAGCTGCGGTGCGTTGGTGGGGGCGGGGCGCGGGTGAGAGAAGGGGGGAGGGGGTAAGGGGGGCGTTGCGGTGGCCGCGGGGATGCGCTTTGGGGGGAGAAACGCCGGGGCAAAGGGCAGGGGAAGGGGAGAGGGAAAGGGGAAGGGCAAGGGCTGGGGGACTTGGTTGAACGCTGCCGACGGCGACAGAGCCACCGGGTTGGAGACGCCAGGAATGCTCGGCGTCTCGCGATGTGCGCTATGGCCCGGGCGGTAAATTTTCTCAGTTTCAAAAGCAGGAGTCAATTTTCTCAACGTGAAATGCGGAGGAAAGAATGCTATCAATACGTTCAGATAGTTACAGTAAACAGATTTGTTATCTTTTAATATTGAAATCATATTTCTGTGGTCACGGCGTACAAGTTCTTAAGTCAAAAATCTTAGTTTGGAGAAAACGAAAATATTATCGAGTCAACGCTTCTTCCTATTTCTATGCTTAACTCTATTTCCAACGTTGTTAAGGAGACAACATTTGATTTCGGTCGTTTTACTAAAATAAAATATAGGTTCTGAACTTGTATTTTCAGTACGTAACCCAATTGTCAAAAATTGGCTTAAGAACTTTTACCCCGTGACCACAGATTTGTTTTCTTTTTCTGAATATTTACGCAAGACCACACAACTCAAATGTTATCTAAACATTAATCCAATTGATACCTATTGGGAGTCACGGCTTGTATGAACAACGAGGCGACGAAAAGATAGAACGAAGTCCTGCAAAGTGTTTATCTCATCGTCTTCTGAATCTCAACGTTTGGATTGAAATTTAAAAATGCAATTTTTGCCAATTTAAAAATTTTTTTAAAAGATACGTTGATTAAATTGAAAAATAATGCCTTTACACAATTCACAAATGTTTAGGAAAACACCAAATAAGTTGGTGATTGACGGTTGATTGACGGTGATTGACGGTTGAGCTGTTGCTTCATACAATTTTTTTTTGTTTATACACCATTGTGATCAGTCAAGAGAACTACATCAGTTGCAATAGGTCGTAAGACGAGGGAGTACTGGAAAACCGAACAGCAAGCTTCTATATTTGTGAAAGCGACTGTCAAGATATGGAGAGGTAGGAACGTTTTCCGTTCTTCCTGAAAACTACGGTAGATTTGAAATACGACCTATTGCGGTTATCACCATGTTTACTTTTATATTTATTTCAAGTGTTTATTTTCGTGTCCCGGGAACATGACGGCTCAGTGGCACGCAACCTGTCAAGGAAGCTCGTTTCCATTCGCAAATGTCAATCACCAACTACTTTCAATCGGATCATGAGTTCGCCATTCAATGAAACTTTTTTTTAACAGAGCGATCCACTAATGAGGTGGTGTTGCTATTGTAAAAGATATAAACAATCAGTCAATTGTCGAGATGTAGTTAATCCTTTCGGGCAGCTATGTAAGGTAATATCTTTGAGTAGAAGTTTTCTGCAAGATGAGCGACTTTTATCGCGTAGCCATCATTTTCAGGTCTGATACAAGTTGTAAGAGGGATATTAATAATAAATTACGTTATTATTGAAATATAACTAAACGATAGAGAGCATAGTGAGTAATTAACATTACAAAGAACAAAGGCTAATAAACATTGAAATTTTACTAAAACATTATCATGTAGGTGAAATTTAGTCAGAATTAAATATACTAAAATAAGCTAACGAAAAAATGAATTTTAGTTCCTTCAATGACAAATTAAATATTTTAATACTTTTTGAATGTACTATTAATAACCACCTAATAATTTGAATGAAATCTACAAATGATGACAATGCTCTCAAATAACAATGCTGCTAAAAACGAAATCTTATATTTCAACTCGCACAGCAATGGAAGTTGACATAGCATTCATTAACTTTTTGAATTTCATATTAACGATGACATATCTATCATGTCATCTGAAGACAAGAGCGTGTGATTATATGAAGATAGTAAAAGTTCACCGTGGCTAAACCCTCAAAATCTGCTTATCATTCAAGGGAAAGATGCCATCTTGAATTACTTGGAAGGTGAATGCATTTCATGTGACATGTTGTTAAATAAGTTAGAAAAATACGAAAATGGGAAAATAGTACATGTTAGTTGTAAGCGTATGAAAGCCTAGAGTTGTGAACATCTGAACATAAAAGTTCGTTTCACATGTTGCTTTCAGTACGAAGTTATTGACAGAGAAGGTACGACAAGCTCATCTTCTCAATATCCCTAACAAAAGATTTCTCTTTGAGGCTTTGACACAATTGTGGATAAAAGGTACAGATTTCATAGAAAATAGAGCATGTAGGTTCTGCAAACACTAGGGAAGTTTTCGTCCTAAACATATAAAACTACCGGCTGAATTAGCTCAGATCCGGCACTACCGTTGTTTCTGTAGTAATTTGGATCGGGAGGTCGTAGGATTCGAGTCCATTCAGATGTTTTGGATCGAGTTCAGCGCTGTGTAGAGAATTCTAGCGACCGATTGCTCTTGTTGGTTTTTCTCCTCGGTTTTTCCGCTCCTGGATGTAGTAATCCGAGGCAAGTCGACCTGTATGTCGGCACTGGATTTCATCATCCAACGGCGCATGTACTACACCACCTCCCGGGATAAAACTTTCACAAAATAACGAGACAATGACCTTGACGGGCCTGGAAACACATCAATAAATCATAAAATCGAAGTAAAATGTTTTGCTTTTTTAGAAATATTTTCTCTGAAAATAATTCTTTCTAGAAAGTTTACAAACAGGGAGAAAAGAAAAGGGCTCTCTTTGACGAAATACTTTTCCAGTGATATTTCAATAAAATCAGAAAGAAGATGCAGTTTTCAAGCACATGCCATTCGTGTAAATTCAACGAGGTCACTGCCCTTGAAGCTTTCGCTCCAACACAAAAAAGAATCGATTTTCTTTGAACAGGTTCCTCAATATTTGCTTCTGTGGCAGGGTTGTGAATGGTCTACATTAAGGAAATTAAATTGTAAGATTTCGAAATCCTTTTTCCTATTTTTCAAGCTTTATTTTCAAATGCTGTTTCTTAAATGGATGCACCAAAGAATTGAGATTTTCTTAGCCACAAATAGCGCGAGAAGTACTCGTGTACTACACAAAATTATGAACCAAGTAAAGTATTTTCAAAAAAGTTAAGTATTGAACATTTCAATACTAAATAGTTAATAAAATTAGATATTACGTACAGAACCGTTGATAAACAGTGACCACTTTTTGATACTGTGTTAACTATCACACTATGCGCCTTAAAAAATCATTTGGAGACTAAGAAATCTTTATTTATTTAAAATTATATTTCAACTATTGTCTCTGGAAGACAAAGTATACATTTTCTCTTCTTGGAGACTGCAGTCATGGTAATACGGAATTTTTAATGAATACGTCTTTATTCATCACTAGGAATTTCTGCCTAGAAACTCTTCAGTTTATCTCACACGTCTGCAACTTTTATCTACGAGGCATTTGGAGGCAAATAGGCAATTTTGCTATGATTAAAAATGACGTATCAGGAATTTTAGGCACTATAAATTTGGTTCTTATAATTCATAAAAATCATGCATGTGTTTACGGTGAAAAGAGTAAAATAGTAGTAAAAGAGGTACCATAAAAGAGTAAAATAGTAAATACAATTGAAAACTGAATTGAAATTTAAAACTGAATTGAGTAAAATAGCCAAAATCCCAAAATATACCCGAAAGCTTTAAGTGTATTCATCAGTAACGTTATTCAGTACATTCCCGTTGTTCTGGCAGTCCATTTCGTTCGCTCGTGGCGCTCCGACATCTCGCCGTGCAGAACGGGTGACACGCGGCGCCGGGGACGAGGGGGCGACGCGACCGAAAGGAATCCGCGGTGAGCCCAGCAGCGACGGCGGCGCGGCGCGGCGCGGCGGCGGGAGGCGCTCAAGGGTGGCAGATTCAAGCCGCGGGGGCGAACGTCGCGGCGGGGCGCGGCGCGGCGCGGCGTCGGGAACCTAGACACATGTCTCGCCCTGGAATGCGAGCGCGCGGGCGGGCGTCGCGATGCCAGGGCGGAGCCGCGCCCGAGCCGCTGGGCGGAGACGGGCAGGGGGAAGGGCGAGGGGTTCGTCGCGCTCGAGCGGGGAGCTGCAAGCATCTGCAAGGCACTCGGTTGGGAGGAGTTGGTAGGGCTTCGGGGGGTTGGGTGAAGATAGGTTGAGAGGCAAAGGGGCAGAGGAAAAGGGGCTGGAAGCACCAGGAGACATTCCAGGGAGGGAGTGGTGGACAGGTGGCATTCCAAGGAGCTGTGGACAGGAGGCATTCCATGGAGCGGTGGACGGGAGGCATTGCAGGGAGCTGTGGACAGGAGGCATTCCAGGGAGGGAGTGGTGGACAGGTGGCATTCCAGGGAGCGAAGGACAGGAGGCATTCCAGGGAGCGAAGGACAGGAGGCATTCCAGGGAGCGAAGGACAGGAGGCATTCCAGGGAGAGAGTGGTGGACACGAGGCATTCCAGGGAGCGGTGGCCGGGAGGCATTCCAGGGAGCGGTGGCCGGGAGGCATTCCAGGGAGCGGTGGACGGGAGGCATTCCAGGGAGCGGTGGACGGGAGGCATTCCAGGGAGCGGTGGACAGCGGTGGAGTAAGCTTGGCAGAGGAACCGATGCGGGCGGGTGGGCGGGCGTCGCGACGCCAGGGCGGAGCCGCGCCCGAGCCGCTGGGCGGAGACGGGCGGGGCTCCGTGGGAGGCGGTTCGTCGCGCTCGAGCGGGGAGCTGCAAGCATCTGCAAGGCATTCGGTTGGGAGGAGTTGGAAGGGCTTCGGAGGGTTGGGTGAAGATAGGTTGGTGGCAAAGGGGCACAGGCAAAAGGTCTGGAAGCCCCAGGAAGCATTCCAGGGAGCGGTGGGCAGGAGGGGTGCGGAGGGGTCTGAAGATTTGGAAGGAAAGTAGAGAGAGGGGACTTACTAAAAGAAGAGACCGCTTTGACAATGCTGCTTGGCCATTGCTGGCAACACAACTGCAAGTTATGTTCGAGCACTCTTTTTGTCAGTGCGTTCGTTAATATAGCTCATTTGTAAATGGTTTCATTAATATCCCTTGCAATGTCATCAGTCTGCATCACATTCTTTTTTGTCAAAGAATAGCTCCTATGCAGTAGTGGACAGGTGCTGAAACTGGCTAGGAGTAGCTGGGACAGACCTGAAAGAGTTGGGGAGATGGAGACTCGGGAGGGCTAGGTATTAAGAGGGCGAGAATAGGGTGAGATGAGCTGGGAGGGGGTTAAAGGGACTGAGGGATTGGGAAGGATTTGGCGGGAGCGGAGCGGGTTGATAATGGTCGAAGGGGCTGGGAAAGGTCCAGAAGGATTGTGAAGATCGAGACGGAAGTGCGGCAGAGAAACATGGACCAGAACGGGGACCACGCCGGGCGAGGTGAGTAAGCTGGGCAGAGGAACCGTTGCGCACCGGCATGTGAAGCCGGGTTGGAGGCACGGGGTGCGGCAGGTCGGGATATGTTACCCTAGTTCTGAGTGTACCGAACGAAGAGGATGGAAGCGTGCCGGTGGTGGGCGGGGGAAAGAACGGAGCAGCGGGACGGAGCGGTAACATGAGCTAAACAAAGGGGAACGACTCAACTTCTCTGTCTCTTTTTTTTTGGGGGGGGGGATTGACGAAACTATTTTTCATGGAAATGATACCGCAACTAACATCGTCAGATGCATAACTAAAGCAATACTATTAATGAGTTTTTGTTGTCGCAACCGTCTAACCTGTGGAACACATCACCCAAAGCTGAAGACAAGAGGCGAATACTTTCAAAAAAGGAAAAGATAAAATTGTTCATACTTCTACCATAAAACAATAACACAGACCATAATGTGACGCGAAGGCAGGAAACAGATCGGAGGATGTAAAAATGTACGAGCGAGAATAAGACAACTGAGATAAACGTAAAAAGAAACGAAAACCGGAAAGCAAGATCGAATACAATACAGAACATGTGGTTTTACGGTAGTTTGTTTTCACCATACTTTTCTATATATTTGGATAAAATTGTACGAATCTCTCTACATTTTTTAGTTTCTCAAGCTAGATACAGTACAACAATAGAGATAAAGAAAAGACGAAAACCGAACCGTCGGTACAATTACGAAGTTTTTAAAACCAAATCAAAAGAGAAAAACTTGAAAAGATAGCTGCCTCAAGAATTAAGATTCACGTCTTAAACATTTCTCCAATATTGCGTGTACAAACACCTCACGCAATTCCAGAGGCTCTTCTATTGTGAAAATCTCGGAGAATTTTCATTTACACCGGCCAGAGACCTATTGTCACCACGCGGGCCCGCCTGTCGGAGACTCCTACCGCCCTCGCCTCCACCCCCGCCCCCAACGCCACCGCCGCCCCCAACGACGCCGCCGCCGCTGCCGCCGCCCCCGCCGCCATCGCTGCCGCTGTCACCGCAGCGGGGCCGCGCCCCATCACGAAAGCGAGAGAAGGTGCCAGCGCGGACAAAAATGTTACGAACAGCTGTCTAAACAGCTGTCGCAACTTAAAACTCCCGGTACTACTCCTTCCCGGGAAAGACGGAGGGGGAAAAAAGCGACGCTACCGCGTGCGCATCGTCGGTTCGCAACAGCAAATAAAGAAAACGAAAAAAACCTTTCCCCTCTCTCCTTCCCTCCGTCTTTCTCGTCGTGAAATGTTTGGAGACAATTTAAAGTTACTGCCGGTGCGGACAAGCGTCCGCGAGGAAACTTATCCACTTAGGTAGCGCGACACGGAAAAGATTCTAAATGAAATAATTATTTAAAAACTCGACAAAACGCAAGACTGAGACGGAGTAGTGGTGGCTCTGGCGAGAGGGGGGAGAGGGAGGAGAACAAGAGGGAATAAAAAGGAGGGGGAAGAAGGGAGCAGAGGAGACGGTAATCAGAGCGACAAAGGAAAGACGGGCTGCGAAAGGGGCGGGACTGCCAGTTTTGCAGGCTAAAACGGTTGGATTGCACTTTTGGCCTCAGAGGGTCGAGGGAAACGTACATGAAGGAGTGGGTATGAAGAGAACAAGTGATGAAGCGGGGCGAGAAGAAATTATATTTGGGAGAAGAGAGGGGAGAAAATGACCTCCAGGAAATAATTAAAACCTTGAGGACTGTGTCACATTCGCGTATATTTCTGAGGAAATTCAAAAAATTCGTAAATTCATAAGCATTGTAATACATTAAAACTCATATTACTTTCTCGCACTTAAGAAGGAATTTCTTAAGAAGAGAAAGTTATGTAATGCTGCGCGAAAAAACGGCGAATTTTCGGCAGAAAACCCCTTATTTTTCTCTGAAATTATCTCAATAAATATTTCAGAAACTGGGACCATACTCAAACCGATAATTATGAATACATTAGGAAAGTAAATGTATAAGAAGTAGTAAATGTATAAGGTATATGTGCCATGGAATATTAGTGCACAAAACGATAAAATATTCGCAGGACAATACGGGACACAATATGGGTATGCGCTTGGCTTGTAAAACAGATAAGGTGACAAAGCGAAACCAGATTGTGCGTATTAGATAAATGAAAGCCCGGGCGTTTCTGTCACGTATACTTAGGGGAGAACATCAAAGGAATTGTGTAGATCCGCCGAATTTTAATTCAAGTCACAAGTCGTTTGTTATTGAGAAGGTGCACTCGGTATAACAAAAAAACGTCAATTGATGTCTCAGCTATTCATGAATTCAATAATATGTTTTTGACGGTAAACTTCGAAATCTACAACAGTAAGAGAGGTGATAGGGGAGCAGCAGGTGACTGGAGCAGCAGTGGTGTGAAGCATCGTATGGGAAGCCCACATCCGCCATGAGTGAGCTCAAGTTCTGGAGCACCGTCGTAGTATTCTTATCCTATGAATTGAATCCTATGAATTCTTATCCTATGATGAATGATGGACAACAAAACATTGTTTTCACCATGTTATCGTTTCTTAGTTTGCGAGACATGTAACGAATAAAAACCATCGTTATAATGTTATGTTGAAATAATCTTCAGTAAAAAGTGAAATGCGAGTAAAACTACTCGATGGGTTTGCAAACATTTGGGGGAGATGTGACCCCTGCGTTCCACCCCCAACAGAGGTGTTTGTGTGTGATTGACAAATGGAACGAAACTTGACAGTGAGAAAACGACTGTAAATTTGGAGACGGAATACAGAACAAAATAAACAATGTTAGTCAAGAAGTCGAGATAGATGAATATGAGGTAAAGATAAAAGAAAAGAATAAACACAACTGTGACATCAGTGAGACCAAGGACCAGTTACGAAACTAAATGAGATAGGTCGAAGCGAGACAAAATGAGAAGAGACGAAACAAGAAAAAGCGAGACAAAATCAAAAGATAAATTAAGCCATAAAGAAACTAGGAGGAGCAAAACCAGACAATACGAGTGAGTGTTTTCGGGTGCAACAACTATTATGGTCATTATTCCCGTGAGTGTAGTGCATGTTATAGCCGGTAATTCACGATATTTCTTCCCCGGTGACACGTGAGATTAGACCAGTGTTGTCAAGGTCGATGCCACAAGCGGGAGCCCGACGAAAGTGGCACGACGAAATCGCCACTTCACGCAGTTCATCACCCCGCCACCAGAAACAACGCCAGCACTATTGTAAAACGTCGGGGTTACTACTAATAGTTTCCTTTCCCGACGCTAGTTACGAGAGAGAAGCTCGTGGCATGCTACAGTGCCACGGAGAGTGCCCCTGCCACCTGTGGAAGACCTTGATACCACTGGATTAGACGCTCATCAACACGATGACTTCCGAGGCATCCCTCCCAAAATAACTCTCTCTGCGGGGCACCGCCCCTACAGGAATAAGGGCTAAACACCCGGAAACAGAATAGGCTTAAAATGAGGACACAAGGATTGCCTTCGCAACCCGTTTGTTATGAGTAGTGCTTTGGCATTCCTCTGATATTGTTGGAGAAACCACAGAAAACTACCGATCAAAGCGACCGGTCGAGACGAGAAGAGGCGTTGCCAAAAGAGGCGAAACGAAAACGGAAATAAGGAGAGGCGAAACGAGAAGAAGGGACAAGCGGAAAGGAGGCGAGGATATTAGAGAAGAGCGGGTGGGGGTCAGGCGAAGGCATTTCCAAGAGCAGCGGTGCTGCCTGCGGGTGGGAGTGAGTGAGAGAGGATAGGGGGGGGGCATGCTAATGGCGTTACGTCTTGGCAAGGCGCGCGGGGCGGAGTGGGGCGCGTGCGTTGGGGAGAGGGGGAGCCTAATGCGGGAGACAGGCGTTAATCCCAGGCCGGCTGTAATGGACAGGCCGCGGGGAAAATGCGAAGTCGCGACGTGGGGAGGTGTGCGGAGGGAAGGGGAGGGATGGAGTGGGGTGGGGTGGGGTGGGTCGGCGAAGCGCTGCGGGACAAGGGTTGATATGGCGCCGTCTTCTCGCGCGGCTCCCAATCAGGCTGGTCTGCACGCGCGTCTGCATTCGCGTTTTCGACTGCGATTGCGCCTGTTACTGGTGCTTATCTGGTGATCTTCCGCCGCTGGATAATGAGAATCGGTGCAGACCTCCCGTGAGCTACCAGGGTTTCCCCCAATAAGGTATCACTCACCAGTAGAAGACCATCCCAGCCGGCACAAGCTCTAAGCTTCCCACCGGTCTCCTGGCATGCGTGGTAATGTAATGCATGTTAGTGTAAATAAGTGTGTAAGGGGTGAGGATAAGTGTGTAAGGGGTGAGGATAAGTGTGTAAGGGGTGAGGATAAGTGTGTAAGGGGTGAGGATAAGTGTGTAAGGGGTGAGGATAAGTGTGTAAGGGTGACAAGGAGGAAGAAGGAATGATCGCGTGCGATCCTTGTCCCGTTTGTTAGGGTACTGTTTCGGCATTCGCCTGATGTTGATTGAATAAACTACGGAAAACGACCAATCAGAGCCGTTCGAATTCTCCTCCAGGCAGCGACTGAATTCGACCTCGCTGAAGCTAGTCTTGTCACCGTCGGTAGGACCACCCGATTAGAGGCACTGCAGTGGCATGTGTTGATGCCCTGAGACACTCTCCAGGTGTATTAAAAAATTCATAACCTAAGTACTTCGAATGACGTATCAATCTGACCCTTAGATGATAAAGGTAATGATAGAGACTGGATGATAAACAACAATAATTAAATAAAGGCTAGGAGAAGCTGTGGAACTGTCATGAAGCTACAGTGTGAAGCAGAAATTTCACATGAATCGACCGAGATTTGAAGCTGAGTTCTCGAGAGATGAAAAGCTAGCATTGTGGAACCCAAATCCGCCGCAGCAGCACGTGCGGAAGAAGAGCAGGACGCAAAACACCGGCGATGAGCGACGAGCCACGCACTCGCGCGCGGCGACGAGCCACGAGCACCGCAGGAGGCACCTAGCGGGCAGCGGGCCCGACGTCGGTCACCGCATGCGGTGGGTACGGGGCGGGTACGGGGCGGGTACGGGGCGGGTACGGGGCGGGTACGGGGCGGGTACGGGGCGGGTACGGGGCGGGTACGGGGCGGGTACGGGGCGGGTACGGGGCGGGTACGGGGCGGGTACGGGGCGGGTACGGGGCGGGTACGGGGCGGGTACGGGGCGGGTACGGGGCGGGTACGGGGCGGGTACGGGGCGGGTACGGGGCGGGTACGGGGCGGGTACAGGGCGGGTACGGGGCGGGTACGGGGCGGGTACGGGGCGGGTACGGGGCGGGTACGGAGCGGGTACGGGGCGGGTACGGGGCGGGTACGGGGCGGGTACGGGGCGGGTACGGGGCGGGTACGGGGCGGGTACGGGGCGGGGACGGGGAGGGGACGGGGAGGGGACGGGGCGGGGGACGGGGCGAGGACGGGGCGGGGACGGGGCGGGGACGGGGCGAGGCGGGGAGCGGCGTGATAGAGTGTGGTGGGGCGGGGCAGTGCCATGGCGGGGTGGGGCGGGGCGGGAACGGCGGGGCGAGGAGGAGGAGGGGGGCGGGTGGGGGGAGGGCGTGGTCGGGTCGTGGTAGTGGCGGGCCGGGGCCAGGGTCGGAGCAGGGTGGGGTGGGATGGGGACAGGGTGGGGGCGGGCCGGGGTGGAATAGTGGCGGGCCGGGAGCAGGGACGTGGGCGGGGTGGGGGCGAGGCGGAGCCAGGGCGGGGGCGGGGCAGGGGCCAGGGCAGGGCAGGGACCTAGGCGAGGCGGGGGCCTGGGCTGGGCCGGGTGGGGACGGGACGGGGCCGGAGTGGTGATGGGCGGGGAGGAACGGGGGGCGAACGCCGAGGAGGGCGGCGACCGCTGCGCCGGGTGCCGGGCCAGCCGGAGGGTTAATGTAGTCGCGGACTTACCGAGGGGAATTTGTTTATGTTACGAGGCCGTGCGAGGGTGCGGGTAAGAGGTCGCCCCGGGGGAGGGGAAGGGGGGTGAGGACGTGCGGGGGCGGCGCGTGGCGAGCGGATTCCGCCACGCGCCGCTACCCGCCCATCTGCGCGCCGCCCCAGGACCAGGGCACCCGGCGACACGGGTGGCGTTAGTGGCTACATCACTGGCGGAGAGCGGCGATGGAGACGGTCGAGTTGGGCAGGGTGAGCCCATCACAGGTGGAGAAGGGCGGTCGGGGAGAAGTTCAAGTGCGTACGTAAGGTGGTGAGATCCGGCGTCGACTTATCGTCGACTAGAGGGGTTTTTCCCTCAACCAGGTATTCCTACCAGCAGGGCACCGCCCCAGCCACGACCAATCTCCCGCCATGTGTAGTGCATATTACTGTAAGTATGTGTGTAAGAGTTGAGGATAGGACAAGGAAGAGAAAGGAAAGGTCGTGCGCGGCTCGTGGCCAGTTTGTTAGGACACCGCTCGGCATTTGCGTGACGTTCATCGGAGAAACCACGGCAAACTATTGATTCCAGCAGCCGGCCGCCAAAATTCTCCCCTAGACAACGTCTGCATTCGAACTACTTTTCTGAACTCCATCTAGCTACGTAGCTAGTGTCAAAAAGGCTGCCACCGTCGCGACTAAAACCCTAGACCATCCCGGCCAGAGGCCCTGCAGTGACATTGATTGATGCCCTGAACCACCCAGTAAGCCGGTGAGTGAGACATATTCATTTCTTTTGTAAATAATACACAATTTACATGTTTCTAGAGTATTTAAATGCTTCTGCAATGCAAAGTTTTGCGTAGAAAGCATTTTTTCAAACCAACTTTTGAGTGCCTATTACAGCTCAGCCATTTCGAAATGTCGTAGGAGTTTATTAAACAAAATATGCTTAAATTGTCTTGAGAGCTTCTTTTCGAAATTTTGAAGCTTCCTCCCTGGACCTCTTACCACTCTACATTTTTATTTGATTGGTTTTATTGTTTTTGTTGAGGTTACATTGTTCAGTTTACAAGAAAACTTTGCAAATGTTTGATGACAATCTAATTAACTTAATATAGTTTAAAATTATACGAGAAAACAAAAAGTAACTCAGAAGAATCATTCTGATGATTGATAATATTTGAAGGAAGGAATAGAGGGGAAATCTGTTCTTAATTCTGTTTCGTATTTGGGATTTTTACGAGACTATAGTGAGGTGATGTCTGTATGAAGGGAAAGTCTGTTTAAACGGTTTTTTGATATGAATGCTATTTGGTGTGCTATTTCATTTATGTTTAGAATGTGATGTAGTTGTTTATTGCTAATGAACCATGGAGCTCTTGCTATGTGTCGTAAACATTTGTTTAGAAATACTTGCATTTTTCCCCTCTATATTGTTCGTGCAGTCGACTGGCACGACCAAGTTCTCTCGAAACAGAACACGATGTGGGGTCGATTAGAAACACAGTAGAGATCACTTAGTAAATTTAAAATAACTGGCAGTGAAAAAAGTACAGCAATTTAAAAGTTCAAAGTTGACTCCTTTGAAATACTGACATTCAACGTTAACGTCTAGAACAAAAGATATCAAAGTTGAGCCTATTATCCTGAATTACGCTCCGGAATTTCCCTTTCACCTGCTTTATGCTTCTAAATTGTTGACACACATTTTGTTTTCACAGCGCATTGCAAGATAAGTATTCTTTTTCGTAAGCTGACCTTTCAAATGCTGTCCGTTCCATATTTTTCTTATCTTAAGAAAGTTATTTCAAAAAACAATATCCTTTCTTGAACAGTCAATTATTAGCACAGTTTATACCAATTAATTGGATACCTTCAATTTTTTCGTGACAGAATTTTATGACGTAATTTCATAGCAATAATTGTGTACAAATATTGATTTATCTTTGTTGTTATTCCTCGAAAATTCTTTACATTCTCCTACAAATATGTTTATAACTTTTCTATTAATACAACACACACACAGGCACACACACACACTTGTATGTATATTTTAATATTTCCTAATGCAGAGGGTTCGAATTGAGTGGAATAACGAATCTGAGACGTTCAGCTAGACTGATAGAAGGCTGAGCGGTGACCTTTCTGAATGTAGAGTTAAGTCGGTTATACGCAGTAAAATAATTCAAAGAAAGACTATGTAATCATTTGTATGCTGGAACATTTTAATATTATAATTATTGAAAATTGTGAAATGTATCACGTTATAAACTGCACTTTGCTTAAGCTCGAAGCAAGTGATTCGGACATTTCTACCCACAACCTTCCTTTCGAGTATCCAAATACCGATGAAAAAACTTTTCTTTGTCAAATTTTCTACCTATCTACTGCAACGAGTGTCATCGACTCCTGTATACCACGACAGTCTCCTCTGTCACCGGAATGAAAAGTCCGGCGCACAAAGCGTCACACTTTTTTTTTTTCTATTATTTAAGGTCGCATTATTTAAGGTCATTAGCGACCACTATTGGATGTAATGGTATGGTATGAGGATGAAACGATATGTTAATGATATGGGATGAAAGGAAGAACACATTCAACCATGCCCGAGGCGGGAATCGAACCCGCGACTCCACGGTAAAAGATCACTACGGCACTATCTTAGCGATCTCGGCCACGATGCAGACCGTCACTCTTTTGCAATTCGACACCGGCCACTATCTGAAATTCACCGACGCACCTTATGTGTGACAGTAATCCTCCCTTATAGTGGCGACACATCGGCTTAGTTTCATTACATAATTAGGCCCCCAACGTGTGTTACATCACAATACCAGTACCAACCTATTTTCATTCTAACATTCATAGTCGTTCTTTTCGGCAATGTCCATGTGTGATGAATGAGTACAGTGAGCATTTATTGCTCTTGTGATTATCATCAGTACGTTTAGGCAGCATCGGTTTGCACACCGGCAGGCAATCCAGGCTTGTGTGCAGCAGGGGACTTATTGGCCGTGCAAAATGATAGCCGTGCCTGCAGCTAGTCCTCTGCTGTTCCATAAAGGTCAAACCTCTCGCTGAATCAAACAAATAGTGTTTATGAAGCACACAGAATCAAGTTTTGTTTATCAAATGAAAACAGTATCATCACAAGATAGCGGCCAGTGTAGTTGACTGATGAAGCAGATTCAAGCAACATGGCGACTAGGCGCTCTTAAACATATCGTCTACTCGACATTTTGATACTGCAACGCATCGAAAATACAAGACACGTAGTATGCTATTGGTAGTTTTATCGTATACAGAAAGCGCTCATCTAGCAAGATCACCACATGGAAGAACGATGCGATGTGAGCATTATCATAATGCCATTTTAGGAATATCAGGTTTAATCGCGTGATTCTAATAATAATAATAATAATAATAATAATAATAATAATAATAATAATAATAATAAAGAAATTATTATTGTTACTTCTACTACTACAACTACTATTACCATGATTACTTTTTTAATTATTATTATTATTATTATTATTATTATTATTATTATTATTATTATTATTACGTAGATGAGCCTTTAAAGTGCCAATTTTGAACAGAAGAAAAAATTGTTCCATTTCTTCTGACACTTTCTTGTCAGTTTCTGAGATTCATCAGACGCGTACTTAAATCTTTTTAACACGCCATAAAATTGAAGAAATCGTCGTTTTTAACGGCAAGAAATACTACAATCCATCAAGTCATGAAATACGCTGGTTTTTCTGCCAACAAATGAACTGGAGCTTTGGTCGTAAAGGAATTCATAAAATCAAGCAACGTAAAATACAGATAGTACGTTTCTCAGAATCTCTGCAATGTAAGGAAATACTATCAACCAGAATACTGATCGGAACGAAATTTAAAATAAGATTGTGTTAACGTGAGTGCAATTTAACATGAATTAACATAAAAATAAATACATGGTTAGTTTATTGCATACTTTTAAAAAATAAAATAATTTCTAACATATTTGAATGTGAGTTAGCCATACGTTTCGCCTTTTGAATACTGCAGATATGGTATTGCATTCTATATTAATAAAATTAGTGTTCAGTGTTCTTAAACTTTTCATTAATAGGTTTAAAGGCATAAGAATGTAGTGTATACAGATAATTTGTCACAATATCAGATTTATTTTGGGACCATCGTACCATATCCGGGGTGTTTTTGGACTCCACGTTCTTTAATTTGTTAATATTTTCCTGAATATTTGCAGGATAATTTCAGTCTTCTAGACATGCCATTGGTCACTTATTAAGCAGGTACCACACCATTTTTTCAAATTCTCCAAATTTTATTAGAGAGCAATTAATTTGTTTCGTTACACGGCACCGGTTTGATCTAAGCCAAAGTCTTTAATTTTCCCATTCTCATTTCAAACATATTGTCACAAACTTCAAAAAATGTGTTTAATGCCGTAAATATTTGTCTGATATTTGATTTATCTCGAAATAACGTTCACAAACTCTTATAAATATTTTGCAACCACTACGAATCAACAATGGAGGCTACGTATATTGGAGGTTATTCTTTAAAAGAAATATTTAATATGACTAAATTATATTTATAACGGGTGTTATTGAAAATAATTTATAAAAGGTATTCTTATGTAAGATCAATTATTTATACTCGCTATGATGCAGTACACATCCATGTATACCACTTCCGATTGTCAGTAAATGGGGGGGGGGTACCTTGAGGTCCAAAAGACCCACGTATGGAACTTGATATAAACAAGTAGATATGGTACGAGAGTTAACTAAAATATTGCTCACAATGTCATTAAAGTTGTTTTTCTTAAAAGACTAAAATGAATGAGACACTGTTTCTCGCACATTTATGTCGTTCGAGCCTTGCCACACTTAAAACGAAAATACAGAAAGAAACACAAAAAAAGTGGTGAGACAGAAAAACAAACAGATCGAAGAAAAGATATAGGCACCTGTTCAACGCCGTATCCCGCGCCAGAACAGTTTTCTTCACTAAAAAGGGAACTACTTCCTCCTCTTCGCGCACTCGCTCGCGTTTTACGCTCTTGTTCGTCACGAAAAAAGTGCAGAAATCAGTCTTCTCAACGCGACCCGGCCCGGCGCAGTGGTCTGCAGTGGGCCTAAATCACCAAAGCGTCTCCTTTGTAAAATGTCTACTGGTCTAAATTGTTTTTAACCATGTGATTACATCTGAAAGTAGGATTATATTATATTATTAATGACCAACTTTGTACAGACGGTCCATAACTAATGGTTGCGTACCAAATTAACAATACATCATTATATCGATAATGGCTTGTAGATTTCTTTCTGGCAATAGCCTAAAATGGTTTCAAAACGTATATTATATAATAATTCATAAGGAAACGGTTGTTTTATATTATAATCATTTTGTAACAATTTTGAGATTACGTATGAAGAAGACTATAAACAATGGTAGAACGAAATGATTTATTAGGTGTGTAACCGTTAGATGGAAACCAATTAAATTTGATCGTTAATAAAATAATATAATTCTATACATTGTTGTACGAACATAATAAGTGGCCAAAGATACTTTTATACTATGTGCTTAAAATTTATTTTTATTTTTGTTGTTGTTTTTTGGACTTGTAGAGATTCAGAATCTTTTGCCAAGACCGATAGGTCATGGCGGAAAATCAATTCAGATCATGCAGGAAACAATCATTTCGAAACGAAACAAACAATTTTACCAAGAAAGTCTACGACCATATTAAAAATTCTGCACGACGAATCTTGGTTTGTCTGATCTCTAATCGTAACGGGTATAGAAATAAAACGCTATTCCTTCACCATATTCTGGCATTTTTTAAACATTTTTTCGCACTGTGACTTCACCAATCAAAAATGATTTTATTGATCCAGGCGACTCGTTTTTCGGGTGTCTTAAAAAATACTACTTTAACCCACGGGAGGTGGTTTGTAAAATCCTTCATTTTTATATAATCGTAGAAATACGTGATTTTGAAGTAATCAGAAGAAAGTATTATTTGGTTTGCTTAAATACACTTTTAAAACTCTAAAGGAATGCTCTTCTATAGTGTGTTGTATATCGTGTTCCTTTGGAAATTAACGAAGAGCAAAATAACTGATGTTAAAACCTTAATTTGGAAAATTACATGTTATAATCTATGAAAGATATTGATTATTAAAGAAAGGAGCGAAGTCAAACAGTATTTTCCTTCAACAGGGGTAAGTTTGTTCATTCTCCTCCTCCATTGGAGTGTCGAAATCAAATTTTCTTCCCTTGGAGTGTCGAAATCAAACACTTCCTTTTTAAACATTTATTGACAAGGTTTACTTCATTATATTGGATTTTTGAAAGTTAGAATATTAAAACCCACACAAGTGAATCCAGTATATCAGGAATTTGGATGTTATTATCTGTAAGTACAAAACGTTGCCATAAAGGAATATATAAAACAAACGTTCAAGAACAAGTGATGTCATTATATTTTTATTGAAACCTTTCTACAATATATGCATGCACGTTTTAGAGATCTTAAAAAAATACAAGAAATCTGAGTAAAAAACATTGTTTTAAAAATGTATGAAAACTCATAATTATTCAACAAAAATTAAATCAGTAGTGTGTGTGCATATGTAAAAAAAACCTTGATCTATTCTGTTAACACGCAGCAACATATTCGTTCAATTAGTATTAGAGAAAAGGTTCTTTAAACAAGGCTCCTTTTAACGTGGGGAAGAAATCTCCCTCCGGTTGCCCTTAAAATTAATCGTTTTTTTTTTTTTTTCAGCCCATGTCCGCGCTTCAGACCAACGTGCGTGCGGCGCGCAGTAGAGCAGAGCGGAGAGAGGAGCGCGTAGCAAGAAACAATCCCCCTTGGCACGGAGGTCCCTAAAGCCGTCATTGCGAAACGGAGTGCGGACAATTCACGTAGCGGCTGCCGCTGCCGCCTCTCCGCCGGCCGTATTTCTCCGAGACGCTATCTGACAACCGCCCGCCCGCCCAGCAGCATGCGTTCCCGCCCGCCCGCCCGCCTGCCGCCGCGGCGCGCCGCTCCAGCACGTAATGAACCCGTGAGGAGGCGAACGCGTACAAGACGGTCGTGGGTGGTGGTGACGGAAAGCGAAGGAATGGCTGGCGACGTGCTTGGAGGGATGGTGGGAGGGGGGGGCTTGGCAATGATACGTTTTAGGTGGCGGTGCCGACGGATGCGGAGAATACAAGAGCCGTGCGTGAAGGTGGTGGCGGCGTCAAGCGAAATGGTGGCAAGAGCGCGCTGATGGAGATGTTGATAACGGAACGACGGTTCAGAGCAACTACGGGTGTGAAAATAGTGAATCGTGACGGTGTGGTGACAAGGAGAATAATGCTCGTGCCAAAGGTGACGTCGACAACGTGGTTGTGACACATGCCAACATGATGGAGTTCGTTGACAACCGTGTCTCACTTGAATGTGGGTACCAGTGGAAATTAAACGTACCGGTTGGTAAAAGTGGGGGTACGCGGAATATAAGCGGTGTCATGGCGTCGGATTTGGAAAGTAAGGTGAGGGTATCAAACGGGTGTAAACAATTCTGTGGGATAGTGGCAACGCCGTCGAAGAAAAACGACGAAAGTTACAACAGTAGAGTTATTAAAGACGATATATTCGAGAGGGTTGTTGTTTTGTAAAGTTTGACTTTCTGTGCGGAGACAAGAACTGGAGGTTAAGGAAGAAATACGCAAGTTGTAGAAACAAAAAAAATCAAGAAACAGTGATAGCCGAGGGAATTGAAGGATAGGACGCAACAAATTTTATGAGCTGGAAGAAGGAAGAAATGGCATGCTAGTTGTGTCAGCAATTGTGGCACCAAGAATCTGAAGTCACGAAAGCCATTCGCTGTTACAGCAATGTTATGACAATGGGAACGAACAGGTGGAAACCTACTATCGTGCACTATCATTTGGCCGGTACAAGTGAGCTGTAAAAAGGGATATAACGGGAATGAAGTAGGTACATCAAAAGACTGGATTGCTCAATCAGCATCGACCAAACTATTCACGAACGTCCTACACAGTTTTGATAGTAGTAGAAGAGGTTGTATAAAAATATGGATTTAAACTGTACTGAAGTGATCACGATCAAGATTGTGGAAGTAGCACATAATACGCATGTAAATAAAGAAGATGTGTGTAATTTTGAAGGTGCTGAGGTTAAATACGCCATTTGAAATAACATTTATACAAAAATGTAATGAAACAAATAAAGAAAGTAATTGGAGAATTCGATATATTCTGACATTACTGAATAAATAAGACACGATCTCAATTATCAATTTTCGATCGATCGGTACCAATTTCGAAAATACGATGTCTCATTTAATAAATAATTAAAACGACCGCGTTGAGAAAAGATAGTAGTGTAATGAATACGTCTATTAATTGTAACGGCAGTTAAAACAGAAAAGCTTCAATAAAACCTATTAACTTTAGAATATTACTAATGGAGCTAAAACAGCACATACTTTCTCACACGTATTTTCACTTTCGCGTAAAAATAGACCAAAGTACTCAAATTTTCGAAAAATTTTACATGACATTATAATCAAATCTACCCTTCGAAAATTAGAGTTTTCAACGAAAACGAGACCTGCACCATTCTCATAAACGTTCTTCACACTATCCAACAACAAAATTGACTCAAAACGATGGAGACATTTTCTGAAAAATTTTAAAAATGTCCCAAGGGCTTCTTGTAAATACCTTCCCAAATAAAAATACCTGTTTCAAATTCAAGGGACCGCGACCTCAGCCAGATCGGTAAGAGAATATCAATTTTGGAGAAAATCGGCTGAACTGTTTTAGCCGCAAGGGTTGTTCAAAGACGGACAGAAAGATGGACAGACGTTATGCCGTCATGCGATTTTTCGATATCAAGGACCCACAAAACATTTATTCTGGTTACATTACGTGTTAGAGGATTCTTTTTCTAAATTTAGCAGCTGCATTTATCCAATTTTTTGTGACCAGGGACCTGTAATAAGACTTTTTCTGCCGAAAATTCGCAGTTTTTCCGCGCAACATTACATAAGTTCCTCATCCTCTCTTTTCCACAGCGAGAAAGAGAAAATGATACCGACAATGATAATGCGTTAAAAATAATAATGACAGATATAATAATGAAGCGAAATTGAAAAATGAGATGCAAGAGAGAGGGGAAAAACAATGAGAAAACCTGCCGACATCTCTCTTTCTTAACAAATGTGATACGAATTGGCCAGGTTGGATGGTCATTAATGACACACTTCTGTAGTTGGGCAAAATTACCAACATCATCATCCCAAAGGCAATAATTTTTGTTAAAGCAAAGAAAATGGCTTGTGCAAAGGGTCCTTTGCCAGTGTGTTCAAACCAACAAATACACACCTCTGCTTCCAAAGTAATTTTTGTGCAGTGTCAAGCGAATGTTATTTTTTTGCTTTCTCTGTAACACGGTTGGGGAATATCAAAAATGCATTCAAATTTTATGAAACGAATGAAATTGATCTGACAAGAAAATCTCCGTCAGTTTGTCGAAGAATACGATTGTGCTGTTTTCACCCGTTAAATTCATTTGGGGGAGGAGACAAAGAGGGGGTGATTCTGATTATATAAATGATATAAAAATTGTATTAAGTTAACAGCAGGGGAGTGTCATTGGACCCCTTCTATTTCTAGCTTTCGTCAATGATCTGCCGGCGCAATTAACCTCAAATGTTCGGCTATTTGCAGACGATTGCATAATATATCGTAGTATTAATTCGGAAAGAGATGAAGAAATACTGCAACGGGATCTTGATGCGTTATATTACTGGGCGGAAAATAATGGAATGTCCATAAATAGCTCTAAAAGTAAATCCATCACTTTTGGCAGGGGTCATAATTACAATGAAACACATTACCGTTTAAATAATGACATTATTCCGAGAGTTTCCTCGTGCAAGAACCTACGAATTCATTTCGATAGTAAATTAAGTTGGAAAATACACGTAGATTTTGTTGTAGGGAAAGCCTGGAGATCTCTTCACTTTGTAATGCGCATCCTAAAAAAGAGTACGGCAAACGCGTGGGAAATTGCTTATTTATCTCTTGTTCGTCCAATAGTATTGGGAGAGAGTGTACGAAGAGTGTGTAGGAAGAGTCTGTAAGGAGAGGGTGTAGGGAGAGAATGAAGGGAGAGGGGATGAGAGAGAGTGAAGGGAGAGGGTATGGCAGAGTGTGAAGGGAGAGGGGATTAGAGAGTGTGAAGGGAGAGGGGATGAGAGAGTGTGAAGAAAGAGGTGATGAGAGAGGGTGAAGGGAGAGTGGTATGGCAGAGTGTGAAGGCAGAGGGGATGACACGAGTGTGAAAGGAGAGGGTATTGCAGAATGTGAAGGGAGAGGGGATGAGAGAGGGGTGGCGAAATAGGGGGGTGTTTTTAGGGAGGGAGGGAGAGGCAGGGCGTCGCGTGCCTCGTAAACGCCTTCCGTCGGGGCGTGCGCCGTTTGTTCAGCAGCCTCTAACGAGCAGCGCCGCGGAAACTGCTCGAGGAAGTATCAAGCGGCTTTTCGCCTCGGCCGCCGACGCCACCCGCAACAACATTCCTGCACCTACAGCTCACGCACGTTTTCTCTAAAAGATATTCAATGATCTCTACTAACATTCGGGGATAAAGCACGTCCAAAGTCAAAAAAATAACCTTACTTAATTTTTATTAATGTGGAGTCACTTGGAAGATAGTAATGTTAGCTTAATCTGCGCAATCTACTTACGTATAATTAATAGTTTTTATTAAATACAATTCGTGAGAGTATTTATCGGACAAATGTGACAAAATTTCGTTAAAACGTTTGGTGAAATGGTGAGTAAATGTCTGTGTTAACGCCCGTTGTTGAATTGTCGTTGTTTCTTTTCATAAGAATATTTTACATTCGGACCATTCTGCAAGCATCTCTCGTGAAGAAAAATAATTATATTTTTCTCTTTCCGTGCTGAAAAATGAACGAGTATTGGGAAAATTTGGGGAAATATTGGGGAAATATGTATTTATTAATTTTACAATATTTATATTTTCGACGACATTTTCATGTAAAATTAGGGACGCCATTTCTATGTACCAAAAACATGATTTTGCTGCTATTCGTTATTTAATGCTACACGAACGTGTAATTTTTGGCAGTAGGCGTTTTACCTTTACGCAACTGTACGCAAATAATTTTTTGAGAACTAAAGTAATAATTAATATAACCTTAAGGCATCAAGAGGTCGAAACAATCAACAATTTATTGCGTTGTAATGGGCGTGTTCTCACATTACATGTCAGAGTTACTTCAGTGTGTCAGCAATAGCTGATCTCTTCATAAAATGTGTATCACTCATTGTTTGCTAAAGCTGTCACCAACATCCTCGGCGAGCATCTTAACACAGCTCAACTCGGAAGAAACTCCAGCCAAGCACCTCTTCTCAGAGCAACAAGAAGCAAAGCAACTGAAAGCTAACGACCATCGACGCTAAGCACGGCCGGTTGGCAGCTCTGCGGTGCCCACGAGCTGTCCAGTGGAAAAACGCGGCGGCGGCGGAGGCGACGAAGGCGAAGGCGCCGGCTGATGAGGCGGGGCGGACGAGGGCGGAGAAGGGCGGGGTGGAAGAAGAGGAGGGGGAGGGGCGGAGGTGGTAAATGTGACGAGGGCGGTAGGCGGCGGCGAGGGAGGCGGCGGCGCAACTCCGCACGGCGCTAAACCGGCTCGTAAAGCTGCGTCGGCTTGAAACAAGAACGCAGCCGCCTGTATTAGCTCTTTAATGTGCGCTATTAACGTTGGGTGAAACTTTTAACTTCTACACAGATAACGGAGTTACGCTTGAAAGAGAGGGGGCAGCCACTGCGCGCCGGCCTGCGCCCCACGCCGCCGCAGCCCTCCCCACTCCGCTCCGCCCCGCCCTCCCCGCTGTGCTCCGCTCCGCCCCGCCCCGCTCCGCCCCGCTCCGCCCCGCTCCGCCCCGCTGCGACCCGTTCCGCCCCTCCTGGCCAAGCCCCGTCCAGACCCGCTGCGCCCCTCCTAGCTCCGACCCCCGCTCCACCTCCTCACCCCGCCCCTTCCCGCTCCACCCCTTCCCGCTCCCCCTCCCCGCTCTCTCTCCCCGCTCTCCCTCCCCGCTCTCCCTCCCCGCCCGTCACCTATTCGCTCACCCCCGCTTCACCCCTCAACTCCCGTTCCACTCCTCACCCTCCGCCCCTCCTCGTCCCAAACTACCACGCTTCTCCCCGCCTCACTCGGTTCCTCCCTTCTCCAACCCCCGTCGTTTCCCCCTTCCCGTTTCTCCTCCCCGTTTTCCCCTCCCGTTCCGCTCCATCCCGCTCCGCTCCTCCACGCTGCATCACGCTCCTCTTCGCTCCACGTCGCGCCGTCCCTCCCCGCCCCATGCTCCCGCCACACGCGCCAGAGGGAGGCAGCCGGATGACGTCGGGGAGGGGGGGCAGGGAGATCCAGGAGAAATTACACCAAGAAAAAGATGAGTCAAGGAGGGAGGGAAGGAAGATACTCTGAACGTAATGAAGGGTGTGGTCTTCGTAACGAAACAGTCTCCCGGACTAAGAGAAGTTGGAAAAATAATGAATGATGGAATTAAGTAAACGAAATAGATGGTTAGAAGACTGACGGAATGAAAGTATGAATAAAAAGCCAATGCGGAATTACGGAAGAAAAAGTCACGGTTATGCTAAGAGTGAAAAGGGATGAGAGCATTCACACACTTGACAGTGACAGAAGATAGCGAGAAGAAAGGGAGGAAAAGGAGAGTTAAAAAACATTTCAGGGCAAGAAGGAAGTTAATTCTGTAGGGGAGCATTGCAGAGACGAGCTTATAAGAAAAAATGAAACTTACTCCACAGAACATTCGAAAACGGATCTATCAGGAGAGGTCAGTAAAGATGAATGATTTACTTATAAACAATTTTGTTTGTTTCATGCTTTGATTACATATCGCAAAAACGGTTTTTTGATAATGAGTAGAAGGTGGGAGGACATTGGTCGATACACTGATGTTTACCCCAATATTCGAAAATGCCAAACGATCTCAGTAATTCAAAATGTGTATAACAAAAGTCAATATTTCTGAAAAGTAAATTGAACTGACGAGAAGCCGTTGTGCTGTGAGGAGGAATACTAACAGATCCTTCTAGAATATATGAAAAACACACTGTGGAATAAGAGTACAAGACAGACATGCAACGATTTACAGGAAAAAGACGAATACTTATATATTATTTGATGAAGTCAAGGAGTTTTTCGATTCATATGTTGCTCTCCACTTCAACTTGCAATGTATTGCACTGAGAACAAAAACACCTATTTGCTCAGACAAATACGATTTTGCACAGCGTAGTCAGAAAAGAAGATAATAGGAGTTTAATCTAGCTGCAATAAATACAAAAAGAGACCGGCAGAGAGCGGAAATTACACAGAAATGCGCCAGTACATTTTACTAAACGCTAGTCGGGAGAAAGGTTTCTAACTCGGTTCGCTTCACTGGGCAACGCCACGGAGAGGGGTATACGCGGTCCAAAAGATAAAGCATAACATAAGTAAAAGGCACAGTGGCAAAAAAAAGGATTAAAACAGGAAAGGAACCTTTAAATAAAAGTGATAATCTCAATGCACACATAAGACATCACCAGAAGTATACTTGTAGAAACAATGTCTCAGAGAAGCGAAAAAACCGGTAGCGTAAAGAATGTAATAAGCAGGATGAGCAGGAACAGAAATGGGCGGGAATGTCAACGACGAGGTACACCTTGAGGCCCGCCCCGTTCCATCACGCGGGCCTCGGGACGACGACTGGAGAGGGAGTGGGCGAGGAGCAGGAGGGAGGACCCCCCAAACAAACCCATCAAATATTTAGGATTGCACATGGACACCGAACTGAATTGGAAACAACACATAGACACCAAAATAATACAAACTAAAAACAAACTACATCAACTAAAAACAATAATAGAAATAAATACCTCTCACACAAAACAGCAATAATGCTGTACAAAACAATGATCAGACCGACACTTATCTACGCCTGCCCAGCATGGATCAATGCTGCAAAAACATCAACAAAATTCAAATAGTAGAGAACCAGTTTCTGCGTTAACATCACTAATGCATTCTGGTTCATATCAAATCACCAATTACATAAGGAATTCAACCTCGATCCCATCATTTACCACATTACTTACCGACCCGGTAACTACTTCTCTAATATTTACCATATCCAAACTTTAAATTTATCTAACCTCTGTAAAAACCCAATCATCCTACTCGAATCAAAAATAATTATCCATTCCACATGTTTTGCAAATTGTTTTCAGACCTAGAATAAAACCTACGAGGTGCCATCATGGTTTCCTCAAACTCTGTATTAGTATTAAGTTGGGCTTAAATTTTATTAATTAAGCCATCATTACATATATATAGTTCAATGAACTGATCTATTTACAAAAGCAAGTAAATAATAAATAATAAAAAAATAAAAAAAAGCGGAGGGAGGAACAGAAGCACGAAACAACACAGGCGGCGACCAAGGCGAGCACACGGGTAAAAGAACGTACAACGTACATTACCACCTCTACGTTAAAAAGGGTAGTGGCAAAGAGTAGTGTCGGATAACCGGTGGCGGATTCAGGGAGGGGGCATGGGGGCAGTCCCCCCCCCCAAAAGCCTAGAATTTTCGTTTGTTACTTTCTTCTTTTTGGCAAAATTGATTTAAATATCTATTTATTATATTTAATTACGTAATTATTTAAAGAATAATACTGTATAGTATCATATATGCACTAAAAATAATATGCAATATAATAAAAAATTCTTTTTACATAAAAATCTACGATGGCCCCTCCAAAATGATCGGCTGGAATCAGCCTCTGCGGATAAGGTGGAGAGCAAGAGGTGGGAGCACGAATGGAGAAGTAGAGAGTAGGGAAAGCGAGCGAGGGGGGGAGGATGCGAGTGGAGCAGAGGACAGCGAGTAGGGTCAGAAGCGGGACACAGCAAGGGGGAAAGGAGGTGGGGAGCACGTAGCGGGAAGTAGAGGTGACGGCGGAAGCTGGGAGTTCTGGCGGAGACGAGCGGGAAGTGGAGACGGGGGCCGGGGCTTAGAACGAGGGGGAGGGCAGGAGCAAATGGTGGAGAGGGGAGCGGGGACCCAAAAGATTCAGGGAAAGGGCAATTTGAAACGAGAAGCAGAGGCGGGGAAGTGGGGTCAATGAGAAGGGGGAGAGGATCCGAGGGTGGGGAGCAGGGCGCGTGGAGCAATGGGGGAGGAATCGGATAACAGGAGGCGGAAAGCAGAACAGGAGTAAGGGGGCGGGGAGTAGGGACATAGAGCAGAGGGGATGAAGTACAGGGGACGGGAAACAGAGGAGAACGGGGTGGAACACAAGGGGGTGGAGAATGGGGACAGAGAACAGCGGGGGTGAAGTACAGGGGACGGGAAACAGAGGAAGACGGGTGGAACACAGGGGGGCGGTGAAGAGTAGGGACAGGATGAAGTACAGGGGGGCGGTGAAGAGTAGGGACAGGATGAAGTACAGGGGGGCGTGAAACGGAGTAGGGGGATACAGAGGGTTGAGGGCAGCGCCAGGAACGTTTGCGCCTCGTTGCCAGTCACCCTCGTCGGGAGCAGTCGCGCCGATATTACGAGGGGCCAGAAAACGCTCCGCAGGTGTATAATTCCCTCCGCCCCGCGTGCGCGCCGCTCGTCCCGCTCCCGCTCCCCTTCCCCGGCACCCCGCGCCGCTGTTTGCCGACAAAAATGAGGGCGGCGCATTACAAAGTTTCCAGACGAATATTTCGTTCTTTTTATCGCTAGTCAAACAACCCTTCCCACTCCACGGCTCGCGCGCCATCGCCCCCACCCCCAGCGGGCAATCAGCTGATGGTTACGCCACGGCCCAGAGGTGCGAAGGAGTTTATTTATAGGCCGAGGACCAGGGGGAGAAACTTGGCGACACTTCCGCCGAGCAACCTTCTGCCCGTCCGGCCCCGCCCACTCTTCCCCCACCCCCGCTCCACCGCGCCCCGCGAGGCCTAGAACGACCGCGCTTCTTTCCACCGCGCCGGAGAGTGTACACAATTTTTACATTAATCAGACACTCGTTCTCCCTTTCTCTCTTTGCCCGGGCGAAGAAGAAAACTTTCTTTTTTTCTTTTTTGCGGCGAGACCTAATTAAATGAAGAAGTTCTACATATCCATGTCCAAACGAATCTCATACCTGCCGGCGCAGAGTCGTTCTTTCTCACTGGGGAAAAAGACGCGTTCTGGGTCTCTGGGCGGAAAACTTTCGCTGGAGAGGGCGGGTGGGGGGCGGAGGCGCCGGCGAAAGGGCGAGCGTGGGCGACGGCACGGAGGGATTTGCAGGCATTGCCCAAAGAATTTTCTTCCTCCGGAGGATTGCGGCGTTTGCACGGAATTTATGAATCCCTCTGTGTCGCTCCAGAAATATTAGAGCACTTTCGAGACGCGTCAATATCATGAAGTAATATTGCCAGTTCGCAACACAACTCATTCTGAGTGTCTCATTTGTTTCTGCAAAGGAAAATTGAAGTTTCTATTATCATTAAAAAACGTAGTACTATACATTATGACCCACTCAAACATCAAATTTAGTTTTTAGTATGGAATACTTCCAATACTATATTTCCAGCTCATACATGAATTTGAAGGTATTTAATTATTTTTTTATTTCAACAAAGACATTGCCTTTCCCTATATAATGATTGATATATCTAGAACACATGAAGATTTCAATATACAATTGATTTGGTATTTGATACACTACAAATGTGTTTCAAAAGTTTAATTTGAACAATTTCTTTTCTCTACTGTTACATCTTTCTTGAAGAATAGTAGTCGCTACAAAAAAGTATGTCTCACAATTTCCTGTTTGATTTTATCACAGAATATTATTCAGACTACTTTAAATATAATCCTATATTCGTTTAAATAACTAAAGCAAATTATTCACAAAGTATTCATATCTTACATGTATAAAAGAAATGAAAATGGCAAATAACCTTACAAAAGAAAACAGAGTGCACTCCGAAACAGATTAAACAATATGCATATTAACAGAGCAGTCCCAGTCATAAATGTTCAAGAATTTGACTCGTTATCTCGTTAATCCTTCACCAAAATACGAGTAAGAGTTAAATACAAAACGAATGAATATTTATACAAAGAATATTTCTTTGAAGAAAGTGAGGGCTAGTATAAAGGTATCCTTCCATAAACTAAGAGTAATATTTTATTGATTATTTTGGCCGCCTCGTAGACAATGTTTCACAGAATAAATAAAAAAAAACTGCACCGTTTACATCTAGCACTTCGAGATCTTCGTCACCTCAACTGCACATTTCACGAGCCAATTTGTGAAACGGACGAGAGTACCTCCCCTGCCCCCGTCAATGTCGCCACTCCCGCTCTCACAATCAACCGACCCCCGTTCCCCCATCTCTTCCCCTGGACTGTCGTATGCCCTACTTCCACCTAGACGATCGTCATTTATACCTCATCGAGAACACAGCACTCACTCCCTCCCGACCTCTCCATCGCACTGTCACCGCCGCTAGTCGACCCACCCGTTATCACCACACACACCCGCATCCTCACTGCCACAATCCTACTGCAGCCCTAACCCTCCCACTGTCATCGTCCCTGCAATTCATCATCGCCCCACCATTACCGTTATCACCCATGCAATCCCATCACTGTCCCCTATCACTGCTCCCGCCGTCACCCCTGCAACCCCACCGGCAACCCACACCACCACCCTTGCCGTCATCCATGCAATCCCATCACCATCCCCCACCACTGTCCCCGCCATCACCTATCACCATCACCCCCGCAGCCTCGTCGCCACATCCTACCACCACCCCTGCCGCGATCCTTGCAACCCCCATCACCGCCCCAACCGTCTTCCGTTCCCGACCAACGCCCTCCGCCGCCACCCTCACCCCCGCCCCCGTCATCACCACCGCCGCGCCTCGCCTCACCTCCGCCAACTGCGTTATCTCGCGCCGAAACAGGGCGATAGTTCAGGCGCGGACGCGCACATAAAAACCGGCCGGCTTACCGCCGCCGCCGTCGCGGACGCCGTAAGTCCATAGGGCAAACGACTTCCAACTACCGGGATCGAGGGACTACCGGTGCGTGGCGGAGGCGAGTCACCGAGAGGGAGCGGGGGCGGGGCGGGGCGGTCGCGGCGGCGAGGAGACGGAGGGAGGGACGGGAACGTTAAAAATCCTCCTAGCTCCGCGAATTTATTGCGCGCTCTCTATTTTATGCTCGAGCCAGCTTTAAGCGCAGGAATAGGCCTTCCGATGCCTTTTTACGAGTCCGAGTAGGTATTCGGGTGGCGCGCCGCCCCGCCCCGCGGCCGCGCCGACCCCGCTCCCGGACCCGGTTTATGCCCGCGGATCCTCACGGAAGAGAGTTGGCGAAATTTTAATTAAAACCAGTCGAGAGTGCTGGGCCCGCCGAGCGCTTCAGACGGCAATGATTATTAATTCCATGTAAATGTGAGTAATAGATGTTTTGGGGACAAGTACAATGGAGTAGGTTTATGCAGAAAATTATTGCTTCTTTTATGAATAATATGGAATAATATTACGCCATTTCGACACGAATTATAAACTTAGATGAATAATTAGAAATATGATTGTAAACAAGGATCTGTTCTTTAAAATTGCAGTTGTAAAAATGTCATGTGAATGCTAAACTTTTCCCCGATTTCAAAATGACTTACCGTTGTTGTCGTGAATAAGCAGTCAGTAACAAACGTCTGGGAAAAAACTTATAACCCATTATTACTTGTTACTAACCCACCGAATTAATTCATTCATTGACTGAAAAATATTCAAGTTTATCTGCTGCATAAAGTATTTCTTACTTCAAGAAAAAGTCTAGTATGAAAAATTGGGCATTAAAATAACTGAGTAGACGTATTGGGACAGGACAAACATGTTCCGAGAAACAGAGACAAGTTTTTTTTTTACAGCTTTTACTTCCCCGAATCGAAAAAAGCTGATCAGAACTTCACATTACAGTTTGTATTTTGTGACAAACACATTTAACGAACAAACACTTCCCAAGAAAACACAGGTCAAGACGAATTTTGAGACGGTTCTATTTGTGTATGACAGTTTTGTTTTATTCATAAAATTAGGGCAATTTTGTTAAAAAAATATTTGTTTTGGGGTTCAGGACTAATTTTTATGCTATTGATTTTACTATTTATCTAATGTTTTCTCCGGATGACTAGAATGACAGACATTATTCCTGAAATTATCGATTAACATTATACGCTTACTAAAACTACACTCTAATTCAAACTGACTTGTCATCGATCATGATCAACCAACCGTCAAAATAAACATCTGACGAGACGTATCCATGTAACTTCCTGAATTTTTTTAAAAAATAAACCGAAAGATTTTAATTATTTACTTCCTTATTGTAAAATATTTCTTCAAACAACTACCAACAAAACCAATCGATTAGAATAATTAAGCATGTAGCTTCTTGCATTCTGCACCGGAACCACCATTACCATAAGAGTCTTTCTTTTACAAAGCAATAGTTGTTACGTTTCGCTCTCAGTAACAAACACATCCTTTGAACAAAGACGCCATCGCGTAGGATAATTCATTGGCGAAGTTAACCGTATCAACATTGTAAACAGGCCGGCAGGCGATTGCCTGCCACGAAGCAGAAATTTTATGAGACCGTTTGAAAAAGAGTTCCACAATTCAAATACACGACGACTGGCAGGGAGCTGGAGCTGGGGGCAGGGGGCGGGGTTGGGTGGGACTGAGGGGTGGACGGGGGAGAGGATGAGGACCGCGGGGCACAGTTCGATCTGCCGCTACCAACCTCAATTAAAGGGACGCGAATCCTCTGCTCGGTGGTGTCCTCGCGGCAGAAATAAGAGACGGGGCCTGGACCGGCCGAAGAGGACGCGGACGGGAAACGAGAAAAACTTTGCGGCTGGAGGTAAATCAGAGGGAACGCTGGTAATGGCAGATAAACGATAGAGGAGAACAATAATTGGCTGGTGATGGATACGTGAGGCGACACAAATGAGAATAAACATTAGGGTGATAACTACTAATAAACACTAAAAATGTTCATAAGTGAAAATAAAAAAATAAGCATTTCAGTTTCTGTTATTTTAAATAGTTAAAAAGAATGCACGTTAAGAAACAATAATATGTATACGAAGAGGAAGTGTAATGCACAAGGTGCTGAAATTACAGGGGAAACTGGATAAGTTGATGTAAATGTCAAAAAAGGATAGTTAATTAAACATAATGATCAAGAGATAAAAACAAAAAAAAAGAAAATAAGAGAAAGAAGAAACAAGAACGTATGTGAAGAAAATATCAAGAAATGTGACATTGAGCAGGGAATAAACGAAATCGAAACCGAACTTAAGGAGGGAGAAAGAAGGCTTGAGCTGAAATGAGGACAGGAGAGCGTATAATTTTGAGTGAAATTGTAACAATTTTAAAAACATGTGTAAGGATGATTTTCTCAAAAATTATTTAAAATATGTTCCTGATTTTTTTTACACAATTTCAACAAAGTTAATACGGCGTAGGTCCGATTTTCATTAAAACCCGCGGAATCCCAAAAATGCAAAAATTTTAAACTGAATGAAATTTAATGCATTGGAGCTGTTGATACTTATCCACCGTGATGATATAATATGTAAGAGAGCCTACGCGCTTAAATTCGAATCCCAGATCGGACAAAGTTCAAAGTTTTAACCAGAATTATAATATACGTAACCGTTACAAATAATTCGAGAAAGTATACAATGTGGTAGCACCACTTCAAACTTCCTACCACCCAGCGCCCACCTATTGTCAACAGCACACGCTTCGAGAAGCACTACGATTCTTTCCATCTCTATTAAATATATAATTATATCTTAAGTAGTTTTCGTATTGAAGTGCAGTGACGTGTTGTGAAATGTAGTGCAATACTGAAGTAGAAAGAGTAGTGAGGTGCAAGTGTTGTGAAGTGAAGTGAAGTGAAGTGAAGTGAAGTGGAGTGGAGTGGAGTGGAGTGGAGTGGACTTCAGTGTAACAAAACGTCGTGTTTTTATTGGTGTAAAATATCTGTACAAGACCGCCATAAAATGTAGAATTAATGCGGTTATTGTTGTTAAAGCCTTTATTGTCATCATTGTTATCATATTATTATTAATACTACTGTCTTAAAATAATTTTAAGTCACATTGTATTTAATTCCTAATTATAATATGTAAATTTTAGTGTTCTGCCACCTGGTTGCAGAAACCTATCTGCGGAAATAAATATTTATCTTTTACCCCTTGCAATGATTGATTTTCGGCTACGTCAGCAGCTATGGCCACTCGTCCCGCGAGTGTAGTGAATATTTTAGACCGGGTGGCGGCGGTGTTGGATGTCGATCCAAACGACGGCTTGCGGGGCATTTCCCCTTCCAGGTATCTCTCTCTGCGGGCTACCTTCTCAGACAAGCGCTAAGCTCCAGTCTCGTCTCCAGAGGAAAGTGGTACTGAAGTGAGAGGAAGTGTGTGTAAGGGGAAGAGGATATGGCAACGAAAAAGCAAATATCGCGTGCGGTGCTTGGCCCTTTAGTTAGGGTACCGCTCCGGCATTCGCCTGGTCCTGATCGGAGACACAACAAAAAAACTACCAATCAGAGCAGCCGACCGTTGGTATTTCCCTCCAGACACTAGCTGAATTCGACCTTGCAATACAGCTAGTGTCGAAAATCGTCCACATCTGGACTCGAACCACAGAATAAAGTGGCTGCAGAGACAGCGACAACGCTGGCTCTAAGTTAACTCGACCGGTTCCACCCGTTGCATCGCCGGCAAGAGAGCCCGGCGGCGGCGTCGTTGGGGCCGCTGTGTTCATAGCGGCGGCAGTGCATCGCGCGCGCTACAGAGCCCTGCTGCGCCCGGAGCCTGCAATTGGCGACCGCCTGTTCCCGCCCCGCCCCCCCCTCTCCACTGAATCCCACCCGTCCCGCCCCCAGCTCAGCTCCGTCACGCCCGCCCACCTCGCCCTGCTTTGCCCTGCCTCGGAGCCTGCAATTGGCGACCGCCTGTTCCCCGTCCCGTTCAGTCCCTTCCCGTCCCGTCCCGCCCCGACCCTCCCCTCCCTTCCCCCGCCACATCGCCTAGTCCCGCCCCCGCCACTCACCCTCACGTTGAGCCCCGCCCTGGCCCGACCCGCCACGCTCAGCCCCGCCACATCTCACCCCGCCCCTTCCCGCCACGCTCAGCCCCGCCCCACCCACCCCTCACCGCCTCGGAGCCTGCAATTCGCAATCGCCTATTCCCCGCCCCTCCCCTCCCCGCTCCCTCCCGCCCGCCCCGCCCCCTCCCCCCTTGCCTTGCGTCGCCCCACCCCGCTCCTCCCCTTCCCCTCCCTCGAAGCTCAACCCTTGCCCCACCACGTCACGCTCAGCCCCGCCGCGCCCTTCTCCTCCCCTCCCCTCCTCTCCTCTCCCCGCTCCACCTAACCTCGCCCCGCTCCTCCCCTGCCCCTCCCGCCACGCTCAGCCCCGCCCCGCCCTACCCCTCCCTGTCTCGGAGCCTGCAATTGGCGACCGCCTGTTCCCCGCCCAGCCCCGCCCCGCCCCCTCCCGTCCAGCGCGCGGCCCGTCGCCGCGGGCTCCCGCATACTGATGGCCCTAAAGTCCCGCATCGCACGATGAAGCGAACCGGCGTTGCCGCGCGCCGCCACCGCCGCCGCCACCGCCGCCGCCGCCGCCGCCGCCGCCGCCGCCGCCGCCGCCGCCGCCGCTCGGTTGGAACGCCGTGCATGGAGTTAACAGTCTGGCAAGGGATATTCGCGGAATGAACGTTTTGAATTGCGTCGAAATTTTACTACGTCATTTTCAATACCTCAAAACGAATCACGAAAATGCGTTTCAAAAATACCACGGGAAAAACTAGGAAATATTGCTTTATTATACAATACGATAAAGAGATGAGTTATCTACGAGAAGAAGGATTTCCCTCGGTTCCCATTTCATGACTCATGAGATATCTCGATGTCGATGCAGATATGTCGATGTCGATAACATTTGATATTATTTTATTCTGTTAATATCCGTAAAATGCGAAATATAATGTAAACGCCATTAAATCAAAATATAATTTTAGATTAGATAAAAGGCTAAATAGTTTTCAGTGCTGCCGCAAGGAACACTGTACCTCCAGTATAGTTTGCTTCGTGGAGCGCTCACTAGTTTAGATTAAAAGTTTGAAAGTGGGATAAATTAGGAACATATTGTTCTAATATTAAGAATTTTCTTTAATCTTATGATTAAATAAAAACTTATTTTGAAACTTATGAGTTGTTTAGATTGTGTTCTTGTAAGTATGGAACTAATAAGATACTAAAAGTTGATATAGAAATTAGGAAAGTCAACTCATTAACGATTGTTACAGCAAACATTTCAGAAATTGTTACATTTTTAAAGGCTGTCTTAGCCCATTGACAGCACACAACATACAATTTTAATTTATATTCAATTAAATGTATCTATGGGTTTGGAAAGAACGTTCGCTTGGAATACATCACCCATGTAGTCAAATTTGCACATATAAATTAACGATGTGAGAAAAACAAATGACAATGTGGTTTTCCAATTTTGGAGGGCTGGAAAATATATTAATTGAATAAGTACAAAGTGTTGTGTGCAGTGTTGTGTTTACATTTATCATCCAAATTCAGGTAATTTTTGCAACTGGTAAGGGAAGCAAAAACATTCAAATTGTACATTCAAAATGATAATTCATGAACTTCACCGTTGTATTATGAAGGTTTTTACATATATCTTCTTACAAATACCTTCTACTAACATTCTTAGAGGCATGTTCATGAACAATAAAATTTCAATAGTATCCCAACAACAAGCCATACCTGTTTACACGTAAAACAATTCATTGCATTTTCAACTGTCATTTAGCGTTGATATGAAAGAAGGTAAACGTGTGTTGGGATCGAAGAAGTATTTTCAGTAGCACAAAAATTATCTGATACCCTTAACAAAAACGGTTTAAAAATGAAAAGAAAAAAGAAAAAAAGAATCACGAACACTCCGAAGCAAAAAGTCAGAATTTATGGAAATTCAAAGAATATAAAAACACTGAGTGAGAAAAAAAGGAAGGGAGAGAAGGAAAAGGATGGCAGAGTGGAGAAAAATCTTTCTCATCTTAATCATTACGATCCACTGTACGAAATGATCACAAACAAATGAAAAATACTACTTGGTTGGTACAGTAGATGTACTCCGGACATGATTCTTAAATTATGACATCTGTAGTACTGTCAATTAAACATTAAAGCGAACTAAAACAAAACCACACAATTCATTTACACAATTAACTGCGACTATCAATCTAAAGTGAAGTATAGAAAGAGTTTTTAAAAGAACAGGATATAATTAATTAGACCACAAATTGTGGTTGTCGATGAGGTACAGAAAATGAAATAGTTGGAAAATGGAAATAACAATAAAATGGACTTATTTCAAAACTCCCCTCGTCATCTAATAGAGCAGATGTCGGTAGGAAATTAAAAGTAATTCGGTAGGAAGAAGAAAAGAGGCAAAAATATTCGCATTATTAAATGCGCATATTAAAATAATCATTAGGGGAAATGCATATTGTTAGTAACTACTAATACTTCTGCAAAAATATATTGATATATCTTTATAAACGTTATAAAGATACATCAAAATATATAAAGATGTAACGTTTCTAAAATGATTTTTTGATATGGAGGGGAAGTAACTTCTAACCTGTAATGACGGATGGACATTCCTTTACAATACTGGTCTACGAAGAGAAGAAACAATATAAGGATTCTTGGTGTGTATAAAATCAGAAAAAGAATTGCCTACAACACAATTTTGAAACGAAATATTAATTAAATGCCATTTTTGGGTGTTATGTCCCATGCTTGTGCTCTGTAGCAATAAACAGTGGCTGTGACATTCACGTAAGAAGGACTGTATATAGACACACGTTTTGCAAGTAATGTAAGGAAACAAAGGAAACACTTTCTGCGATCGTTTTTTGCCTTCGCGATTACGCCCTTTTATAATAACGTTTTCCCACAAGTTATCTCCAATATTTCACAAGTACCACTTTTTTCGCATTTGTTCTTCAGCCGCTCCAGCAAGGTGCATCCTACTTCCCTCACAGTACGTAAAATTATACTTAATTGCCGCAACTTTATATTCACCATCACCAACAGCGGCTGGATTATAGGATTTCCTTCTTGAGACACACTGTTCAAACAAAAACCTACGTGTGAACTAAAGTTTTTTTATTCCCCCGAGAGACCGATATTGGCATGCAAATGGATAGTAGAAAATATTGAAAAGAGAAAACAGGAGTCGTCGACGCCGTTTGTGGGCCAAGCGGGCACGAGAACAGAAGCCGCCACCGACGAGAAGGGTCCGGAGTGGGGTGGAGCCTCGGGCGGAGTGGAACGGAAAGGAGCTGCAGATGAAGGAGAACAACGAAAGCTTCTCCTCGCCCGGGCGGAGCAGGGACGGCGCCGTGGTGCCGGGGATGGGGCGAGGGAGGGAACGGGGAGGGGGAGGGGACGGGAAGGGGGAGGGACGGGGAGGGGGAGGGGACGGGGACGGGGAGGGGACGGGGAGGGGACGGGGAGGGGACGGGGACGGGGAGGAAAGGGGGCGGGGAGGGGAGGGGACGGGGAGAGGGAGCGGACGGGGAGGGGGAGCGGACGGCGAGGGGGAGCGGACAGGGAGGGGGAGCGGACGGGGAGGGAGAGCGAGGACGCGGGCGGAGGCGGGGTCGGAGCGGAGGAGTCTCCGGGATATCGGGGAAGGGGCGGGGCGCGGTCAAAAGTGATGACGCAGGCGGGGGTGAGGCGCGGGCGGGGATGGAGCTGGGGCGGAGCGGAGAAGGCGTTCGAGGCGGTAAGGACGGTGGGGCCGGGACAGGGACTGGGTACGGTCGGGGAAGTCGCCGGGACGGCGGGGACAGGGCGCGGTCGGGAATGAGTGTAGGACGCAGGCGGGGGCGGGGTGGTGGCTCTGGAAGGAGTGGGGAAAGGGGTGGTGAGGAAGAGGCGCGGGGACGGGAAGGGGGCAGGGGCGCGGGCGGGGATGAAGGCAAGCACGTGGGCTGGGATGGGGGTGGGAGTGAGGCAGGGGGTGGTGATGTTTGCGGGGCGGAGCGGGGCAGGCGTCGGGGTGTCGGCAACGGGGTGGGGGCGCAGGCCGAGGCGTGGAAGGCGCCTGGGCGGCGCGGGCGGGGCAGGGGCGGGGCGGCGGAGCTCGACGGCGAAAGTGGCGCAAGGGCTCCGTGATGGATGGAAGGGGGCGCGGAAGCGGCGTGGGAACGGGGGCCAACTTAAAAGCACGATCAGCAAAATTCATGCACGGCATACTAAGCGGCGCCTGAGCCGCGCAGGGCCGGGTGCGAGCGGGCGGGGACTGCAAGGGGAGAGGGGAAACGGACACGTTGGGAAAGAGAGGCGGCGGAGCGAGTCAAGACAGGAAGAGCACACAAAGGAAATAAGTTGCGAGAAAAAGCACACGCTTCAGAAGAGTGTGATGCGTGACGAAGAACAGGAAAAGTAATTGAAAAAATGGGTTAGCAGCTGCCAAATATCGAACGTAGAAGAAGGAGGGTACTCAATTTTGGTATACGAGGGGAGTCGAGTCGCAAATACTATCGACGAAGACATTGCAAAAGAAGAGGGAAGAGTGCATCGCAAAGTAGTAAAGTGTTGTTCCGACTGATATGAATTCCTCTAGATAAGCATCAAAAGGAAGTCAGAAATCTTGCGAATTTAACCAAATATGATTTCAAGATTTACTCCTAGAAACGTGTACCCGGGAAAGTGCAACGCACGACCGGGTAAGTCACCATCTTGCGCCGAAGGTGGCAGCTTCCATGCAGAGCCCGTGCAGGGAGATCTGGAGGAGCAAACAGTCACGTTTGCCTCCCTACCCATCCACCAACCACCCTGTCAGTCGTTCAGAATGCACACCAAGAAATCTGCGAAGTTCCCGCGCCGTGTGGGCGAGGCCGCGAGTGAAAAATGCCCTGGTCGAGCTTCCAGCGCCTCCGCCACCCCGTCGTTCGCGCCCCTTCGATTCTCTCGCACCCCCATCTCTCGTCGCCGTCACTTCTCCGCCCCATCCCATCCCCGTTTTCACCTGCGTCGTCCAAGCCGACCCCACCACCCCGTCGTCCTCGTCGTTCCCGCTACACCCGTTATCTCCGTCATCCGTCATGGTCATCCTCGCCGTCCCCGACATCATCACCGTCGTCCCCTTCCCCGCATCACCACCACTGATGCCGTCTTCCCCTCCGGCCCCTACACACCAGCTGTCCTCATCCCCCTCGCTGACCCCGTCATCCCCGCCGTCCCCACCACTCCCACCGTCCTCAGGACCTTCGCTGATCCCGTCGTCCCCTTCACGCCAGCCGTCCTCATCATCCTCGCTGACCCCGTCTTCCCCGCCGTCCCCTTCACACCAGCCGTGCACATCACCCTCGTCGTCTCCGTCATCCCCGCCGGCCCTGCCATCCCATCGCCCTCGTCAGCCTATCCGTCCCCGTCATACCCGTAATCTCCGTCGGCCTTGTCATCAGCGCCTGCCCCCAACACACCCGCCGTCACCATCATCATCTTCACCTCCGCCATCCCTTAAATCCAATCACAGTCATTCCCAGCATCCCCGTCTTCCTTCCGTCATTCACCGCCCGAACCTTTCCCGCCGACCCCTCAGGCAACCTGGTCAGCTTGCATTCTCAGGCGCCCGCCACAATCCCACTGGTTCGCCCCCTCCCACCGTCGCCGATCTCGCATCACCACGCTTCAGCCCTTGCTACCACTTCCCCCGTTCTCCAAGCCATTCTCGCTGCCAACCTCACTTACACCACATCTCGCGCACGCTACCACTCCCAACGCCTCCTTTCCTTGCCATCGCTATCCTACACCACCGCCATCCTACGCCGCCGCTATCCTACGCCACGTCTATCCTACGCTACCCCTACCCTACGTCACCGCTACCCTACGCCACCGCTATCGTACGTCACCTCTATCCTACGTCACCTCTATCCTACGCCACCGCTCTCCTACGCCACCGCTATCCTACGCCACCGCTATCCTACGCCACCGCTATCCTACGCCACCGCTATCCTACGCCACCGCTATCCTACGCCACCGCTATCCTACGCCACCGCTATCCTACGCCACCGCTATCCTACGCCACCGCTATCCTACGCCACCGCTATCCTACGCCACCGCTATCCTACGCCACCGCTATCCTACGCCACCGCTATCCTACGCCACCGCTATCCTACGTCACCGCTATCCTACGTCACCGCTATCCCACCCCTCCGTCTACGGCACTCCCGCCATTACCACCCCCAGTCCCCGCCCTAGCTCCCGTTACCTGTCCCATCAGCGCTGCCAGATTCCTTTCGCCCACTCCCCTCCGCCGTGGCCGCCACCACCGTCGCCCGCGCGTTTTACGAATTCTCTGCGGCGATCGCCCACGCGCCCGCACTCAGGACGCGGTATATCCGCGCGGTCCCGGAATCTCCTCGAGCATTAACATCACGGTGCACCAAGAGAGCCCTTGCTGGAGAGCTCAGGACGATCGCCGAGTTCCCGTTGCGCGAATTTAGCGAGGCAGCGTACGAGGAATACCCCGCACTAGCATGAAAATGTCTTCTAGTGGATGTAAATTACTTTAGTGATTCATGTATTTACCTTAGCTCCTTAGTATCCACATACGTATCAAAACCATAGTGAACAAAACTTAAAGCAAGAGATTGACTGCTTAACAATTGACATAACACAAAATTTTAAGTTATATGGTTGTATCAAAAAGTACCGAAGATAGTTTCGGTAATATTTATTTTAGACGATATGCGTCAATACAATTTTATAATGCAATTCATGTTTACTCTCACATATTTTTCTGTTCATATTTTCTTCAATACATGTCAGAGAACAAGTTTTATGTTAATATTATGTTTCATTTGTTTGAATAAGAACGTATTATAAATGAAATACAGGAGAAGGCAAAAACAAAATTTAAAAACAACAAATATTTTGAAGACTTAAAATCTCTTGGTACGTTGGTCTGAGACCAAAATTAAAATAAATTTTTAAAATCGTTCTCTGAAAACATAAATGTATGGAAAAAATATTTTGAAGCCAAAAAGGAATACAGCCTCAAAGGTGAATCATGGGCAAGGTACTCGCTGTTCGTGGTGTGGTCCGGGTTGGATGCCCGGTCGAGGCGCAAATAGTTGTAGCTTTCCTTTAAAATCGTTCCAATTTCTGTAAGCGTGTGACAAAGAGAAGAATAGGCAGGTGGATCTTGCTAGTTACAACGAAGGGAACGCCTCATGATCGCCACATTTCTCTCTCACCCCCAGCGTGGTAATTTAACTAGGCCCAGGCATAAGAGGACAGTGTTAGCTGGCCGACAAAGTCGGATTATCGACCCAAAATGCCAAATACATACACAGCAGTAATACAAGGGCCAGTGCACCGAGAATGTTTGCAACATCACAGACGTAACGTTGACATAAGATGCAACACTTGCACAACACGAATGAACCCAGAAACCTCACAGTGTTCCTGGAATGCTCCTGCAACTGCCGTGCGCACTTGTATATGTCAAGTCGTAGGTTAAATGTCAAGGGGACCGTTGGAATTCTCACTTTGTTGGCTTCTTGGGGCTTCGACACAATCTGCTTAACAAGTGCTTCGCATGTTCCCCCAAACGCTGCCATTGTCACCTCGCCACGGCTCGTCTTGCGCGGGAGTGGGAGAGATCGGTTTCAAACTGTGACAACACGTGTCACCTCAGAAGAACCGAGAAAGCGATTCAGATACATCTTCCCTGTTTAGAAACAGAGCCTCAAACAGTTTCAAATTACTTTCGGGTTTCCGTGAACAACAAATCACTTTTCGGTTTCAATTTGTCCCCGAAAGAAACCGTTTCGGTTTCGGTTTGGAAATAATTACTCACTGGTTTTCAATCATGACAGCCATTCTTATACATTAAATGCATTAAATTTTAACTTAAGGAAGAATATCGTATTGAAAAGGTATTGAGGACTAATACCTACAAATGTTATTTGGAAATTCTAGATACATCAAACAAAACGATATAAAATCAGATCTAGATACGATAAACGGAATATATTAAGAACCGTGCATGAAGTCCACTGAAGAATGTTCTACGTCCTATACTCTCGCTAGTGGGGCTCAGAATCCATTCAAGTCTATGGAAGTGTCATTTAAATTTCCTTCCTTGAATTAGAACAATAGAAAAGAACGAATTGAACGATAGAAAAGGAATGGGGAATTATACTATTTACTTTATCCTAAATCCTCATTATAATTTCCAGGTTGAAATTGCTTACTCAGCAAAAAGATATTTTAATTTCACACACCGTGAAAGTTTATGAGTTTTCTCCCAGAGGGATTCTTGTAAATTTGAAAAATATAGTTTCCTTACCTGCATATTACTTTCAGTGATAACCTTAGCCTAGCATTGAAAATAATTCCTCACTTGTTGACGCTGTGTGCTGAATTTGTGGAGAAGTTTTATTCAGAATTACTCAGATTTTGAGTATTATTGTAATAAAGTTTATCTGATCCCAAACTTCAATTGCAGAAGACATTTACAGAACTTTGTCGAGGTTCGGTTCGATACTGGCCTGTTGTTTCCGCTCCCCAGTTCCATCAATTCACAAACTTGTGTTTCGTAACTTGCATTCAAAGTACATTTTCTCTCTGGTGATAATAATCACTATGCTTACCGATGAGACATACCACGTGGATAAGCTTACGAGTGTTACAGAACAACTGAAACAAGAGAAAATTCTTCTACGCAGCAACGAAGCGTTTTCCAAAAAATGACATACACATTTCTGTTCGCCTCATTTCATACAGCGTGCTGGTGTTGTTTTCTTACATTTGAAATAGTTCAACAATAATAACATTTGCGGAAAATAAACTATTAGAAAATACATGTGCAAAATCTCTCTAATGGAACACCAGGAAAAGTTTTGACGAAGTCAGAGGTAGAACATGGGATAATTTGAAGCTGTGTGCAGTTTTGAGCGACAAAACATGCGCCCTGACAAGTTAACATGCAAGCAGATGGAACCCCCAATATATCAGAAAACAATTATAAGATAAATATTTGCTATGATACTAGTGACGTTTGAGAAATGTTAACGAACGGCAATGTGTTGTTATAAATGAATGAAGTATCGTATGCTTATTCTGAAACTTCAACTATTCTATATATTCGCTCTTTCACTTGAAATGAAGGGAAGGAGTTTTGCAGGCAAACTGCAATACTCGATAGTGGTACACTAAGGCAAGTCTCGCCACGACGAAAAAGCTCATAAGTACATCTAGGATTTTGATGACCTAAAAACTACATAAAAATGCCCTGAAAACATCATAAGAAATAACACGGAGCTGGTTTTAAGGGTATAGGTCGCATTGATTACCAGTCAAGTACGAAGGTAGCATGCGTTGCAGCGTAACGCGTATTGCGTATTGCATTTGCGCTTGAAGATTATATTCACACTGTGTGAATGTCCATTTTTTCGCCTTAACCCTGCGGTACACTCGCCGGTAAAAGTGATTGGAGCACACGCGCTGATCTCTCCTATGTATCATTTAAAATTTAGCTTAACTTGCTTCACAAACTGACTTCGGGCGTTGAAGACACCAATACACATTAAACATATATACTAACATCGAAAATATAAAAGTTTATTACTCTACAGTATTTATCAACGATTTGAAAAAGGTATATGTGAAAAATTTTTATCAGTTGTAAATTGTACTATACGTTCCCTGGGACATCTTGCGCTGCACTCGGTTTGATTAAGATCATTGAGAGATCAGAGAACTGCATAAATTCTATTGGCACGAACAGGAAGCTAAGATATCTGAGAACAAAAATAGAAAGGTTCTGAGAAGAACATTTAAGATCATTCTGGTGAGAGTTCTGATTAAGATCATTCTGGTGAGAACTGTATAAATTCTATTGGCACGAACAGGAAGCTAAGATATCTGAGAACAAAAATAGAAAGGTTCTGAGTGACAAGAACGGTGTTCTTAAAAAATTCTATGAATATTTATCAACGGAAGAACAACTCGATCATCTGAGAGATCAACCGCGTTCATGATTCCGGGCGGGTCAACTATTTAGGTCATTAGTCCCGTAAGTGTAGTGCGTGTTTTCTCCTCGGGAGGTGGCTGTGATCTATTCCCGCTGGATGGCGAGATCCGGTGCCGACCTACCGTCCACTAGTGGGGTTTTCCCCAACCAGGTATCTCCCACGAACGGGGCACCGCCCCAGGAGGGACAAGCTCTAAGCTCCCAACCGGTCTCCAGGCATGTGTGGTAGGGCATGTTAGTAAGTGTGCGTTTATGTGTGTGTGTGTGTGTGTGTGTGTGTTAGGGGGTGAGGATGGGACAAGGAAGACCCCCAGACAGCGAATGAATTCGACCTAGCTGAAAAGCTAGTGTCGAAAATCCTGCCGCCGTCGGGACTCGAACCTAGGACCTCCCGGTCAGAGAGACAGCAGTAACATCAGTCGATGCACTGAGCCATCTCTCCCGGTAGGTACAAAACGACACATTCCATTATTTCCTGCGTAGACAGGCAGCGCAGACCAGTGCGAAACCTCTCCATACAGCGTGAGCTCCTCAGAGTGCGTCTATGGTCCGATTAAAATAAGTTGCTGATTAACAATTGTGCTTCTGAAGCTGTAGCTTCATACAATAGAAGTGTGTGATTTGGTGACTTTAATACGCAAACTGTTAACGTCACTCCCTTCCATTCGCAACTACCTGCGTCCCCGCCCTATTCTTACCTACATCCCTCGACGTCCCGCCTTCTCGCCCTGCTGCCTCCAACCGCGCAACAACTGGATCAGACCGCCAAAGACTCCGTCACCGTCACCGTCATCGTCACCGTCACCGTCACCGTCACCGTCACCGTCACCGTCGTCGTAACCGTCATCGCCACCGTCATCGTCTTTGTCATCGTCATTGTCATCGTCACCGTCATCGCCATGCGTCAATCACCAACTTCTTTTAATCGGACCATAGTTACCGCGCACACTGGTCGCCGTCGTGGTGCGGTGCGGCGTGGAGCTGCGGCCTCTACTTTCGCGTGGGCGTCTCCGTCCCCGTCGTCGCACAGACGCCAATCGCGCGCCCGCTCATTACCGCGCCCATTGGCGGCGCTCCCAAAGCTGCCATCTGCAGAACGCTGCGCAAGCTGCAGCTACGGCGGCGACGGCGCTGGCAAATTCAGTGGTGGAGTGGCAAACACCGTGAGGGGAGAGAATGTAGTAGTGGTGGCGGAGGCTTCAGGGGTGGGAGGCGAGCAACGGGACGGTGTCAGTTGAATTGTTAGTGATTCTAACCATGCGCGTCAACTATTATGGTAATTAAGTGTAGCGCATGTCTTGTCATAGGGAAATGGCAGTGGTCTTTCCCGCTAGATGGCGAGATCCTACGCCGACCTACCGTCAGCTAACGGGTTTTCCCCTCAACCAGGTATCTCCCACCAGTGGGGTACAGCCGGGACAAGCTTTATGCTCCCGACCCGCCTCCTAGCATCCGAAGGAGTGTAGTGCAAGTAATTATCAGTGTGTGTGTGGTTAGGATAGGGAAGAGAAAGGAAAGATCGCGCGCCCTCTGTTCGTTAGGGTAGAGCTCCGGGATTCGCTTTGTGTATCGCAGAAACCACGGAAAACTACAGATGAGTGCAGCCCGCCGCAAGAATTATCCTCCAGGCAGCAACTGAATTCGACCTAGCTGACAAGCTAGTGTCGAAAACCCTACCGCCATCGACCTACGCCATCCCGGTAAGAAGGACTGCAGTGACATCAGTTAATACCCAGAGGCATCTCTGCCGGTGGGACGGAGACGGTAACGGAGACGGTGACGGTGACGGTGACGATGACGATGACGATGACGGTGACGATGACGGTGACGATGACGGTCACGGTGACGATGACGGTCACGGTGACGATGACGGTCACGGTGACGATGACGGTCACGGTGACGATGACGGTCACGGTGACCCCCCCGATGACGGTCACGGTGACGATGACGGTCACGGTGACGATGACGGTCACGGTGACGATGACGGTCCACGGTGACGATGACGGTCACGGTGACGATGACGGTCACGGTGACGATGACGGTCACGGTGACGATGACGGTCACGGTGACGATGACGGTCACGGTGACGATGACGGTCACGGTGACGATGACGGTCACGGTGACGATGACGGTCACGGTGACGATGACGGTCACGGTGACGATGACGGTCACGGTGACGATGACGGTCACGGTGACGATGACGGTCACGGTGACGATGACGGTCACGGTGACGATGACGGTCACGGTGACGATGACGGTCCGGTGACGATGACGGTCACGGTGACGATGACGGTCACGGTGACGATGACGGTCACGGTGACGATGACGGTCACGGTGACGATGACGGTCACGGTGACGATGACGGTCACGGTGACGATGACGGTCACGGTGACGATGACGGTCACGGTGACGATGACGGTCACGGTGACGATGACGGTCACGGTGACGATGACGGTCACGGTGACGATGACGGTCACGGTGACGATGACGGTCACGGTGACGATGACGGTCACGGTGACGATGACGGTCACGGTGACGATGACGGTCACGGTGACGATGACGGTCACGGTGACGATGACGGTCACGGTGACGATGACGGTCACGGTGACGATGACGGTCACGGTGACGATGACGGTCACGGTGACGATGACGGTCACGGTGACGATGACGGTCACGGTGACGATGACGGTCACGGTGACGATGACGGTCACGGTGACGATGACGGTCACGGTGACGATGACGGTCCGGTGACGATGACGGTCACGGTGACGATTGACGGTCACGGTGGACGATGACGGTCACCGGTGACGATGACCGGTCACGGTGACGATGACGGTCACGGTGACCGCATGACGGTCACCGGTGACGAATGACGGTCGACGGTGACGATGACCGGTCACGGTGTCAACGATGACGGTCACGGTGACGCATGACGGTCAGGTGACGATGAAGCGGTCACGGTGAACGATGAAGGTCACGGTGACGATTGACCGGTCACGGTGACGATGACGGTCACGGTGACGAATGACGGTCACGTGGATGAATCGATGACGGTCACGGTGACGAATTGACGGTTCACGGTGACGGACATGACAGGTCACGGTGACGATGACGGTCACGGTGACGATGGACGGTCACGTGTGACGGATGACGGTCACGGTGAACGAGACGGTCACGGTGAACGATGACGTCACGCGTGACGATGACGGTCACGGTGACGATGACGGTCACGTGTGACGATGACGGTCACGGTGACGATGCACGGTCACGGTGTGGACGTATGACGTCACGGTGACGATGACGGTCACGGTGACGATGACGGTCACGGTTGACGATTACGGTCACGGTGACGATGACGGTCACGGCGATGACGGTCACGGTGACGATGACGGTCGGTGACGATGACGGTCACGGTGACGATGACGGTCACGGTGACGATGACGGTCACGGTGACGATGACGGTCACGTGACGATGACGGTCACGGTGACGGTCACGGTGACGATGACGGTCACGGTGACGATGACGGTCACGGTGACGATGACGGTCACGGTGACGATGACGGTCACGGTGACGATGACGGTCACGGTGACGATGACGGTCACGGTGACGATGACGGTCACGGTGACGATGACGGTCACGGTGACGATGACGGTCACGGTGACGATGACGGTCACGGTGACGATGACGGTCACGGTGACGATGACGGTCCCGGTGACGATGACGGTCACGGTGACGATGACGGTCACGGTGACGATGACGGTCACGGTGACGATGACGGTCACGGTGACGATGACGGTCACGGTGACGATGACGGTCACGGTGACGATGACGGTCACGGTGACGATGACGGTCACGGTGACGATGACGGTCACGGTGACGATGACGGTCACGGTGACGATGACGGTCACGGTGACGATGACGGTCACGGTGACGATGACGGTCACGGTGACGATGACGGTCACGGTGACGATGACGGTCACGGTGACGATGACGGTCACGGTGACGATGACGGTCACGGTTGACGATGACGGTCACGGTGACGATGACGGTCACGGTGACGATGACGGTCACGTGACGATGACGGTCACGGTGGACGATGACGGTCCCGGTGACGATGGACGGTCCGGTGACGAGGACGTCACGGTGACGATGACGGTCACGGTGACGATGACGGTCACGGTGACGATGACGGTCACGGTGATCGAATGACGGTCACGTGACGATTACGGTCACGTGACGATGACGGGTCACGGTGACGATGACGTGTCACGGTGACGATGACGGTCACGGTGACGATGACGGTCACGGTGACGATGACGGTCACGGTGACGATGGACGGTCACGGTGACGATGACGGTCACGTGACGATGACGGTCACGGTGACGATGACGGTTCACGGTGACGATGACGGTCACGGTGACGATGAGCGGTCACGGTGACGATTGACGGTTCACGGTGACGATGACGGTCACTGGTGACGATGACGGTCACGGTGACGATGACGGTCACGGTGACGATGACGGTCACGGTGACGATGACGGTCACGGTGACGATGACGGTCACGGTGACGATGACGGTCACGGTGACGATGACGGTCACGGTGACGATGACGGTCACGGTGACGATGACGGTCACGGTGACGATGACGGTCACGGTGACGATGACGGTCACGGTGACGATGACGGTCCGGTGACGATGACGGTCACGGTGACGATGACGGTCACGGTGACGATGACGGTCACGGTGACGATGACGGTCACGGTGACGATGACGGTCACGGTGACGATGACGGTCCACGGTGACGATGACGGTCACGGTGACGATGACGGTCACGGTGACGATGACGGTCACGGTGACGATGACGGTCACGGTGATGATGACGGTCACGGTGACGATGACGGTCACGGTGACGATGACGGTCACGGTGACGATGACGGTCACGGTGACGATGACGGTCACGGTGACGATGACGGTCACGGTGACGATGACGGTCACGGTGACGATGACGGTCACGGTGACGATGACGGTCACGGTGACGATGACGGTCACGGTGACGATGACGGTCACGGTGACGATGACGGTCACGGTGACGATGACGGTCACGGTGACGATGACGGTCACGGTGACGATGACGGTCACGGGTGACGATGACGGTCACGGTGACGATGACGGTCCGGTGACGATGACGGTCACGGTGACGATGACGGTCACGGTGACGATGACGGTCACGGTGACGATGACGGTCACGGTGACGATGACGGTCACGGTGACGATGACGGTCACGGTGACGATGACGGTCACGGTGACGATGACGGTCACGGTGACGATGACGGGTCACGGTGACGATGACGGTCACGGTGACGATGACGGTCACGGTGACGATGACGGTCACGGTGACGATGACGGTCACGGTGACGATGACGGTCACGGTGACGATGACGGTCACGGTGACGATGACGGTCACGGTGACGATGACGGTCACGGTGACGATGACGGTCACGGTGACGATGACGGTCCGGTGACGATGACGGTCACGGTGACGATGACGGTCACGGTGACGATGACGGTCACGGTGACGATGACGGTCACGGTGACGATGAGGGTCACGGTGACGATGAGGGTCACGGTGACGATGAGGGTCAGGGTGACGGAGTCTTTGGCGGTCTGATCCAGTTGTTGGGCAGTTGGAGCCAGCAGAGCGAGAAGGCGGAAGGACGTCGAGGGATGTAGTTAAGAATAGGGCAGGGACGCCCAAGTGACAGACGCCTAGGGAGGGAGGGTGGAGATGGAGGGGTGGCGGGCGCCGGCGCGCCATTAGCAGCGCGCACGAGGCGGCAGGCTGCGCTGGAACAAGGAACAGGAGGCGCTCGCTTTGTGGAGCGCGCGACGGCAGGAACACGTTCCGGGTGGCGATCAAGGCCATAGCTACAGCAGATGGACTTGCAATACCGATACTGCGAGCAAGAGTTATCAGCAATGGCGGTAACATCAACTACATTATTCGATGGTTTAAATAAATGCAGTTGACAAAATTGGCTCTGTTTAGCTCAACTTTACCGCTGACTCCGACCGGGAGCTCCTTGGGTTCGAGACCCGGGGGTGGCAGATTTTCGGCACCGAACTTAGTGTCTACGTCGAATTCCAATCAAAAAACAAACGTTAATTCCACACCGACAGGGCATGGTCGGTTGATTGATTGGTGATTCCAGGCGCTTTCGCGCCTAGGGTCACTATTCCCGTAAGTCTAGTGCATTATTTTTCCTTGCGATGTGGCGATGGAGTGATTTGGCGCTGGTCTTCTCGTGGGCTATTGGGGGGTTCCCAATCAGGGCTCTCCCAGCAGCGGGGAACCGCCCCTGACGGGACAAGCTCTAAGCTCCCGTCCGGTCTCCCGGCATCCGAGGTAGTGTATTGCATGTAATTGTAAGTGTGTGTGGATAGGACAAGGAAAAAGAAAGATCGTGGGGGAGAGGGCGTGGTCATACTATTCCGTTATTGCTTGATATCGAACGGAGAAACTACTGACAACTTCCGATCAGAGCAGTCGGTCGCTAGAATTCACCTTCAGACAGAGACTGAAGTCGACCTAGCTCTCTAGCTACAGTCGAAAATCTTGCCGGTAAGAAGCACTCCAGCGACATCAGTTGATACCGTGTGCCACATCTCGCGAAACAGGGCTTGTCGCTGTAGGGTGGGAGCCAAGGAGGCCCGGCAGGGCAGCGACAACAGTACGAGTCAGGGCTTTGGAAAGAAAGTGCCCCCAGATCGAAGCCGGGTGATCGTGGGTGTGTCGGTGATGGAAGGGCAGGGGAAGAGGTCGGTGGGCAGGCGAGTGCATGCGAAGGGGGAATGCGCCATTGGGCGAATGAGAGTTCCCAAGAAGGTGTCTGGAGGGACAGAGCTGGGGAATATATGAAAGTGGGGAGGAAGCAAGCATGAGAGAGATAGAGAGAGAGAGAATGAGATGAGTATCAGAGAGGGTGGGGGAATGTGGGATAAGGCAGATAAATATTTGCTCGAGAACTATAATATAACATAACATAATATAACATAATGTAATATAACATAACGTAATATAACATAACGTAATATAACGTAACGTAATATAACATAACGTAATATAATATAATATAATACAATAATAAGTAAATAAGACGCAGCTGGCACGATAATGGCTCAATCGAGGACGGTGGTATTCGGGCGAGGGTAGTACAGGGAGCAGCAGGCATGAGGATTCACGTGAAGCAATCGCGGAGAGTGGCCAAGAGCAGAGGTTTGAGCACAGATGGAAATGGGGTGGGAATGAAAGCAGGTGCGAGTGCGGCAAGGGTGATAGGCAGCAGACGAAGCGGAAGTGGCGACAGAGCGCAGGAGGAGGGGAGAGGCATGTTGAAGGCGGGGCAGGCACGGAGGCGAGGGGACACAGCATGGCAGAAGGTGGTGAGGAAGTGAAGGTGAGGAACATGTGGTTGTGGAGGCAACAGCAAAAATGTAGGTCGAGACGCAGGATCACGAACACGCACGACAGGTGAAACAAAGCTGGAGGAGGTCCAACGACCGGGCAGACAGGACTGCGGAGAGAACGCGCCGGAAGGGTGGGAGAAGAAAGTGGGTACAGCAAGTGCGGGGTTGGCAGCGGGGCTCGATTGGGGAAGCGGCGGAGGGATTCTAAAGCGGGAGCGCGTGTGTGGGGAGATGGCGTGGGCGGGGAGATGGCGTGGGCGGGGAGATGGCGTGGGCGTGGAGATGGCGTGGGCGTGGAGATGGCGTGGGCGGGGAGATGGCGTGGGCGTGGAGATGGCGTGGGCGTGGAGATGGCGTGGGCGTGGAGATGGCGTGGGCGTGGAGATGGCGTGGGCGTGGAGATGGCGTGGGCGTGGAGATGGCGTGGGCGGGGAGATGGCGTGGGCGGGGAGATGGCGTGGGCGGGGAGATGGCGTGGGCGGGGAGATGGCGTGGGCGTGGAGATGGCGTGGGCGGGGAGATGGCGTGGGCGGGGAGATGGCGTGGGCGGGGAGATGGCGTGGGCGGGGAGACGGCGTGGGCGGCGAGATGGCGTAGACGGCGAGATGGCGTGGGCGTGGGCGAGGCAGGAAAGTAGCAGGGGAAGGGCAGAAAGGTGGAGCTGCGAGCGCGGGCGGCGGGGGTTGGCAGTCGTGGCAATGTCAAGCGACTGCTTCGCGCACGCAGATTAAGGCGTACCGGAAGCGGGTAATAGATATGATTACAGGGCTCCAAAGATGGATCGCGCTAGTTAAGCGGCGCTGCGGCTCGGGCGCCGACGAGAGCGCCTTCGCGCGCACCGCCGCCTCCGCCTCCGCCTCCACCTCCGCCTCCGCCTCCAGCGCCATATCCGCCGTCGCCTTCATCGCCGTCGTCCCCTCGCGGCCGCTCCTGCCGTCACCGCCCACTCTTCCCAGATCCTCGATCTTCCTAGGCAATTCCTCCCCGCCGCTGCCTCCTAGCCACTACTGCCTCCTTTTCGCCAACCTCTTCTCTCCTTAACCTCCTGTCCCCATCACTGACTCCCCCCCGCCACTGCCTCCTCCTCGCCAAAACCTCCTCTCCCCACCAACGCGTTCTCCCACGCCAACACTACCCGCCACCGTCTCCTTCCCTGCCAACACTTCCTCTCCTCCGCCTCCTTCCCCGCCATCCCTACACTTCCGCCCCTCCTCCCCGCGAACACTCCCCTCGACCGCCTCCTCCACGCCAACCCCTCCCTACCACCGCTTCCTTCCGCGCCAACTTTCTCCGCCATTGGCTCCTCTACGACAACTCCTCCTCCCTGCCAACCCCTCCTAGCCACCGCCTCCCTTCCCTACAACCGCGTCCTCCCCGCTACCTCTCCCAGCCACCGCGTCCTTCCCGCTAACCCTTTCTCTCGCCACCGCCTCCTTCCGGCCAACCGGTCAACTCTCCCTGCAACCGCTTCTTCCCCCTCAACCCCTCCCCGCCACCGCCTCGTCCCACGCCACCGCCTCCTGCCCGGCCAAAACCTTCTCTCCCGCCACCATCTCATTCCTCGCCACCGCCTCATCCCCTGTCTCGGCCAACGCCATCGCCGCCTCCTTCACTACCGCCTCCACTATCACCAACGCCCCCTCTCCACCGCTACCATCCCCAACATCCGCCGCCACCACCGTCACCCCCGTCTCCGCCACCGAAGAAAAGTTTCCGTCTGCCAGCGCTGCCTTCGGCGCCGCAAAATTACAGCCAAGACGTCGCGCCCGCGGCGGAAGAAAAGGTGGCGACCAGAGGGGCGGTTAGAGGAGCGTACGGGAAAAGAGGGCCAATAGGAAATCGTAGGCCTCGTCAGCTACGAGGAGCAAGGCGGGCGAGAACAGCTCGACGGGAGATCGTTAACAACGAGTGGCTTGCGTGGTCTCGAGAAATTCGTCGAGGAGTTGAAGACCGAGTCAAGTACGCTGGCTCTTTTTGCATTTCCTTCTGCCAAAACAGGGGTTTTATATATAGATTCTGAATATAGACACAATTCATTACAATAAATTACGCAAAGGAATGGAGTGAGTAGAATGGATGTAAGATAGCGAAACTCTCCTAATGAGGCTGACATTCACAGATGATTCGAGTGTCACATAATCTAAAGTATAATAGAAATATAGAAGAGATTAATGGATATAACAATTTAATTATGTACGATATGATATAAAGAACGCATAGGGCACAGAACAAGCTCCAGAAATGAAAACGTATGCGTGTGAATGTGATAGGGGCATGGGTAACATGCAAGACAAAAAGTTGTTATAGCGTAAATAATCTATTTAGAGGGTTCTGTTTTCTTCTCGGCTGTCTCTATTCCGTGCCCACGAACGTTTAGTGTTGGTCACTTACAAATACATAGGTTTGGAAGTGAACGTGGTGCAAAGAAGGGGAAGACAAGCAAAGCGAATGTAAGTTATAAGAGAACTTTGAAGATGGCCTGAGTATCCTCATTTTATAGTCACTAGTACAGACCCCACAGGAAACGCAAGCACGGGATTTCATTGCAGTCATCGACAAGGGCACTTCGTCGGGACAGCGAACTGCAGCGGCTAGTGACCAGTGGGGAGAGCGATATGCGAGTGCGAGTGAGCACGCAATGAAAAGTTATTGTTCCAAGATTCAGCAACAACAACGTGAAGAAAGATTAAGGAAAGAAAGATACAGGAAAGTTTCCAGACTAGCCACATCTCAGGAAAGAATCAGTGGACAAATCGCACCTAACCACTGTAACAAAGAAGAATAAAATGGGTATGCAGATAACAGATTCTTTTCTGTCAGTCAGAGCTACCTTTTAGTTTTGTCTCGTCCACTCCCCGGTCCCCCGATATCTATGCCTGAGGGACTAACTAGGGTCTCCCACGGTAACTAACATTTCGTCTGAGAACAATTTTTAGTGACAATCCCCCTCCCTTAAGAATCGCCGATGTAGCATCTGGACCATCTCGAACCTATACCATTGCTCGGGGTAGCCCAGACCATCTACGTACTTGAAGTGAGATGAACCAGTTTCTCAATCGCGCACACAGATCACACACACTCATCCCTTGACAGGACAAAAGATTATGGCATAATTCGGGTGTAGAGATGATACATGAGGTATTAGGAATATACCCCACGCCACAAACACAACTGAAACATATTCTTTATGCAGGATTTGAATCCCCAGCCTCAGTACACGCGTTATACTTGGTATTTATTTCTTGGCAAGCGGAAGCTTGTCTTCACAATGGAAAATCTCACTGTATTTCGCGTCGTTCTCAGTCGTGCCACTAAGAGTCGCATGATCACGAATGTATCGAGCAGTGCTGGCGATCATGAGACTCCCACCGGCACGACCGAGGACAACGCGAAATAGCGTGAGACACTCTATCCTAATGACAAGACCACACGCGCCAAGAAATAGAAACCCAAGTATAGTGTCCTGGTATAACTGCGAATGTGGCCGTTGCAGATATATCAAAGTTGTTGCTCTCCTCGCGCGTTCATGTGCAAAATGCCCACACGTTCGAGTAACACAGACATCGGATCGGTGAGTATGTCGCGTCAGGGCAGGCAGCGCACGGAGGCGACAGGCGGGCAGGGGACGAGGGCGAGCTAAGCTGAAAGCGAGCGTGACGGGCTATTGAGGACGGCGACAGGACGGCGGCGGTGGGGCGGGGTGCTGGAGGTAGGGGCGGGGGGGGGCGGGGTGGAACGGCGGCGTCAAAGCCGCCTGTACTTAGCGTCGACGCGAATAAAGTGGGGAGATCGCTGATCTGTCGGCCGCGACCCGGGCGGCGCGGGGATAACTTTATCAAGTTCATTGCGCCGTCGCGGCGCAGCGTTGGCGTCGCAGGCTTTCGACGGAGACGTGAAGGCGGTGGTGGTGGATTTAGGGGCCGGAGAGGCGGAAGCGGAGAGAGAGAGAGGCCGAAGCAGAGAGAGAGAGAGAGAGGCCGAAGCAGAGAGAGAGAGAGGCCGAAGCAGAGAGAGAGAGAGGCCGAAGCAGAGAGAGAGAGAGGCCGAAGCAGAGAGAGAGAGAGGCCGAAGCAGAGAGAGAGAGAGGCCGAAGCAGAGAGAGAGAGGCCGAGGCAGAGAGAGAGAGAGGCGGAAGCGGAGTGAGGAAGGGCGGAAGCGGAGAGAGAGGCGGAAGCGGAGAGAGAGGCGGAAGCGGAGAGAGAGGCGGAAGCGGAGAGAGAGGCGGAAGCGGAGAGAGAGGCGGAAGCGGAGAGAGAGACGGAAGCGGAGAGAGAGACGGAAGCGGAGAGAGAGACGGAAGCGGAGAGAGAGACGGAAGCGGAGAGAGAGACGGAAGCGGAGAGAGACGGACAGAGACGAAAAGACGCCCAGATGGTGCTAGAGAGAGGGGAGGAGAAGGAGGGGGAGACAGAGGGACAGGAGGAAGGGGAGGCAATAGGGCTTACGGGGACGGGGACGATAGCGGCGGCGGGGCGGGGCAGGAGCGGCGGAGGAACCGTAGGTGACGACGCTACTAACGGCAACGGTCCCGGCGGCGGTGACAGCGCGCGCGGCGGCAAGAACGGAGGCGGGGGTGGATGCGAAGCAGGCGTTCGCCCCCGCACCTCCTCGAGCGAGGACGTTTCTTTTCTTTCGGGCGGGCGGGCGGGCGGACGTGAGGATAAAAAGCGTTGCAAGGGCTTAACGTTGGGGTTGGCGCGTTCGCACCGGCACGTTCGCCTTGCGAATCGATGGCGACGCGAGTGCGGCGGGGGCGGCGGCGGCGGCGGCCGAGCAACGGAGGGAGGTAGCGACTCAGGTGAGGTGAGCTGCCAAACGGGAAGGAATGAAGCTCAGGGAGTTACCACTCTGGATTTTGGGGAGAGAAGCATGGGAGGTGTGCTAATGGAAAAACAAAGAAAGCTGAGCCTGCAATATTCGATCACTGAAAGTGCTAGAAAGAAGGGGAAGAATTATTGCGAACCACCAGAGTAGTGCGAGCTGTGGAACTGTGAAGGGAGCTGGAGCTATGAGAGCATCAGCCTCATACTTTCGGAAATGAATGAAAAAACTGACGTGTTACGAGAAACTAAATCCGCTCATTACAGCCATTACGCAGGTAATGGCTGTAAGGTAAAAAAGGTAGGCCCCAAAGGTAAAAAATTAGCCGTTTTCCAGAGCACGATTACATAACTTTCTCTTCTTACGAAGTATTCTTAAGGCGAGAAAGTAAAAATGATAGTTATTCAAAAAATGAGAATCAACAAGGTATTAATAACTTAATAACTCATCGGCCATGTTTGTTGAACTGAAAGTCTCATATTTTATAATTAAAAATCTCACAAAAATAACCAGTAGGCGAAGATGGGCTGATTAAAGAAAAAAATAGAACACTGTAGTTGACCAAATAAATATTTTCACACAAGATTAAGAACAGAAAAGACTTGAACAGATTAAGACAGCACTGTATCACCCACATATATCGCATCAAACTCCTTCCACAAATTCAGCAGGCCCGTATTGGTTCGTCCCAAAAAATCACAACAACGCAGCGTTCCCACACTTTCCACTAGCGCCTGTTGCCCACACAGTGCCCGAAATCCGCGGGATCCTATACCAACGCTTGAGGTAGCCTAGTCCATTTACGTACTTGAACCATTATTCAAAGTGAGATGAACCAGTTTCTCAATCGCGCACACAGATCACACACACTCATCCCCTGTCAGGAAAAAAGATTATGGCATAATTGGGGTGTAGAGATGATACATGTACTAGGAATATACCCCACGCCACATACACAACTGAAACACACATTCTTTACGCAGGATTCGAATCCGCAGCTTTAGCACTCGCATAATACTTGGGTTTTTATTTCTTGACGCGTGGGGGCTTGTCTTCACGATGGAATGTATCTCACGGTACTTCGCATCGTTCTCAGTCGTGCCGCTAGGGGTGGCATGATCGCGAACGTACTGAGGAGTGCTGGCGATCATGCGACTCCTACCGGCACGACCGGATCCCGAGGAATCCACGGATGGCTAGTTCTGGGGCGGGCGGGGCTGAGCTGGGCGGGGTGAACTGGGCGGGGGTGAGCTGGGCGGGGTGGAGCTGGGCGGGGCGGAGCTGGGCGGGGATGATCTGGGTGGGGTGAGCTGGGCGGGGTGAGCTGGGCGGGGTGAGCTGGGCGGGGTGAGCTGGGCGGGGTGAGGTGGGCGGGGTGAGGTGGGCGGGGCGGAGCTGGGCGGGGTGAGCTGGGCGGGGTGAGCTGGGCGGGGTGAGCTGGGCGGGGTGAGCTGGGCGGGGTGAGCTGGGCGGGGTGAGCTGGGCGGGGTGAGCTGGGCGGGGTGAGCTGGGCGGGGTGAGCTGGGCGGGGTGAGCTGGGCGGGGTGAGCTGGGCGGGGTGAGCTGGGCGGGGTGAGCTGGGCGGGGTGAGCTGGGCGGGGTGAGCTGGGCGGGGTGAGCTGGGCGGGGTGAGGTGGGCGGGGCGGAGCTGGGCGGGGCGGAGCTGGGCGGGGTGAGCTGGCGGGGTGAGCTGGGCGGGGTGAGCTGGGCGGGGTGAGCTGGGCGGGGTGAGGTGGGCGGGGTGAGGTGGGCGGGGTGAGGTGGGCGGGGGCGGAGCTGGGCGGGGTGAGCTGGGCGGGGTGAGCTGGGCGGGGTGAGCTGGGCGGGGTGAGCTGGGCGGGGTGAGCTGGGCGGGGTGAGCTGGGCGGGGTGAGCTGGGCGGGGTGAGCTGGGCGGGGTGAGCTGGGCGGGGTGAGCTGGGCGGGGTGAGCTGGGCGGGGTGAGCTGGGCGGGGTGAGCTGGGCGGGGTGAGCTGGGCGGGGTGAGCTGGGCGGGGTGAGCTGGGCGGGGTGAGCTGGGCGGGGTTGAGCTGGGCGGGGTGAGCTGGGCGGGTGAGCTGGGCGGGGTGAGCTGGGCGGGGTGAGCTGGGCGGGGTGAGCTGGGCGGGGTGAGCTGGGCGGGGTGAGCTGGGCGGGGTGAGCTGGCGGGGTGAGCTGGGCGGGGTGAGCTGGGCGGGGTGAGCTGGGCGGGGTGAGCTGGGCGGGGTGAACTGGGCCGGGGTGAGCTGGGCGGGGTGAGCTGGGCGGGGTGGAGCTGGGCGGGGCGGAGCTGGGCGGGGATGATCTGGGCGGGGTGAGCTGGGCGGGGTGAGCTGGGCGGGGTGAGCTGGGCGGGGTGAGCTGGGCGGGGCTGAACTGGGCGGGGCTGAACTGGGCGAGGCTGAACTGGGCGGGGCTGAGCTGGGCACGGCTGAGCTGGGCACGGCTGAGCTGGGTGGGGCTGAGCTGGGCGGGGCTGAGCTGGGCGGGGCTGAGCTGCGCGGGGCTGAGTTGGGCGGGGCTGAGCTGGGCGGGGCTGAGCTGGGCGGGGCTGAGCTGAGCGGGGCTGAGCTGGGCGGGGCTGAGCTGGGCGGAGCTGAGCTGGGCGGGGCTGGCTTCTGTAGTGCTCGCGACAGCGCGTGACGTCACTCCGCGGCCATCGAAATTCCCGCGCGCGAGTCCGGCGTCCGTCGGCGAGCGGTCTGGCGCAAGACCTCTCCATTTGCATTGGAGTTCCGGGGTGCGTGCCGCGCGCTGGCTCGGCGGGAATGCAATTTGGGTTCGTTAACAGTTTTCGACGACTGCATAAAAGCGCGCGCCACATTCCGCGCGCTCGTGTGCGTGCGTTTTTTTCTGTTTTCGCTCGGCTCCGCCCTGATAACCGCACCGGGAAGTATGGCGGGCGGGCGCGCCGCGTTCGCCAGCTCTCTCGAGTTGTCACCGGAACGTTTCTATCTGCACCGCACCGGGAGGAATGTTGCACGTGGACCCTCCCCCCCCCGTTCGTCGCTCCGACGGCGTTATCTGGTCGGGTGTGCTTCAAATGCAGCGTAAGTATTTTCGGAACTCGGATATGTACGTACGATTCGCGTGGCGGGAAGCGGTGCTATTTCAATGCGCGTGTGTACGACCTGCGTTGCTTTTATCGCAGCCCCTCACCCTGCCTTTGGTACGCACGATTCTTTCAGTTCCTTTGAATTTTATGTTAATGCGAGTAGTGATCACATCTCAGCTATTCATTTATAGGATAGATCTTTGAATTTTGTAATGAATAAGCTCTGATATCGTACTTATATTTTTAAACATTTCGTTACTCAATGCAATACATTCACCTCTAAAGACCATGATAGATGTGTTTTGTATTTGTAAAAGAACAAAATGACAAGCTGGTATCAAGAATATAAAACATGACTGCTGGGCAGGACAGGTGGGAGGAAAGAGGCGGGCGAGACGAGGTTGAACAGGATGTGGCAGGGCGGGACGGGACAGGGGTGGGTGGGGCTGGGTGGGGCGGGACCGGGCAGGGTGGGACGGGACTGGGCGAAATCAAGACAGAAGTTCGGTGCCGGACGGGACGGAACCAGAAGGCACGGTACCAAAGGGAACGTGGGGGCGAGACGGCACGGGGCAGGTAGGGCTTGGCGGGGCGAGGACCTGGCCTAATGGGCCGGGGCCGGGAGCCAAGCCAGAACTCTGAATAAAATTTATTTCTTCCACATTGCACTATAGAAAGTTCAACTCATCTTTAAATTGTTATAATAAAAACACGTTCAACCGCTAATCTCTTTCTCTCTCTCACTCTCTCTCCCTTCTCTCTCTCTCCATTCTCTCTCTCCATTCTCTCTCTCCCTCCTAGCTACAGCCCAGATTGGTGACGTACTCGCCGAGTATTATGGCATCAAGACCATGAGGGTTACACCACTATCGAATGGGAAATCTGTCGTCCTCGCGCTGTGAATGAGGGTGGGGGAGGATGACGAAGGATCGAGCAAGGAACGCGACCCTTGTTTCTAAGTGCAAGTGCTATGGCATCTCCAGCATTATTTGATCACAATGAACCTCATAAATAACCGATTAGAACACAGCGGCCTCTGCAATGATCGTACAGAATAAGTAATTTTTCCACTCAGCGTCTTAGCGGATGTCAAAAACTATGCGAAAGCCGATCTAAAATAAAATCTCGCTCTTAATTTATTTTACTTACCTTCAATTATTCATTTGTAAAGGACAAGTCAGTAATCTAGCACATTGTATATTTTAAAGCATGCAACTGCATCGGTTAATTGTTGCCGTTCAATAAAACGGGATGTTAATTTTCTTTTCCGCAGTCAGTAAAAACTTCCTCAAACTCACAGCGATACGGAAGAAAAAGCGAAACACTTCATTGAAGAAGCCGAGAAATGAACTTTTATTTCCGCAGCCGAGTGCAGAGGTGCCAAAAGTTGCCGTGACTTCCAACCACTCGACTTTTATCTTAGGGCGGGGGAGGGGAGGAGAGAGGATATTTGCCTAGCTGTTTGCGCACGATTGTATGGACGAAACGCCGGTACATAAAACGAAAGTATCATCGTTGGCACTGCGCGAGCGACCCGCCAGTAAAATGGTTCTCGCAATAAAACTGTCCTTGGTCGAGTTTCCTCGAGGCAGATAGGATCTACACAAATGAACATCATCCGGGCCGGCGCTCGCCGTGAACAATCGACCGAGCAATCGATGTTCGTCTCTTCGCCGCCGCCGGGAGTCTGCCGGAATCAACAGCGCCAGTGAGTGAGGGCAACGGCAGGATTGATTGGCGAAGCAGAAGAAACGGAAATAAAGTAACGGGAAAAACAAATTAAGCGGAGTTGGTAAGAGGAATAAATATTCGAGTGTTAGTGTTGAACTGCTTTATGTGATGGTAGTACGGTACATAATAATGGTACTGGTGCTCGTGACGATAGACATTGTTGTCAGTGACAAGAGACCCTGGTACTACTGACATAGACCCTGGTGCTACTGCCAGAGACCCTGGTGCTACTGACAGAGACCCTGGTGCTACTGACAGAGACGCTGGTACTACTGGCAGACACTGGCGTTAGTTGACAGAGATAGTGGAGCTAGGTTAGGGATGATGAAAATGCCGTTAACGGTAATTACCTTACTGATGAGGAAAACGTAGTGACAGTGACAATGGTGGTGGAGGCGTCGGCGGGGGCGGGGCCGGGGGCGGCGTGCGTGTGGCTGACAAAGGGCCATCTCCGCCCAACGCGCGCGTTCTGATTTCACTTGCGTTCTACGCAAGTCGCGTCGCGTCGCGTCGCGTCGTATCCGCCCAGCCGCTCTAACTAGGAGGGACGTAAAAGGGCGCGACTGTTTCTACGGCTGCCGCTCTCGCACAACGGCCGCCGCCGCCGGCGTCGACCTTCTCCGTTGCCCGCACCTCCGCATTTTTGGGACCTTCTCCGTCGACAGAGCGACGCGTTTCCCAGGAATCGCGCGGTTGCTTCGAGAAGCGCTGGTGTATTGTTTCCGTGAAATTTAATAATGCAATGTTTACTGGAACTGAATTGCCAATGTCTTCTAGAGTCCCTCCTTCGGGGTCCTGTGATTTTAATTACTGACGACCGTTCGCTCTGCCTAGAAGATAGTAACACACTGAATCAAAACGTTGATGAAATGTATATACATTCTTTTAAAAATCAGTTCCTTAAGTTTAATAAGCGTATGTCACTACGAAACATCTCATTGTTATATTTCCTATTTTTTTCATAACATTCACTTAACCATACAGACAACATCGATTACTCTTTCCGAGGTTAGTTTTCGTATTCTGATTTTGAAAGAGAAGAAAAAATTAAATTGGCCCAGGAGAAATGCGTATCAGACTTTCTCAATTCTCGAGACAGTCTATTTATTTATTTATTTACGTCAAAACAGTTAAAAACTGTGTGTGACGATCTATGGGGAGAAGTGAAATTTGTGCACGTTTTCATAATCCTGTGATCTCTACCCTAAACCATATTCTAGTCCAATTTTGAATGCAGAAAAAGAGCGGTTTTTTTCAAGTTTCGTTGACAAAATATTCGCTCCTATATAATAAAATATATTTTCAAAGGTAAATTAGCTATAAATATCTGCCCTTAACCCTCATCATGTTCTTCATGAAAGAATAATACTTTTTGCCACGATAATATGGAAAGCGATAAGTTGAATAACTATATTTCCCACTGAAATTCGGAAGACGTGCACAAAGAATGAAGTTACATGTTCAAAATGATACAGCGTACGAAGAACATAAATCGAGATCACACACCAAAGACTTTTCCGGAGTATCGCGAATGGACCACATGCGAGTCGCCAGAAAAGGAAAACAGAAATATTCAATTTGGGCATAAATAACCCAGTATAAGAAATACATACTTTTATATGTTATTAGTTTTACATTAATTTGTATTTATAACAACCATTTAAAACTAGTTCCACTTGATCAGAACTTCATGCAAGTGTAAATGAGTATTATTATTTTCAATATTTAAAATATTTTTAATAACAATAATAATAAATTATTATTATTATTACTATTATTATAATGAGACGAGACTTGGATCATCAAACCTGCTCTTTCGCCCAACCGCCTCACACAATTAATTTTGCACAAAAATGTACATAACACACATTTTCTAAAGTACACAAAGTATGTAATCATACATACACATGACTAGCGTATATTATAAATCATATGTTGATTTAACATAGGTATTGAAAGAAAATAATTATTCTCAATCAGTAAATTTTCTTATGAATATGAACGTAACAAAATATTAAGCAAAATGTCCCCTGATTTCATTCACAAACTGGCAATTTTTTAAACAATTTTATGTTCCAGAATAATTTTTATCACATCGCTACTTTTACAAACATGTTTATTTGTCACAGATTTCCTGATCATTAAAGTCTGACCCAAATCACTTCGTTTCATAGTTTGGAGCGAAACATCCCCGAATATGCCCAGACCGCCCCGTCGCATGGCCGGAGCCTGGGCCATGCGGCGAGGCCTGTCTGGCTAAGGACGCGCGAGGCGCAGCTAATCACTATACAAAATGCATCGGCGGTCCACAGAGCGGCGTCGCGCCCGCCCTTGTCGACAGCGAAATGCGGGCGACCAGTGTTGCCTGATGGTCTTAAGCAATTCCCCCTAGATAGCGCTGTGCAAACCCCCAAAACGACAAAAAAAATCCCCCAAACTCAAAAAAATTATAATTTCATGTTTAAAATGTATGGGGAGGTATGGAAAGGAAAGAAATACAAAAAATATTATTAATTGTAAATTATGACATTTATATTGTACAGTTAACTTGTCAGTTACAGTCAAATTGAAACAACAGTAATAGGTAGAGTGTCCGCATTTTACTTATCCCAACGCGACCAGAGTACCTGTACTTCCCTTAATTTTTAAACAAATTTGAATTCTCATCATTGGCGAGTGTGATGATTTCACAATTTAACATCTTTTCACAATGTATCACAAAATTAACATTTTAAGAACTCAATGAAATCCCCCCTAAGAAAACCCCCAAATAAATTTGCCCCCTAAAACAACCCCTAAAGACAAAAAAAAAACTAAATTTAGGGGGGAAACCCCTAATCTGGCAACACTGCGGGCGACCCCCACGCGCCCTGCACGATCGCTCGCAGGCGGGCAGAACGCGGCCGCGCTTCGCTGTCATGCGGCCAACGCTCACGGCTCCGCTCTTCGCAGCTCATTTCCATTTCGTTTGCTCTCCATGGTAGTTAGTGGGTCCCCCCCTGTCTCCTGGTTGTTCTTGCCTCTAGCCTTTTGAAAATACCCCGACGTTCTCATTTTCCCTTTTATGATCTCTTCCCCCTCTTCACTTATTATTTTATATTGTCGCTCATCATTTCATCTCTCACACGCTCTCTTATTTCCTCCCATTCTATTTATTTCTCTTTCTCTTTCCTCCAATTATATTTCTCTCTCTTTCATCCCACTCTCTCTTTTATTCCATTCTCTCTCTTTTATTCCATTCTCTCTCTTTATTCCATTCTCTCTCTTTTATTCCATTCTCTCTCTTTTATTCCATTCTATTTCTCTCTCTTTCATCCCATTCTATTTCTCTCTCTTTCATCCCATTCTATTTCTCTCTCTTTCATCCCATTCTATTTCTCTCTCTTTCATCCCATTCTATTTCTCTCTCTTTCATCCCATTCTATTTCTCTCTCTTTCATCCCATTCTATTTCTCTCTCTTTCATCCCATTCTATTTCTCTCTCTTTCATCCCATTCTATTTCTCTCTCTTTCATCCCATTCTATTTCTCTCTCTTTCATCCCATTCTATTTCTCTCTCTTTCATCCCATTCTATTTCTCTCTCTTTCATCCCATTCTATTTCTCTCTCTTTCATCCCATTCTATTTCTCTCTCTTTCATCCCATTCTATTTCTCTCTCTTTCATCCCATTCTATTTCTCTCTCTTTCATCCCATTCTATTTCTCTCTCTTTCATCCCATTCTATTTCTCTCTCTTTCATCCCATTCTATTTCTCTCTCTTTCATCCCATTCTCTCTCTCTTTCATCCCATTCTCTCTCTCTTTCATCCCATTCTCTCTCTCTTTCATCCCATTCTCTCTCTCTTTCATCCCATTCTCTCTCTCTTTCATCCCATTCTCTCTCTCTTTCATCCCATTCTCTCTCTCTTTCATCCCATTCTCTCTCTCTTTCATCCCATTCTCTCTCTCTTTCATCCCATTCTCTCTCTCTTTCATCCCATTCTCTCTGTCTTTCATCCCATTCTCTCTGTCTTTCATCCCATTCTCTCTGTCTTTCATCCCATTCTGTCTTTCATCCCATTCTCTCTCTCTTTCATCCCATTCTCTCTCTCTTTCATCCCATTCTCTCTCTTTCATCCCATTCTCTCTCTCTTTCATCCCATTCTCTCTCTCTTTCATCCCATTCTCTCTCTCTTTCATCCCATTCTCTCTCTCTTTCATCCCATTCTCTCTCTCTTTCATCGCATTCTCTCTCTCTTTCACCCATTCTCCCTCTCTTTCATTTCATTCTATTTATCCCATTCCCCCTCTCACTTTCACCCCAATTCTCTTCTCTCTCCCATCCCAATTCATTTCTTTCCCTCTTTCATCTCATTCTTTCTCTTTCATCCCTTTCTTTGTCCTTTTCATTTTCGCCTATTATTTTTCTCGTTCATTCTGGACTTACATTCTAAAGACACATTTTCGTCGGAGACCAAAAATCTACGACATAATCTAAGAAGTCTCTACGACACAAACTAATATTTCGCACTCTGTGAAACCTACTGCAGAGACCTAGCCGCTGAGACCGCTCTATTGTCTCGTACTTACCGTCCCAATTTTTCCCCACCCCACCCCCACCCCCCACCTGCACGTGACCACGAGACCCTATCCTTCCCCGCTACCTTCGCCTCGGCCACCCGCCCTCTTCTCCCGCGAGAGGCCCTGTTTGATGTTTTCTCCGCACAAAGTAAAGCCCGCGCGGCCGTCGGGGAGGTGGAGGAGGGCGAAAGTGTTTTTGTTCGGCACAGTCACCCGTGAAATTCGTCTAAACGAAATTTCGCGAAAACGCCGGAGGAGAGGCTGCGCAGGGGCGGTGGGCGGAGGGCGCGAAGCGACGCAGCGAGCGGTCGGCCGGTCGGTCGGTCGGCAGAGTTTGAACCAATCACGGCGCTGCAATTTTTCTTCCATTACGCGCATACATAAATTCAATTAGCGAGACGTACAAATGCATTCGTTCCAGAAACTGCGTACGAATAATTCAATATGTCATTGTCCGCACATAATACTGTAAAGCGATATACTACAACACTCGCCCCCCAACGACCTTTTGTTACAAATAAACTACGTCATTAGTGAAAAACAATCCATAAAATTCGCTTTTGTCAATAACTCATAAAATATGCACAATCGGAACTCGTTACATATATAAATGACGGTATAACGAGCGAAGCTTATCTGAGCGACGCATCGACGGGTGAGGGAGAGGGCACCGAACGCCCGGCTAAGTGGTGCTCGACTCAGCTCAGCTGCGAGACTGCTGGAGCTGCTCTTTCATGCACTGCCCTTGCTCTCGGAGCGCACAACACGAGGGCTCTGAAGTCATCGCTACACTAGTACGGCATCCGTTAGTAATAAGAATCTTTGTTTAAAACGCACCCCACACAATAATTAACAAAAACGTAACAGAATGCAATATTTCATTGTTCAATATCGTATTTCAATATTTCATTCCAGGATGAACGAGAAAAAAATAGGCGAAAATGAAAACGACAAAGAAAGGGGTTGAAAAGAAAGAACGAGACGAAACTCGAACGAAAAGAAGAATGAGATCATGGGATGAAAGAGAGAAATGAATTGGGATGGGACTCATGATGTTTATACAATAATTCTCTAAAAGTATAAAAATACTTATCATGTTTTATAGTATGACGAAATCAACTTAAGAATCCTTCATGGAAACGAAAGCGATTTAAAACGGATATTATATATTTTGAAAAATGTTTTAATATTTTTTTCCAAATTAGTAAAATAATTACATTGTGTTGTTCATTACTACGTGTAGCATTTAGTTAGTTATAAAACCACGCGAGAAATATCATTCAACTACATTCCTTATAACTTCACAATTTAAAGAAACAAGCAAACATAAAACTGGGATTATTGAGCTTCAGAACAATAATTTCATGCACTGACAACTTCAAACATGACCGGTGTCTCAGTGGGAATAAATAATATTTATTTGCAACAGAGCAATTCACCTTCCATGAAGAGAATGCAAATGTAACTTAAAAGGTATTCCTGTTAACTGGCGTCAATAATGAAAACGTTACCTTAAATAAAAGATAGCCTTAAAGGAGGTAGTTTATTCAAACCGCTGTTTATATTTTAAATAGCATTTGTTGTTTTATTTCTCACTTAAAAATGCACAGATTTTTATTCGAAGTTTGTTGAAATAGTATACCATTGCAGTTACAACCGAATATTAATCTGAACCCTCAGCAAGGTTGCAATTAACATAACTTTCTTCCTTTTCACGTTTTTTAATCGCATTTCTTGAATGGCGTATTTTTGAAATGGAATTATAATATTGCAAGATTTTTAAAGAATTTTGCAGCAATAGGTAGATTTTTTAGAATAAAATCGTATTCTTGCATTACTATTCAACAATGAAAAATAATGTCCATCAGTATGGAGGAAGTATCACAACAGTTTAGCTTTGCTACACAATCGGCATTGACGGACATTTCATGTTTACTGTTTCCACCCAGCAGATCAGCAGTAGAACTGATTGCTTGGTGTACATTGCCCTAATGCCTGAGTCACAAGTTCAAGAAACTAGTCCGGAACCTTAAATACTTAACCAGATAACACGCTAGAACAACCAGAACCTCGCTAATCCATCCTTTGATCCACAGAATCAACGTGCTGATCCCCCGCAGCCCCAAGTCGGAATTCTCACTTCGAATTCATTAAGAGATGTTGAAATCAGTGGCGTAGCGTGACTCGCGCGTTTGGGGATGCTCAACAATAATGCGAACTGAAGACATCATGATCTTTAACGTTCTCTAGAATCCATGTTGTCGAAACAAATGTACAATACAATGTTACAATGAGACTTCTTGAAAGCAAATGATGCAATGGTTCACCTTTAATTCTCACGCGCGATTGGCAATGAGATCACTTGTGAATTTATACATTTCACACCAAAATAATGTTTAATATATTTAAGTAAGAATTCAACGTCTTAGTTATTAATTAAGAATTAGAAGACAAACACTATTGCTACTGTTTGTGCACATGTCCAAGCTGAGAATCACGAGTGAGAAAGAAAAATATTTCAATATTTCAAGTGTGCTGCGATCTCGTGCACAAACGAGCAACTTGCTCATTGCTAGCTCAGTCGTATGCTAGCGTAAGATACTTGGGAATCTCTGAGACAGGAATGAAGGAGGGATGGGGGAATTCGGCGTCTGCGCATGCGTCATTGCCCGTCACAATTCGCGGCAGATGCTAGAAGCATTTTAGCGTCCAAGCAATCAGAGGGCTGCTTTTAACAACACGTCCAAATCACTTATAAAATTAGTCACTTATAATTAATCATTTTAACACAGGAAATCACTTATAAAATGAATTCAAAACACGTTTCACCCAACGTGTTTCACTCACTTCCACAATTTTCAATACAATATATAACACTAAATATTGTTTGATACCATATAATATTAATATTATGTTAATGTTAATATTATATATTTACACTATACGTTATATATTATAATATTATATAATTACATTTTACGTTATATATTAGTAATAATATCTTTTGTGGGGATGCTCAGCATCTTAGCGTCCCCTGACGCTATGCCACTGGTTGAAATGTCATGGCAATATGCGAAAATTAAAGAAACACAATTATGTTAATGGAGCTGTTGACTGTATGATCAAATGTATATTTGCCACCTGGTTTATACGCTGATAAGCCAGTTTTTTTATAAAAATTATATAAGCACGCCACTAGTTTCTTATAAGCATTCTCTGTTTTTGTTTCTAATTTAAGATGATTTGTCTGATTATTTACATTAGAAGATTAGTTGAAATAATCAAAAGATGGCAAGATATATTGCTGTCCTGTGAAATTTATTTTTCACAAGTTACCAGCCTTTTAACACGACCCAAAAAGTACACTATAACTGTATGTTTGTGAACAACGTATTGGTAGCTGCGATGTAAGTGGTAACGTGCAAAAATAATTTAATCAATGTGTTGATAACTCAGTAACCGGGGATTTCCTCTCGAAGGAGTGAGTGTTGGTAATGATTAGGGCCCGGATAATTATGTAATTACATATTTTCCTAAGGTAACTCCAGCAAATCCTATCACCGATATATTCACGTTTCACATCGTTTAGTGACCAAAAACGTTGAGTTTTTAGTACATATATTTACATATTTTGCCCGAAATTACATATATTTACATATTTTACACAAATAAACATATTTTTACATATTACTGAATTTTTCCATTATCCTACATTAAAAAAATTTAATTCATTATTTTTCCGATCTGTTTTTGATAAAGAATCATCCAAACAAACAATTTAGCATTGTCAAACATTATTTCTGTAGCCACCTCTCTAAAATGAATTTAGCATTACGCGCTGAAATGAATGTATCCATAAATGCCTACGGTATTGAAAGTAAAAGGGGAAGGTGACGATGCAATCCATAGCTTCTGTTCTGTTAGTTTTCAGCGCGAGTATTGCGGAGAACAGAAAGGAAGTTTGATTTGTGAAAATGATATCTTTAGCAGGCGATATCGGGCACTCACTTCGCATATTTTAGAGGTCTCCTTTGACCTTGATACCCTTCACCAGAAACTTCACGCACCAGCTCAAGAAAGGCCGTTGACATTTTTTCTTTCCCTGATTTTTACATGCGTCCCTCTACCATTGTTCGTAAATTATGTCTTTCGACCGAAAATCTTAAGTAAAATCTCGCCGTGGAACTGATGTACAAGGAAATCATATTGGCAAGGTTGTGATAGGTCAAATGAACGTTTAAAAGTGTAAATATTATTTTGTTAACTTGAGAAGTGTTACCCCAGTGCAACCATCAAACTATTACAAAACGTTTTAATGATAAAACGGAATTCTTGTGGCCTAATGAAGTTAAACATGTCTTCCTTCCGGTACTAGTGCAGCGCCGTACATGTGCAAGGCAACAGAAGCCCTGCAGGTATTTTTCTAAAATTACTACTTCTAACCTGTCTTGTGCATGCGTTTCGTTTGCAGAACTGATTAGATCTCAGTTTGATAAAGTTGACGCATTGATTTCCAATACAAAAAAGGATTAACGAGATGGGGCACCTGAATTGTCGCTATGAGCTACAATACTCAAAATTTTGATTTTGAAATACAAGTTATACACCAATTTGATTCTGAAGCTGCAGCATCTATAGGCACATCGAAGCAATTGTTTGATATTCAAAAGCTGAACAACTATATTTCCCCCTTTTTCAGTAAGCCCCCTTTTTCTTAAATTTTTGTAAAAATCTTCCCTGGAACTTTCTGGTATCTTTGAAATTACCCAATCAGCAGACGCTCCTTTAAAAACTGTTCATTTATCATTCGAGGGTCAATAGGGGGATCGAGTTAAGAAAAAGAGATCTTCCGTTCTGGGGAAAACCCAGGATTCGAAACAATTTGAGCTATTAGTGCAGTGCTATGAGGGGACAATTCCATCACACTGGATCCAGAAAACACGGAGAAGACTAGAATGTGTATTTGACATGAATATTTAGATGCTTGTTTAAACAAATCCTTCAAATTTTTAACTCAAAATGCAATTCGTCACGTCTCCTTGAAATTTTCTTTAGAGACCTCATTTATAAAGATTGGTTGCCGCAAAGGGAAGGTATACTACTGAAATAATATCGGAGACGATATACGTTTCGTATTGATTCGGAGATCGTTGTAAATAATAGGATTATGAGAACTATAATGTTTAATTCTGGTCTTTATATTAAGTACACAGAACAATATATACTAAGATAAAGTTAATTTAATAAAAAATAATAGTTATAATGATACTTAATGTTACATATTTCATACTTTTGAGTACATATTTCTGCATATTATAATACATATATATGTACATATTTTCCCAATTTTTAGTACATAATTATCCGGGCCCTAGTAATGATCAATATCGACGAGTAGTGATGAGATCGAGTTGGTAGTTCGATTTCTCTGATCGTTGGTTTCTGTCGGTATCAATGCCTTCTGGTAAATGGTAGAACAGTCTCCTATGCAAACTAGTCTTGGTCTGCGGGATTCTTTTTCAATCTTTTCCCATCCATCTCTTCCAAGCCATATTGGAACGTCCACTCTCTAGATTCTTATGTCCCCCCATGTGTGCGTGAATGTTGGGTAGCATGGAATACCTTTCGATAAAATAGAAAGGCACAAATAACATTAATGCTTTGCGCGTAGAGAACATTTACGTAAGAATTATATTCGGTAATGTTTGGTTATAGTTGGTAATAAACTTAGTGTTTGGAGGTGCGCATTCGGAACAATAGTTCTATAGTACTAAGGCCGCCAAATTATGCCTAACCTTGAAAAAAAAATTATTAACACTGTAACTGAAGCATTAATATCAGAAAAAATACTGTAACTGCAATTATACATTTTGATACATTTCGAAGCTCACTGAAACTATAAAATTATAATGGAATCGCTTTGAATGTTTACCCATTGTTTTCGCATGCCTCAATTTGTTTTTATGCAAATCTATTGAACGCAACCTTCTCTCGCAGTGCACACGACTTTCACTCTGAATTTGACATGTTGTGCTAAACACAGCTCGTCAATTTCATTTTACAATTTCTTAAAACTCTACATAATTTATATACCATGAAAAATCAAGATAAGAAAAATTTACCCTCAAGAAGAAAAATTAAAAAATGACCGAATAACGAAAAGAGGGTTACAATCTGTAAATTTAATTCGTGGTGATGTTTACAAAATAACCTTGGTATAATTGATCTGTGAAGTTTTTAAATTACTAATAAGAAAGAAATGAAGGCAGAGGTAAAATATTCACCTCCCTTTTAAATAGTTAATAGGCACTAATACTAAATAGTTAATAGGCGAATTTATTGCGAAGAAGACTACGTCCTGATGTAATTAAGAGTAGTTTCTCATTGTGCCGTCGTGAGACAAAGTGAAGAAGTAAGACATCTCCTTCATAACCAGACTACACCGATAGGAAAGAGGCTTTTGCCATTTAAAGAGGCTTATTACTGGGGGGGCGGATTTTAATGATATGTTATTTTTTCTTTTCACTTCAGGAAAATGCCATTTAGTATAGAAATTAATTTTATGTTATGACAAAAGGAAATTACCCATTTTTATACTTCATTTTTTTACATTTTTCGTCGATTAATGATAGAATGTCATTTTTACCTTTATCATTTTTAATGAATTTTCGTTGATTTAATCGATTTTAATGTCATTTTAATGACACTGGCTTCAAATAATATTTACGAGATGCTACAAATTTTCTCCACAGAATTCGTGAGTAGCGATACCTGGTAACCTATGCGGTTTCTTCGCTCAGAAGTTGTAATGTCAGCCATTGTGAGTACGTAATCTAAAGTTCCAGTGACGCCTGCCAGCGCCACTGGCGGTTCAGCCAATTTTGAGTTAACTAGAGACAGAGATTGTCTGGTAAAGAGTAGTCTAAACCAAACGTTTGAAAGCTGAGTTCACTCGAACGAGTAGAAGCAACCTCGATTACATCAGTAATATATCCAACAACTTCAGTTGTTCATTCGAACTGGTTTTTATCACATGTTTTACGTCATTTTTCCTCGCTTTTAGGGCATTTTAAAAACATTTTGAGAGCATTTTATTGACCATTTTTGGCGATGTGTTAGGGCATCAAAATGCTCCCTCTACTCATTACAAACCCAACAACACAAGTGTTCAAATTCAAGCCACCATCCGATTAAGATTGTCCGTTCCTGCAGCTATTAATCTCCTATTCAGTCACTATTATCATCCAAGCATCGTAATCACTACGTTTCGCGGAATCTGATTGATGACGGTCTAATTGTGGAAACGGAGACCTTAAAAACCACCCGCTCACGCAACGCCTACCAATCAATAGCAATCAACTCCCCCTCCTCATGCAACAGAACCTCTTCATGCATCCGGCTAAGGCCGCCGAGGTGCGGTTTGCCCTCAGGGTCGGATTAACGGTTCGAAAATCGCGTGCTCTTCCTTGACGTTACCAGGCGAGCGGAGATGTTCATCATTGCTTCTTAAACACCCTTTAACACACTAACAAATAATAATTGATTTTGATAATTATTAATTTATTTTTTCTTGACTGAGGTTTCTGAGCGCGTCAACTGCTATGGTGATTACTCCCATAAGTGTGGTGAATGTGTTACACCCTTTAACACACTAACAAATAATAATTGATTTTGATAATTATTAATTTATTTTTTCTTGACTGAGGTTTCTGAGCGCGTCAACTGCTATGGTGATTACTCCCATTAGTGTGGTGAATGTGTTTCGTGGAAGATAGCGATGTTCCTTCCCTGATAGATGGTGAGATCGGGCGAGGGCTTGCACATGAGTTTGCAGAGGACTTTCCACTCTAGTGGGGTACCGCTCTAAGTTTCCAACATGTGTAGTAGTGTAGACCATATTTAATGTAAGCGGGCATCAGTGTAAGGAGAGACTAGAGAACAAAGATAAGAAAGGAGGGAACGGAAGCAGTCAGTGGTTTGGGTACTACTCTGGGTTTCGACTGATTCTTAAAATATACATTCCAAATAATTGTACAGTCGACTCTGGTTACAGTGAACTCGGATATAGTGAACTTACGTCACTTGTCCCGTTTCACTTCAAAAAAAAACATAAGAAGATTCGGTTATAGTGAACCTGAATGTCGGCTATAGTGAACATAGGAAATAAATCATGGAAATTAAATGTATCTCGCATGTTATTAGGCGAGTAAAAGGACCTTCGGAGGGTGAGAGGGTGTTCCAACAATGCAAGAGACAATAAAAGGTGTCAAGACTGCATTACGATACTTAGAAGCAGAAGACAATACAGAATCAAGTATGGGGATAACACGAACTCTGGAAAAGGAATTACAAAAATTACTAATGAAAATATACAAAACAAACAATAGGAAATTGATTTTTAAGGTCAAATAAAGATATTAAAATTTTCAGTCCATTCTGCTAATGAATTTTAGTGTATTTCTATACTAATAAAATCAATAATTGTGGAGAAATTCTATTTAATTTTGACATCATCGGATGTAGTGGACCTCTGATATAAGTGAACCGAACTTGTTAGTCACAGAAGTTCACAATAACCAGAGTAGACTGTACTACTAACATCGAAAATAGCAATATGTATTTAGAATTGTGATAATTTTGTATTTGAAATGCTTTCCAAGTATTAGATATATTACATGCATTGGATACATAGAAGGTCTCAGGATAAATGTTGCAGACTTCATGGACGTTTAGGGGAGGTCGAAAGTGAACACTTTTTGCCAATGAATAAGTAGGAAATTTAATATTTCAAAGTTACAAAGGTGAACTTTGACTCTGAATGTTATGTGTATTCATGCACTGGTGTTCGGCGGGTCACGTCCTGACGAAGTCAAAGGGATTTCGCGTACCTGATGAACACCAGTGCGTGAGGGGTTGCCTATCAATCAGGGGCAAATGTCACTGCGTAGCTTCGTTGTATAAACTATTTCACCAAATGTTCATGGCAAAGAGTGATTTCCCTCAGCCCTACATTCTCTTTAATTTTGTAACACGTGTTCTAAAACATTTGGTACTATATATTATAACGAAACGACATAAGTAAAATCGATAGAGACATCTCAGAGTCAACAATGCCGATTTGTGGATCAACACTAACTGGGAGGTTCAAAGAAGACGAATTTTCGATACTTGCTACATAACTAGGTCGATTACAGCAGCTATATGGACGACAATTCTAGCGGCCGACTGCCGAGATGGATACTTTCTGTGGTTTCTCTGGTTAATACCAAGCGAATGCCGGAGCAGTACTGTAATAAACTAGTCACGGGCCCCGCGAGAGTTTTCTTTCCTCTTTTACACACACACACACACTTCCCTAAGCCTAACACACCTGTCGTAAGATCAGCCGGTTGGCTAGTCACACACACACACACACACACACACACACACACACACTGCCCTAAACCTAACATGTGTCGGAAGACCAGCCGGTTGCGTGGCGCTGCTGGGGTGGTGCCCCGCTGGGCGAGACACCGGGGAGGAAATCCTCCGCAAACCAACGTGTAGGTCGTTGCCAGTTCTTACCTTTCAGCGTGGTAGGGGCGCAGCCAACTCAATTTTTTAATAAAGTAAAATGAAACTTTTTTTGTTAGAAGTGAAGTTAATCCAGCGTCAGACCTTTTGCAGCGAAGGGGACATGGGGAGCGCGCTTCTTTCCTCAAGTAGAAGCTAGACATATAATTACCAACACACCGTTCCTGCCCCCCCCCCATGTCCATATTGCGCTTGCTCACGTGCAGGCAAACGGGCACCCTAGCTCCCCCACAGGGCTGAGTTGAAACAGCTTGACCTAGAGCACAGCACCAATGGAACGGGCGGGGTATTTTTAATTACCTGAAGTCCCACAGGGGCCAACAACGTGTCGCCTCCACCCGCTCCGCTCCGCCGCGCCCCCGCTGCCTCCCGCCCCCACCCCATCGATTAACGGTCGTCCGTCGCGGGCGGCGCGCGTGCGAGCGAGCATCTCCCGCCGTCATTGGGCGTCTCGGGTCACGCGACGGCGTCGCTCGGCGTCGCGACGCTCGCCCCCCGCTCACCCACTCGTCTGCCAGCCTGCGTGATCTCGCGACGACGCTAAAGGCGAGAAGAGCATTGGACGAATTCTCGGCGTGCTGCGCCTCCCTCCCCGCCCGCCCAGCTGCCTTTTCATGCATGATTTACTCGAACGCGGTGTTTTTCTGACGCTGAAAATTCCATTTGGAACCTTATTCTCCGGGATGAATATAACATGGCGCCGCCCGCGCACCGCTGCCCCGCCGGCCTCCGACGCGCACGACGCCGCTGCCGAGATTTCGTGTCGCGCACGTGATGGAATACAAATTTCTATTCTCTTTGGCAGCGTCTACACGTTACGTCGCGCGCCGCCGCCGCCGCCGCCGGCGCCGGCGCGGACGGCAAGCGGAGCAAACGGCGAAGCGCACGCGGTAAAAAGGACGTCAGCGAGAGAGCAAACAGTCAGCGGGAGGAGGAGGTCTGAAAGAGACGGAGTGTGAAACATGGGTACTGAAAGGGACACGTGGGTAGAGAAAGGGAAATGAGGGAAGGAAAGAACACGGAAGGCAATCGAAGAAAGGGAGGAAAACATGGATAAAGAAAGCGGGAGACAGAGTCAATAACTGAACGTATGGAAGAGGTTGAATTCGCAGATAAATTGTGAGAAAATGAATTTCTTTTAAAGGAGACGGACCGAAAATTAATGTAGTTAATGAACAGATGATACAAATACAGAATTTAAACATAAGAAATATGGAAAGTGTTACAATAAATTAGAAGAGTGGAGCATAAGATTGAGAATATATTAAGAATAAACAAAATGGTAAGTTTGATCGAAACAAAAAAGAATAGTGAAGAATAATTAAGATGGGAATAAACAAAATGTAAAGTTTGATCGAAACAAAAAAAATTAGTGAAGAATAATTAAGATGGGAATCCGCTGGTATTAAAGGGAAAAAAGGCAAGTAAGTAGAGAAACATCGTTCCATTCAAAATCTAAGGAACACGTGTTATCACAAGGCTGAATTTTGTCGAGTCACTTGGACTTCGAGAACATTTCGATCTGCTCTATGAGCCGCTTTCCATCAAGCGAGAATGTGCAATTGAGTATTACCAAACGTGGGAAAACAATTTAAGTTTATTTAACCTTTCCGTATTATTGCAAAAGTATTCATTATATAATTCACAATACATTTTTTTCTCAAAAGTATACGTAAGATTTTAAATGAGGGATAAAATAATCGTTGTGTAATACTTACAATCATTTCATAACACATTGTAATCGGGGAGTAGTTTCATGAAATTTAAACAACATTGACGTAGTACCGTCTATCATATTTCAGGCGCCATCTCTGAGGAACAGACCCCATACAACACATGATTGGAAAATACTGAGTGCAGATAGAATTTTTTCACGATACACAAGCAGTAACTGCCAAGGGATACGTTCCTACCTCGAAGCTCTCTGCCCGGAAACAAGGGGCGGCGCGCAGCCCAGCGCGGCCGGGCGGCGAGGGGTGATGGGCAAGGAGCGATGGGCAAGGGGCGAGGGGCGAGAGCGTCTCCGAAAACGGGGGCGGCGCCGCGCTGGCGACGTGCGGGCCCGCGGGGGCCAAGGTGCAGCCGGACGGGGGTGGGAGGACGGGAGCGGAGCAGGGCTGCGTGCTGGGCTGAACGGCGGATCGGGGACGTCGAGATTAGTTTTACAGAGCGCCGCGTGGCGCGCCCTCCGTGCGGGGAATTGCGATCCCTCGGGCGCCGCGGAGGGCGCGCACGCGTGGAGCGGAGCGGGGGCGGGAGCGGAGGTGAGGACAGGAGGGGGTGGGGTGGAGGCGATGGCGGAGGCGATGGGGGGTAAGGAGAAGGGATCTGGGATTAAGGTGGGGTCAAGGCGGGGAAGGGAGGCTGGTCGGGCAGAGCTGAGGCGAGGGTGAGGCGGGGGTGAAGCGGGGGTGAGGCGGGGGTGAGGCGGGGGTGAAGCGGGGGTGAAGCGGGGGTGAGGCGGGGGTGAGGCGGGGGTGAGGCGGGGGTGAAGCGGGGGTGAGGCGGGATGAGGCGCGGGTGAGGCGGGGTGAGGCGGGGGTGAGGCGTGGGAGAGACGGGGGTGAGGTGGGGGTGAGGTGGGGTGAGGCGGGGGTGAGGCGGGGGTGAGGCGGGGGTCGAGGCGGGGTCGAGGCGGGGTGGAGAACAGAGTGGATACGTTATGACGGACAGAGTGAAGTAGCGGAGTTGAAAACGCAGTCGAGAGCGAAGTCAAAAGCGGAGACGAAAGCGGAAACCAAAGAGGAGGCCAGAGCGGGGGCGAGGGCTAATGCAGCGGCGAGAGCAGAGGCGAAAGCGGCCACCAGAGCAGAGGCGCGAATGGAGGCGAGACCGAAAGCGAGTGTGGAAGCGAGGGGTAGTTAGAGAGGGGGCGAGAGAGGCCGCGAAGGGGAAAACGGAGGCTTTAGCGAAGTCGAGAGCGCAGCCGAGAGGAGAGGCAAGAGCGAGTCGAGAGTGAAGTCGACAGCAGAGGCGAGAGTAGAGGCGAGAGTAGAGGCGAGAGCACAGACGAGAGCAGAGTCGAGAGAGCGGTCGAGAGCGGGGTCGAGAGCAGGGTCGATAATGTAGGCGAGAGCGGAGTAGAGAGCGGGGACGAGAGCGGGGACGAGAGCGGAGACGAGAGCGGAGACGAGAGCAGAGGCGAGAGCGGAGGCGAGAGCGGAGGCGAGAGCGGAGGCGAGAGCGGAGGCGAGAGCGGAGGCAAGAGCGGAGGGAAGAGCGGAGGCAAGAATGGAGGCGAGAGCGGAGGTGCGAGGGAAGGCAAGAGGAAGTGAGGGTAGGCAAGAGGTGAGAGGTGCGAGGGAAGGCAAAGAGATGTGGCACGGTTGGGAGGATGACGAAGGGATGGACCGGTGATGACGGCTTGGCGGAGGTGCTGAGAGGAGATAGAAGAAAGGATGAAGGCATATACGAAAACGGGAGTGGGTGAGGAGGTTGGAGTGGCAGTGGCGTAGCTAGGGGGGCAGGGGGGGGCGGCGCGCCCCGGCTAATACCATTCTAGGGGTGACACCAATTAAATTATTTTATAGTTGGAATTATATAATTTAAATCATTTACTTATATATTAATAGTTTTCTTAGTTTTAGTAGTTTGAAAATTTTAGTGTTGGAATTATATAATTTTTTGGTTTAGTTAAAAATGTATATTAATTTAATAAGTATACATTTAAATCATAAACACAAATTATGATTCAATTGCAATTATATTGCAATTATTCTTAATTACATATAATTTTTAATATATTATAAAAACTATCATGTGTAAATATATTTGTATTTCTAGTAAAATAATGTGCAATCATCGTAGAAATAGATATTTTTATACTTAATTTATGGGGGGGTGACACCATTGGTTTCACCCCAGGTGACACGAACTGATGCTACTGGAGGGGGGGGGGCGAAGTGACTGAATGCGGTGCAGAGGTGCGGCAAGACGGGGCAAGAAGGTGGAGGACAGGCGGCATAAGAGCGCGGGGAGAAATCAAGACCATTCAGCGAAGGACGCGAGATGCGGCGCGTGGACACAGGACACAGACACAATCGGCAGAGGCACCATAAAAGGAGATATTGAATATTGCACTCAGAGAAAAAATACACGATTCTCCGTCGAATATTGAAAATGAAAGAGATACAAATGTGAAAATATGCGAATAGACGCGCGAAATGGAGTGCGACACGTCGAGAAACCTTCATACGTATTCTCTCTACCACTGTATTATATTTCTCTATTACTTTTGTTTTAAATTTTACATACAAAATTTACATTCGAACAAGACAGGTCGGATTCGGTCAGGAATAATTTGTGCTGATTTATTTCAATTCTTCAAACGTACTTCTAGGAACTGAACTGAAGATCCCACTAACGATGAAAGAGTATAGGTAATTTTTATGGTAAATGTAAATGAAAAATAAAATAATTTGGACATTAAGGAATAAGTTTGAGAAAGACAGGTATTCCACTAAGATTTATATTCACAACTAATAGTATTAAAACATGTTATATTGGCTTTATAAACGCTGTCATGCTTTTCAGTTAGTCATTTACTCACTTAAATATTGCATCGTGTTTTCCTTGAATAAGCCTACATTGTTTTTTTTCCTTCAATTCCCTAACTTCCATATCTTGAAGTGCGCATTATTTCTAGCTAGTAGAAATCTATTTTTACATTACCACTTTTTGGATTGAAGAAGGAGATAGTCTGGACACAGGGAATAGAACATGCAAAGAATGTTTGAGGCAATTTTGGGTCCATTAAAACACTGGTGTAGCATGTGACTCGAATGTGCATTTCGAGGAAAGGATGAAAGAAGTTAACTCCGTGCCGTGTGTTTGCCGTGTGTTCTACATAGATAATGACAGTGCATTTTTCGTCACGTACGCTAAGCGACCAGACAGGTAGTCGACTGACGAACTCCGGCGCCGTGATGTTAATGAACCGAAATGATTTCACACACGTCAGTTCCAGTCTTGCAATCTTATCACTCATTCGGTAATAGGAAATATCTGCAAATATTAGAACAAATATATGATTTGAAGGGTAACCACGAGGATGATAGATAAACAATAAATCGTCGAGGTATTGAAAAGGTGACACGAGTCAAAAATGGACATTTGGCAGGAGAATGCTTATTCTGAGTACTTTATTTCGAGGCCAAGGCTGGATTTACTCACCAATCTGGCAGTACTCTCAAATATCTTCAAGACATTTGTGTTTGTAAAACATATCTTAAAATCATATTTTTTTCACTCAACTAAAACTAATTTTTGAAATTTGTCACTTTTTTGTGCACCGTCAAATTAGAAGTACGACCGATTAAAAATGTTTGGATTGAATTAAACAATAAAGGTAAGTGCAAACACTGATTTCTGTGAGTAAAGAATAACTCGTGGCGAGAATTATAATGTAAAATATTTAAAACACGAAGGTGCATTCAAGGTGCCCAAAAGCTAAAAGAATTATCATAATATTTTTATCCAGTCGTTTTCACTGCAATTAAAAAGAAAATTGTTCAAAATTCTAAACATGTAATTGACTGTTTAATTCAAATTCACATCCAGTCACTTTTGTATTGTGTGGTTCGAGGAAAGAGTGCAGTCTTATTCACAATGTAGGATTGTATTAAAAACGTCTTACGTAATATTCATTAGTTGTATTTACAGGCAGTCAATGCATAAGACTTTTCCAGCTAGTTTATAATCTTGACGTTGTGACAAAAAAACTTTAATGATCATTTCAAATTTAGATATCAATAGTTTTTTATGTAAATGTCGCTTAAAAAGTACGATATATCACACTAGCAGATGAGCATGGTTGTAATTGCTCTATATTGTAATGCTTCCTCGATCCCTTGCTATCTTATTTTTACTACATTAATTATCTATCACTTATTTAAACCCATGTAATGGTTCCTGACTTTCTCTCATGAAAACAATTATCTATTTATTTATTTAAAGTTCGCCTCGAATTATGGACGCAATGGGAAGTACAAGAACACGTCGTTGTTCTGAAGTACTTCAAAATATCTACATAATTATATAAACGATGTAAATGAAAAACGTTTCAATACCTGTTTTCAGATTAGTAGGAACAGGTGAAGTACCAGCCACTTATCTTGAACTTGTATCGACTCAACGAGAACTTAAGAGACGTTTCTGAGAATATTTGAGTGAAAATACTACGCATTTCCCATCTCTCCATTCATTAGTCATGGCAAGCAATAATTTCCGAGAATGAGACACTTAAGTACAAACGCTCGATTACACTTCGAAGAAGAAATCCGATCGGACGGAACAATACTTAACTAGCAAAAACATGACATTACAATAAATGACGACGAATACTATGTGCTTTATTGAATGGTTTGAACCAACACACGACAAACCGCTGCTTTCGCTGCAACGAGAACATCGCTACATTGCTCTGAAAACGGTGACATCCAGCTACGCGGGCGAGCAAGCACCGCAGACACTACGAAACGTGATATTAGAGGGATAGCTGGTCGACGCAGACGAGTGTTGTGTGCATGGGGAGAAATGGCGGCGAAATGACAACAAAGAGGAGAGGATAGAAATGCCTTTGACAATGGTGTACGTTGTGACGTCATCGACGATAATTAGGAAGGTCGTCGCGTACAGCGCGGTGTGTAGTGATGATGGCGTTCGTGCCGGTAATGAACACGGGGCGAGCGAAGATAGAGTGAGCGACGGCGCGAGAGTAGTTGCAACCCAGCCAAGAGTCGGTGTTTGTTGAAAGGGGATGATTGTAGCCACTCCGACGAAAGGCAGGCTCTGTGGATGCATAACATGGGGATTCTCAATTCGGCCCCACACATTCGTTATTCGGCGAGTAGCGAGCAACCGCTCGCCGAACCACAAGCACTGTGGATGAGTTGCTTGCTACTTGCCGAATAACATTGGGCGATGACTCGTCCTCCCATGTAGGTCTTTTGGACACATCGGAGGAAGCGAACATTCACCGAACACGTCGGCTGCTCTCTGCTCGGCGAATGCCGAATGCGTGCAACCGCTTTAATGCGCTGAACGAATATTTGCATTGTCCGCGCGAATCGGACGACATCATTCACACAACTAAAATGACAACTTGATACTTGCACCATAGTAGGGTTAATGACTATTTGTTGAGTTAAACCATTATAAAAACATTAATAAAAATAAATATAGTATTCAATGAATACGCAAATTTTCACCTACCTATTACAAAATTTACAAGAAAATGAACTTCAAAGCAACAATTAAGTCAGAATGGAATATCAACATAACCACATTAAAACAAACTCTTAATACATGACTACCACGCCTCGTATGATCTGTGAGAACATATTAGCTACAATGCTGGGAGAAGAAAAACATTTCACTCTTTTTCTGATACGTCATGAGCAAGACATAAAGTGGTTTCACGTTAACCTGTTTCGGTTAATAAAATATTTAAATGTCTGTTTTGCTTGCGATTTTGATGAGAATTTTCTGTTTGTTTTGGAAACATTCCAAATGTTTTTTTTATATTTCAATAAGATATATTTTGCTGAAAAAAATATTTTGAGCGAATTAAAAATATGCCTCAACACTCGATATTCATTCTATAATTTTGTTTGAACTAAATAACACGAAATTTCACGAAATAAGATTTGTTCGGTTTACACTATTTTCTATGCGTACGTTTAAGCAGTTAAAGAGAATAGTTTTGTTTATCTCTGAGGTATCCAATAAAAAAAGACAATATTTTATATTTTAGAGATATCTGAGAATTCAAAAACAGATCTGTTGTTTACACTACGACACACTTGACGAAACGTTATCCCAGCTTAACAAGGTGCACTAACTTTAATACCAACAAAAAACACGTCTTTTTCGGTCAAGTTTCCAGCCATTAAATAAACAATGGATTAGGTTTCCAGTTAAACCATTCGCACCATTTTTAACGCTTTCGGTTCGATGCGTTGATTCCGGCGCCAGCGGCAGCGGTGCCGCCACCGACGTTGGTCCCGGGCCGGGCCACCCCTGGACGTCGATACGACATTAACACAGCACGCGTGTCCGCCCGGGAAAATAAAATAATTCATCTTAGCCCGAGCAATCGATAGGACAGCGCTCTGCGGCGTGGCTGGACGGCGGCGGCGGCGGCCGCAGCCACGCGGGAACCGGGAAGGGGGCGCGGGCAGAATGCGGAAGCGGAGCGGGTGACGTGGGGTCGGGGGCAGAGGTGAGAGTGGAGGCGGGGGCAAACGATGAGAGAGGGCGGGGTGGCGATGGAGGTGAGAACGAAGGTGACGGACAGTGCAGGAGAGGCGGGAATCGCGCAGGAAACTGGAGGGAGGTAAAGAGGATGGGGTAAAATGCGGAAGCGGAAGGAGTGATGAGAGGACGGAAGAAGAGGTGTGAGCGGGGACGGAAGCGGAGACGGGGACGGGGCGGAAGCGGCGGCGACGACCGCGCGGGAAGCCGGAAGAGGATGAGGACGCCACGAAGGGAGAAAACGCGGAAGCGGAGGATGAGGAAAAGACGGGGAAACGGCCGAGGAAGAGGAAAAGGAGGAGACGGGGAAAGGGAATAGAAGTGGGCGGCTGTGAAGGGTTACGGTGGATGCGAAGTCTGAGACGCAGGTGAAAACGCAAGTGGACGCAGCGGCAAACCTGCGGACCGGGAAAGGTGGGGACAGGGAGCGAGTGAGAGGGCTGGGTCGGGAAAGGTGGGGACAGGGAGCGAGTGAGAGGGCTGGGTCGGGAAAGGTGGGGACAGGGAGCGAGTGAGAGGGCTGGGTCGGGAAAGGTGGGGACAGGGAGCGAGTGAGAGGGCTGGGTCGGGAAAGGTGGCGATAGGCGGGAAAAGCGTAGAGAGAAAGGGATAACGACGGGGCACGTGGCAAGGCGGGAAGGGATGAGGGTGGGGGCTGAGGCGGACGCAATAGGAGGAAGTATGGAATGCGAGTCGGTGGTGAACGTGCGGGAAGAGGGGGAACGAGGGAGCGGAACAGAACATGAAAGCGGAGCGGGAGGGTTGCGGCGTCTCGTTACTCGCGGAGGGTGGGCGAGAGGGAGACGATGAGCAGTGGACAGTGTATGCAAAACCTCTCAACCATTTCTTCGTAGGATTACTTACGGGGAATGATATTAGATTGGAGGGGTAGAACGTAAGTTGTTGACATTTTTTAGGAGCATGGTGGTTCTTGCATTATCGTCACGCTTGGTGTGATGATTATTGAAGGATGGACTGTGGAAGAAACTGAAGCTCGACACCGGTGTTGTGCATTTTTAGAAACACACACGAGCAACGGTAGCAATAATAGTTTCTGCAAAGCAGTGCAAAGAACAATGAATATGGTTACGGGTAAAACAGAAGAGGGTCACGAGGGAAGACTGATGCTGTAACCCCCAAAATGTTTCACAGACGGAAGCCGTCTTAAGAGATCGAAGAGTGCAGGGTGAGAACGACATTGATGTAACTCTCCAACAACGAGAAAAGCACCAGAATTTGAAACCGAAAATTCCGGCAAGAGCGCAACGCAATGGCGAACGGGGAAAGAGGGAAAATGCGAGGGTTAAGCAGTGCCTGCCGTTGGGAGCTTCGATTGCCTCGAGGCCGCGCGGGCAGGAGCGAGGTGAGAGTGGGTGGTACGACGATAGGCAACCGCCTCCCGTGTTGAGGACGTCACCTCCGCTGTCTTGAGAAGGGGGGGGGCTGTTGTGGAATAACTCCCTCCCGCACGCTGTCGAACAGCAAGGCCAGCCTACAGCCCCCGGTATATAACGGCGGGCAACGAGGCAGGGATGGCCAAACTGTGCCCTCCCCTTGGGTTTCGTGGAAACACACACACTTCGCAGTCTTTAATTCCTTATTAGACTGCGTTTTTCTAATCAAAACAGTTACATTTATATCACTACAAATTATAATGTTCACATGACAATATTTATGTTCTGTTTATTGAAAAATGTCCTCACAAGAAATAACACAAAGAGATAAAATTAATTCATTGACTTTTTTAATGTTTTGGAATATACTTCCACTGTTTACCGAGGAAATAAAAATATACGTAACTTAAGAAATATAAACAATTCTTCCCTTCAATTTCCATTGCACTAGTTCTCATATGTCCCTTCTGTACAATTATCATAGTTTTTCGGTCTTCTAACTCACACATACTCACACATATTAATCATACATGTGAGTAAAATTTACTCATCAAATCTCATAATTCATTTAGCTAATAAAAAAGAAAGATTTTACAGCCGGTTTAATTTTATGTTCATTATGATTTTATCGTAAAGAATTCTGTAAAACTAGCTCTGAAAAAGTTAATGTTACTCGTGCATGCAACATAGAAATGTACGTGCTCAAAGTTCGTGAAACAATTTGTCGTTGAATATCGATAAAACAAGTAATTAGAGAGCAGTTTTTGGGTTCAATGTCGTTTGATCTAGGCATGCTCTTTATTGCATTCAGTTATAAACGGGTTATTGCTATAATTAACCAGCACTGTTTTCTCTGTTACCGAGTCTAAACTACCTATACAGTACGAACTCTCTTCTTAAACAATCACTGGAAAAATAGGTGCATAAATATTAATCAATTATTTCATTTGCATTTTTACATTTTACTAATTGGAAGAGTATTGTCATTTCAAGAAAAAAAATGTTGGCTTCATGATTTAATAGGAAATCGAAATATAGATTCTACGTTTAACGATTATTTCATCCTCAGTTTGAAATGAATTCAAAATGAGGAAAAATTAGGGAACAAAACGACCCTTCTGCTATATTTATATGGGTTTAGAGTTTTGACAAGCACGCTCCGAAAAGCTAAATGAGAAATCCTAAATTATGAAATAAAAAGTAGTCAAACATATTTATGAAAAGCGTTTGCCTGTGTGGAGTAGTCACGAACATCAGGTGTATTATAAACATGTTTTCCAATCGCACAAAGTCAAATTATAGGGGCAATAAGAGAAAGTTCCACCAAATAAAATTCATCGTTCGAGCATAAAATACTAACTTGTTACAGTCAGAATACAAGAATGATGCTATATTTAAAAGGTTATTATGTTTTAACTTAATGTGAAGTGTTTACACGGTGGTTTAATTAATCCTTAACAACCCAGATGTGTCTATTAGACACATTTTAAAAATTCAGATGCTGATACAATCAAAAATAGTTATTTTATTAAAAAACCCGCTTGTCTACTTTTCCCCTGCAGCTTGTTCTTCAAAATTATCTTAACAACATTTTCTAGAATTGTATCATTCTTTGATATTTTGACAATTTTCATAACACCGATTAATCAGCCCGGATGTGTCTGTCAGACACTATAAGACTTTATGTTCTGACTTGTTTGTACGTGTTCGAATTGACACGATACTGATTTTATTGTTAAGTCGTGGTGTTACTGTTTAGTTCAACACAAAGAATCCACTGCCATATTGGGAGTGGTTAATTTTATTGATCTTACAGTGTGTTTTGTATGGTATCGTTCTGTTCATCAGTTACAAGATAAATGTGTAAATACTTTATCTGCTCCCGCGTTTCATTTTGAGAAATGGCTAATAATAAACAGACAATTATTTGACGTGCAATAGAAGCAAGTGATGATTTCTATGTAATTAGTAAAAGTATAAAAATACTTATGCTTTGTTCTTATTTCCTACTTTTAATTCATTGGAAAAATGCAGAGTTGAAATAAAAATAACAATACGATTTTTCTAGGCAAAACTATCAAACCAATCTCGTATATTTACAATATACAAAAAAGTTAGTTTCAAGATTGCCAGTTCTCTTTGGCTGAAAGTGCTGAGGAATGCATCTTTTGTTTTTCTTCAGAGCCAGCTAATGTCAGTCCATTCTGCAAAGTAATTTTGCAACTTCCAGGCTTCTACAACAGTTATCGAATATAAAGTTCCTATTTAATCCCTAATAACGTTTACACAGTTTAGTTACTACCGAGTGAGCCAAATTTTGTTCCATTTGGTCCCTCTTTTCCAAGACACGATTTAACACTGGATTTACAATTACAAATCCACCACCTTTTTATAGCGTACATGTCAGGTTTACTTAGTAAATATTGCTTGAAAGACACCCTCGATCATATGGTCCAGGAATATACGTATAATTCGATAAAACACTAACAAATGGCCAAACCATTATCCTCTCCTTTATTATTATTATTTCAGTAGTATACCTTTCCGTTGCGGCTCTCACACGCAACCAATCTTTGTAAATGAGGTCTCTAAAGAAAGAGAATTTCATGGAGACGGGACGAATGTCACTTTGACTTTAAAATATGAAGGATTTGTTTTCGAAAAACGCATCTAAATATTCAAGTCAAATGCAATCCGCAACACTTGCCAAAGTTTTCGTCAAATAACTCCTAAACAAAGCGTTCTAGGGCCTTAAAAACTAATATTTTGAGGCCGTAGGCCTCAAAGAAACGTTTTTCACGCCACAATTTACAAGATGAGACATTCCTAGACAATCAATTAAATTTTCGGTTCCGCGCTTCAGTACTATCAAGGCCACCTCAATATTTCAGCTCTTGCTGCTGGTAGGCATTTTTGTGGCGACATTCTTAGAAGGCTTAGATTCCGCAATCTTATATTTACGTTTTCTGTATATACACCGTGGTTTGTGCAGTCTAACGAGGTTTATTTGCATAATCATTAATTCAAGATTTGCACTCCAGCAAGAACTAGAAGTATTATTATAATTGCTTGACACCTATGAAGATATGTTTTATGCGTGTAGTGAAACCATTCGATTAATGTTTTGCCGTGATCTGTAAGTGCTTTGTATTAATTGTGGAGGGATGTGGGTGTGTAATGAAGAGTGAAGACTTGTGTTTGTGTTTTATCTTTACCAGTATTTTCGTTATCAGCAGTGATTCATTGGAATGTTCAAGTCAGCGGGTTCAGACACGTAGCTTTCTCAAAAGTAAAAAGCCAATATTTTTTGTGACTATCACGAAAAGGTAAAAGCGAACTAAAAAGTATTGAATAATTACTTCAAATGTTGTCTTTAAGGAAGTGTTGTGAATTGTTTCAAGAAAACTCTCCATAATACAGAATAAATCTTAGTTGCAAATTTCTCTTAAACGTCAATTGCATTGTTTTTTTATTTGACATCGTGTTAGTACATTGCAATTTACGTTTATACATTTTTAAACAAATAAACACGTTTCGTTAACAAATTTCCCTCTTAGAATGGAAATAGAAGGGATGAGACTGGGGTTTAACATGCGAGAGTTCTCGCACGGGTACGCGGAGGTAGTAGGGGAAAATTTGTGCTATGGAACAACAAAGAACAAACTTTTTAAATTAGCTAAAGTAAATTATCCTTATATAAATTAAAAACAAAAATCAAAACGCACTAGCCTACAATTCAACGTGAATTAATTTAAAAAAGCAACTAACTTAAAAATTGTAGAACAAATAGTGTATACTTGGGTTTTTATTTCTTAGCGTGTCGGGACTTGTCTTCACGAAGGAATATCTCACGATATTTCCCGTCGTTCTCTGTCCTGCCGCTATGAGTCACCTCATTCCGACTGTATCGAGCAGTGCTGGCGATCACGCGACTTCTAACGGCACGACGGAGAAAGACACGAAATGCTGTGTGATATTCCATAGTGAAGACAAGATCCCACATGCCAAGAAATAAAACGCAAGTGTAAGTCACTGGACACTGCCAACGATCGCAATCCAATGCACGATTTAAATGTTGGCGGTATCTGCATGCATGTACTTCAACGCCCAGTTGCAAGCTCATATTGTAAATAATACACCGTTTGATATTAAACTCAAGGTGTCGGTTCGTTAAGATATTCAATATGCAAACATCGTTTGAGCAACATATGTACCGTAGTGAAGTCTAAACTTACTAAATTGTTTCTAATGATAACAAATGGTATTTAGTACTCAAAGGTGAAAATATTACTTTGATTATTTTTTGGCTCGGAATTGCTTTCCTTGAGGTACATTAGAATGCAGACAATAATCCAATACTTTTTAGTATAGAAATAGTTTTCCAATTTTCGCACCCCAGCAAGCTGGCACCCTGCCTCTCCAAAACCTCCTCTGTTCCTCATAACAAATCAAGGAAAGTTAAATAATATTGCAAAGTGTAGAGTTGTACTTGCTTGATCCGGTATTTTCGCACTACTTTACTTGGCCTTCTCAAGAGTAAAAACCTTTTCTAATATTTTTGTGGCAATCGAAGGAAGCGGAAAGCAAAATCTCGAGAAAGATTAAATAACTTCTTCAAATGTTGTTTTTAAAAAAGTAAGAATTTTTCCAAGAACATCTCCCTATAATGCTGAATAAACCATGATTGAAAATTTGTTTCCAACATAAACTGTATTATTATTTTGTTTGATATTTTGTAAGTTCATTAGAAGTTGCATTTATACATTTTCAAACAAATAAACGCGTTTCATTAACAACGGCCCTTCTTAATAGAAAGGGTAGACAAAGGGATAGGGAAAGGATGGGAATACATGCGAGAGTTCTCGCACGGGTACGCTAGTAATAACAAACCTTTTTTTTCGATATTTTTATATAATCACACATGTACAAAACTAGCCCAAAATTACCAATATAAAATAGGCAAACGCACAACAATGACAACAAAGCTTGGACAGATAAAATAAACAAAAATCACAAAAAGTTAATAAAAACAGCTGATACTGACTAGCCAATTCATAAACAAATCATTCCGTTGTCACATATCTTATAGTAATTATGGTGTACAAGGTTCCTGTTTCAAGATAACAACTTACTACAAATTAGGTTTGCAAGTAACAAAAAATCTAGAATCTTTGTGTCATTGAGTACTTCATAAAATATATTAGAGTATTACCATTACACTATTCTCTATTCAATTTTCCATAAAAAAAATGTAGTACAGGTCAGGTAATCTCTTTATTTCTTCTTGCTTTCTTTCCCTTGACTACCTCCTAATCACTGCTTCATGTCCCATCATTGCTGCACTTTTTCGTGCAATTTCCTGCAAAGTCCTAGGAACCTCCGTTACATCCCTGTGCTCGAGACTGTTTTTCTCTATATCTTGCCCCTCTTCGCCTTCTTCGAATGTCACTTGAAACCTGATGCGCTCTTGTCCTGTTGTTTCTGTCACTTCTATCCCCCAGAGTCCCCTCCGTCTTACTCTTCCTCCTCTTCATGGCCATGCTCTTGCAGTTCCTCAGTTGGAGGTGGACTTGGAGGAATCGTTCTCTTGTACCAGACACGATTTTCCTCCAGAGGGTCTAGAATATCCTGGGCATCTGGATGCAATAAATCTGCCCATGTGGATGTACAACATTTCCCGTTCCCGAAGTGGATGTACAATATATTCAATAAAGCCAACTTGGGATTTCTCTATTGTGGCATTATTACGATCACACTTTGAACTAATTTTCAAATTTTGTTCTCGCTCTCTGTCACTTTGTTGGAAGAATTCCTCTATGAGAAGATCAACCCATCGTTGATATAAATGTAAAGGCTTAGTAGGGTTACTTATATCAGCACAATGTACAAGATTTTTCAGCACCTGTATTCTATCAGAAAGTTGCAGGTTCTAGGGTTTTGCTCTTGGACAATTATTCTGATAGAATACAGGTGCTGAAAAATCTTGTTCATTGTGCTGATATAAGTAACCCTACTAAGCCATTCCACAACAACATGCGTGCTGCTGATGTAACTCAGTCCACCAATGTGCTTCTGAATTCACCAGCTTTCGAATCAGTATTTACTCCACTAGAATGCATGGCAGCTTTGTTTGCAGCAACAATTCATGACGTCGATCACCCAGGCCTCACCAATCAGTTCCTTATCAATTTCAGTTCAGAACTGGCTCTCATGTACAATAATGAATCTGTGTTGGAAAATCACCGATTGGCTGTGGCTTTCAAGCTTTTGCAAAATGAAGGCTGTGAAATTTTTGTCAATATGGGAAAGAAGCAACGCCAAACGCTTCTCAAAATGGTTATTGACATGGTTTTATCAACAGATATGTCTAAACATCTGAGTTGATTAGCAGATCTTAAAACCATAGTAGAAACTAAGAAAGTTGCAGGTTCTGGGGTTTTGCTCTTGGACAACTATACTGATAGAATACAGGTGCTGAAACATCTTGTTCATTGTGCTGATAAAAGTAACCCTTTTAAGCCATTCCCCAACAACATGCATGCTGCTGATGTAACTCAGTCTTTCACATAATGATTCTCCAGAGTCGTCATAAAAGTCACAAATGTCTTTGTTGGGATCATGAAAGTCTCCAATAAATCTCGATTCTGGAAGCAGCGGTAGGCCACGCAGGTGAGCCGGAGAGCTCGCCGATGCGGGAAGATGTCGATGCCCCAGCGATCGATCTCGGCCACTTTGCGACCCAGCTCGTCCTCGGAGGCCGTCTCCACTTGGGGCAGCTACTCGCCGGTGAAGCCGTCGGTGCGGCACAGCGGGCGTTTCACACCCGAGATCTGCGACATGGTCCCCGGCCTATGAGGCCGGCGTGAGCACATCACTAGCAACAAATATGCGTGTTACAATATACTACGCAAATATACGTCAACACTGAGGAAATGTAAAAATGTGAATTATTAAAATATTTTCTAAACCACAAATACTTGGAAAACTAAATCTTATTAGCGATACTCTTACATTATTAAACAATAAATTTAATTGTTTAAAAACTTTCTTAAAATTCTTATTTCCATAGAACAAAAAAATATTTACGATTGTGTACTTGCTCCTGACTACACCCTTGCAAATATAAATTAACCTCATTGAAGTAAAAATAAAGTATTTATGAAAAAATATATTGTAATGCTAAAAGATATCACAATAAACAATAAGTAACAAGGCTCTGTTCTTGAAAAAACTCCGGAAACTCGAAACACGAAAAATCACACATCAGCCAAATGCTCAAATGAACACTCCGCGACAGTGCCTGTGTGCATTGTGGTTGCGACGACGACCAATTGCATGGCCCAGCAACTAGATTTCTAAGAATTAATGCGATCACACTATCTGCAACAATCGCAATACATCGAAGAAGACTCTGCAATGCGAAATTAGCAATAAGGATGAAAATTGCTTGGCTTGGCTAAGCAAGAAACGGCCGTATAGCATGTGGTTGCGGAGAGAACCACAATCCTATAAAGGGGTTGAACCCATTATTGATTCAATCACAATAACTATTTTCATCTCCTAAAATATTGATAGATTTTGTATTACTATTCACTTCATTTTTTTTACTACTTTACATTTTTCAATCACACGTGATTTCGACAAGCCCTAGACTATAGCATTATAATACGGAGACTTCTGTCTTATTGTTAAAAAACTTGTGGGTTTGATCATTACACCTGGTCGATAGAAAAGAACGATTTTTGTATAACACCCAAAGGACGTACAAATTTGTTTTACTTCACTTATTTGGCTTAACGAAGCCACCCACTGGCCTTCCTTTGCAGCGAGCAAATGACAAGGGAGCTGTCCAAATACTCTCAGTGGGACTCGCAGCTCTATCGACTGCCGTGCGCGCCGCGGTCGACCAAACGACCACCAACGACCTGCGATGAGAGGCCCCGAAATTTGGGTGTCGCCCGGTTCTTTCCACGAGGCAGCGATCGAAACCTTCAAGGGGCATCAGTCGACATGTAAGAATTAGCATAATGGACTAACACAGGCATCGTTCTGGGAGTAAGACTACAACACATACACACACATACATACACATACATACACATACATACACACACATACACACACATACATACACACACATACATACACACATACACACACAAATGCGTGAAATTTATTCCTATGCATTTTATATAACACAAGCAATGCATGAAAATAAAGGTATATGTATGTGTAGTTCAGGTATCTGTCCGATCATTTCGAACGTATCGTTGTAAGAAAAAACAAGAAATTAATTAGAAACTTTAAACCTCTCTCTTAAAATGTAGATAATTTTGAGTCGTACACTGAGAGAAATGCTGTAGTGGAATCTACTAAATAAGTTTAGTAAGCGATCGTATCGTAAATACAATTATTCGTGTAGTAAGATTCACTAAACATGATTTAGTATGGTTTAGTACTTTAAACAACTCATAATCGTGAGTGAATGAACAAAGAGAATTGTCAGTGGTACTATTCTTGTTTCGTAGATAAAATCATTTGGTGAGATCTACGTTTCATGTCGTCACACTTACTAAACTCTGTTTAGTAAGCACTGTTTACTAAATACTGTTTAGTAAGCGCGCGTTCTCAGCAACCTGCCCAATTGAAATGGCTACAGAACTCGTCTGAAGTGTGAGAATTCAACACTGTATATAGCATTATATGCTATATAAATGGCAAGTTTAGTATTTTACTGGTTTTCAATAATTATGTTATATTCTAAATTAATGGTAGAAATACCGTCGACAGCCCACAATCAGCAGCTTGTATCCATAGCTGCTCTGCTAGGCTAGGGTCTATCAGGTAACCGAAGTTAAGGAAGTGCAAGTCTGCGGATCGGAGGATGGGTGACCGCTGCGGAACCCCAGTTGCTACCTGCTTGGAGGGACCGAAAGAAAGTATTCCCTTTCACGTTTCCTTTAGTTATTTTAACCGCACTGTTTAGTAAATAGTACTCAATGTATTAATCAACGCAACGATTCGTATAGATTTCTCCACTAAATGCCATTCGTCCCGGGTACGACCTGTTTAGTTAACATTACTATACGTGCGTTAGTGTGTTTAACTAAAAAGCAGTTTCGTGAACTTGACTAAGCACTTTGTTCTACGAAAACCTACTATACTGTTTAGTTGAATCTATTACGTGATTAATTGTATGAACTAAACATTTCTCTCCGTGTACTCCTCCCTAGAACAACAGATTAGTACGAACCTTGCCGAATTTTCTCATTGGGAAGGTTGAGGAATCGAACCATTCTCACTAACTTAATGCACCGAACTATAACATCCTTTTTGACCTCATTTTGGAAATGATTATTTTTATGGCAATTTTGCGGTATTGCATATAAATTTAATCTTCAAATCATTCAAACTTTCTTAATCGTCTGTTTTTAACGTATTTGTTACAAACCTTTACGGTACAATAATGATATCTACTCTCTTTAATAATAATAATAATAATCATAATAATAATAATAATAATAATAATAATAATCATAATAATAATAATAATAATCATAATCATAATAATAATAATAATAATAATCATAATAATAATAATAATAATAATAATAAAGATTAAGCGAAATTGCTTTGCGTCATTGTTCATCCCTTCCTATGCTTCTGTGAATTCAGGCGTGCTCACTCCGCTGTCATTACCCCCTCGCTCTAACTCCCTTCTTCACTGCTGGCGCTCCACTCCGCTCCGCCCCACACCACCCCGCCGCGCCCCGGCGTTGCTCCTAGCAATTAGTTTACCAGACTCGCGTAAACAGATATTTCCAAATTACCTGCCCCCGTCGCGCCGAACACGCTGGGCGGAAGGTGACCACCGCCATCGGCATCCTCCTCTGCGAGCCCTCGTAGCTCTCTCAGGGGAGAGGCAGCAGCATCCACCCGCACCCCACGCACGCTCCCCCGCCCCTGGGTCCCCAGAGAGATGCGCACCTGCACCCCTGCTCCATCCCACTCGTAGTACCCCTTTCTCCCCAACTGGCTCGGCCTAACCGCTTCCCCGAACCGCTTCCCCGAACCGCTTCTCCGAACCGCTTCTCCGAACCGCTTCTCCGAACCGCTTCCCCGAACCGCTTCTACGAACCGCTTCTCCGAACAGCTTCCTCAAACCGCTTCTCCGAACCGCTTCTATGAAACGCTTCCATGAAACGCTTCCATGAAACGCTTCCCCGAACCGCTTCCCCGAACCGCTTCCCCAAAACACGCTCGAAACATGTCCGCTATCTGATCGCAACACGTGCCAGTTCTGGCAGTTCTCATTGTCGAATGAGGTAGCTGTTACTTTCTAAAACCTTCTTAACTAAGAATAGTTCGAACTATTTAAGCATTGATTGCATTGATCATGTACTATTCTGCTGCCTACCCTGAGAGGTATGAATGATTGAGGGTGGGGCAACGAAACTGTTTAAATCTGTGTAAATCCAGGACTATATGACTTAAAAATGATTGTCATCTGCGAATCAGAACGACTAGAATTGGGTTCCATCGTATCGCACTCGCGCCCTAATGGCGTGACACCCTTATGCCGTAGTCACCATGTCGTCCTTTTTAACAAATGTTTTGGAGATATTATTCCGCGAAATATTACATATAAAGACGTTTCCTCTAGTTAATCAGCAGTGATTAAATAACTTCTTTTTTTATTTATTTCTGCCTGCTCGGCATTTCTGCCTTTCAGGGGTGTTCATAATACATAAATATTACACATTAACTTTTAGGGATGGACATCCGCATGCGTTACCTTTCTCAGGGGTTTGATAATTCATTTATTAGACAGAGAAATGAAACTGCAAAGGTCAGTTTTGGAGCTATTTGTGGTTAATTTTTAAAGGGTGTTAGTGAGTGGGATTTTAAGTAGCTTAGGGGGGGAATAGGTAAATGATTTAAGGTGGTCGAAGGAAGTCATTAGGGAATTGTGATCTTATTCTGTTTGGTGAATTATATATAACTTCTGAATTCGACTTTCTTGATGATAAACACTTCAGTTTCTATGAGAACGGTTTATATCCGCACGGGCCTGGTAAAACTTCATTTTCACACATCTACACATGTCGAACTATGGAGAACGCCAAAAGAAGAAGTGACATCTTGACAGGGGTTCCAGCAGAGTTTTGTATTGAACAAGTCTGTCTCCCGCAGAGAAAGTTCAAAGAGGCGGCACAGCAGGCAAGTAAAACAAGACAATTTGGGTTAAAGATTCCGAAATCTGTCTACCCCACACAGAAGTTGAATTTTGATTTTTGATCAAACGAAAGAACGGTCGAAGCAAACATTTCAGCAGCTTACTTTTGCTTACTGTTGCGCGAAAAGGTAAACTTTTCCAAGTTTTTTACCTAACAAACGAGTAATGCGATTATACTATAAAAGTGGAGCATTGTGCTTTCCCATCTGTAAGTCAATCATTTCTCTTGCACAAAAATCGCAATGGAATTGGATGGTTTCCAGACCATACTGAGGAAGAAATAAATTTCGCAGAAAGTACTGTATCAAATCATAATCCGCCGCTTTCTTTCACAAGAAGGCTGCGTTTACAGCAATTACATAAAAATATTGATGTAACTGTATTTATCTTTAAGAGTAGTGGTGTACGGAACGTGTTAGTCCGTATTTTTATGGATGAGTTCCCCGCCCTACTGACTTCTGTCTGTAACTTGCGAAAAATATTTGATGCAGGGAATTTTTAATACACATTAAGTCACAATATTACTTGAAAATTGAATACCTCTTTAAGGAAAAAGTAATTAAATCGATTTTCTAGGATTAGTGCTATGTTTTTTTGACTTTGAACTACTTAGTCAGAATTATCGTTAGTGTTGCGTGCTCAAGCGACTGAATGCATTCTTTTCTAAATGTTTACAAATTCAGGAGTCAGTTCCAAGCAATGTGCTAGAAAATGATACTTGTATGCATACTTCGGAAAGAATAAAAGTAAATTTCATTTGATGTCTTCGAAATAAAACACAAAAATGCTTAACGATTTTAATGGCGAAATTAAAGAAATGTTTTCGGTATAATTGAAGATAATGTTGTTGCTTTAAATGAGTTAACAATGATTGTAAAATTATCACGTTTGTTGTACTTCAGTACACAAACTTTAGTCTTCCAAAAATACTTGAGTCTTCCAAATGGTGCACATGTGTAAAAAGATTCTTATGTCCACGTAAGTTAATTATTTTCGAATTATTTGAAATAATATCGTAGCATAGTGGTAATTTCAAACGTTGTAATTTTCATTTCTACGTCCTAAAACAAGGTTTGATAGAAATTACGTTCTGAATCATTATGGAGGATACAGAACTGAAACGAGCCATCAATTCAACAATTTATGTGCAAATGTTAAAATCTAAATTCAAACAGGCCGCTACAAATATTCAAAGTTAGAGGTAGTATTTTAACGTCCCGTGTGACTGATTACTTGATTGCGTTTACAAGACTGATTAATTAATTTATTACGGTTTCCGAGCGCGTCAACAGCTAAGTTCATTAGTTGCATAAATGTAGTGCATGTTTTTACCGCGGAAGTGATGGTGATATTCCCCCGCTAGTTGGCGCCATCCGGCGCCGACCTACGTGTCATCATGCAGGGTTGTCCCCTTTCAAGTACCTCCCACCAGGAGGCAGCCCTCCAGCTGGACAAGCTGGAACCTCCTGACACATCTCCTGTCTTGTATGGTGGTGTAGTGCATGGAAGTGTAAGTGCGTTTAAGGAAAAAGTGAGAATAGGATAAGGAAGAAGAAGGCAAGATCGCGCGCTATCTTTGGCCCGTTTGTTAGAGTACTGCTCCACCATTTGTCTGATATTGATCAGAAAACCCTCGAAAAACTACCAATCAGAACAGTCGAACACTTCCCCTCCGCACAGTGGCTCCGAGTTCTATCTAGCTAGTGTCGAAAATCCTTACACCATCAGGAATCGAAACTAGGACTTCCGGGTAAGAAGGGCTGCAGCGAGAAACTATTAATTGTAGTACTTTTAGAAGAACAAAAATAGTCCAAATTCAAGATGTTTCGGGCACAAATAACTTCATACTGTGGATGTGCTTAGAGATACATTAGTATATTTTCCCTGTCTTATATCTTTCAATGTGTTTGGCACTTGCCGAAAGGAAATAGTCTGAAAATATTGAATTTTGGTTTTGTTTGGTTCTTGTAAAGAAACTCTCAATTGAAGCCTTGAGCTCTCTAAGACTGATTGAAATGGTTCATTTACATCAATAACTACAAATATATCTTGGAGCTTTTAATGCAAGGGTTTACAATGTACCAATGGATGCTATTTAAAACACTTGAACAATCCACTCTACAAACATAAGAAAAAAGTACACGTTTCCAGAACCTTCATTTGTCGTCCATGAAGTGTGCCCATAAAAAGGTTAAGGCTTCACAGGGGAAGGTGAGAGAAATCGTCGACACGTACTTTCCCGACATCTGCGCTGAGAACATGATGCAGTTTAATATACACGACGCGCTTAGTATACACGATGCAGAAACGAAACCTGTTTCGCAGACTCAGATAACTCCACTTTATGGACAGCTCGACTTGGAAGTTGTAAAGTTTATTCCATTCGGGAATCGATTATTTCTTTCAATTCCCTTGGAACCAGAATTCGATTCTATTTATTCGGATTCTTGCTGGAATAGATTCCAAAAGAGCAGAATCAAATTAAATTAAAACAGGGGTGTTTATTAAAGAATGCCCTGAAGACTGATAAATGTGAGTATATACATCTTATTTTCAAATAGTCACAGAATAAATTTTGATGACTTAAAAAAAAATTAAAGTATTTCTGGGCAAAATTCAGAGAGTAATACTGACTCTTTTTGCGGGAGTGGCACAAGTAATTATTCTAGAAGGTTTCATAATCTGTTGTCGATGAAAATGATTTACTGCCAGAAACTGTGTTCTTGACCATTCTTGTACTTTTCTGTAGTACGTTATTAGATACAATTTTTGTTTCTTATATGGTGAAAATACTTGAATTTGGATCTCGATACTTTTCTGCCATTCGACACAGATATCCGTGCTTTCTTTGGAAACGTTAGTTATTTTTCTCTATCATGAAAATAGGTAGTACTGTGTAAGAGAAGAAACTTATTTGAACTAGATTCCTTTGGAAATCGATTCCTTTCTTGCGATTCGATTCCAGACTATTTTCCGATCTTTGAAATCCGTTATCAATTCCGGAATCCATTCTATTTAGGAATCGAATGCCCCTACGTAGTTGTTTTGGCCACTTTATAGCGGACGTATTCAAGGAACTCAACATTGTTGTTCTTAAATCTCACCATTTCAATAACTAAATATTTTAATTCGAGGAGAACAAGATCTGAGGATAAATGTTCTGCTTCAGTGTCTTTAAACCACAGATACGATGTTTTAAAAGCAATTCAAGGAATTGTTGCATTGAGAAATACGAATAACACCTCCGAGAGATATTGGCCAGACAAAATAGCAGGTGGAGACAACCTACGATACAATTGTAGGTTAGATTCTCGTGTAAGGGATTGATTGATTGACTGATTCTTAGCGATTCCGGGTGCGTCAACTACCAAGGTCATTAGTGTCGTAAGTGTAGTACATGTTTTTCGCCGGACGGTGGCGATCTTCCGGTGATCTCCCTCGCTGTATGGGCCAGCGCTGACCTACCGTCCGGCGACCTACCGTCCGTGTGGTTTTCCCTAACCAGGTATCTCCCACCTGCGAGGCACCGCGCCAGTCGGGACAAGCTCTAAGTTCCCAAACTGTCTCTCCGCATGTGTGGTAGTGTACGTGTGTGTGTAGTGGATAGGTGTACGTGTGCGTGTGCTTGTTAGTGTACGTGTGTGTGTGTAGAGGATAGGACAAGGAAGAGGAAGGAAAGATTGCTTGCTGTCCGTGGCCCGTTTGTTAGGGTACTGCGGCGGCATTCGCGTGGTGTTTATCAGAGAAACCTCGGAAAGCTACCGATCAGAGCAGCCGGCCTCTAGAATTCTCCTGCAGACAGCGACTGAACTGTACCTAGCTGCTAGCTAGTGTCGACAATTCTGCCGGCATCGGGACTCGAACCTAGGACTTCCGGGTCACAGGCAAAGCACTGACATCAGTTGATGCACTGAGCCACCTCCTCCGGTTTAAGGTGTGGACTGTAACGCGGTGAGTACGGTGAAATAGGAAAATGGAGTTTCGATAAAATAATCAAAATTATGAATTTCATTTCTTATTTTCTATCGGTAATTCGTGTCCTACTACTCATAAAAACACATTCTAGTACCACGCCAAACTTAGTTGTCAGCATTACGATATAAAAATCATCAATATTTCCTCATCCAAAAATAATAATAATAATAATAATAATAATAATAATAATAATAATATAATAATAATAATAAAAGTGGAAAAGGAAGAAGAAAATGGAAAGAAAGGAGAGGGGAAGTATGAGGAGGGGTAGGAGATTCAGAAGAAATAGAAGGAGAATAAAGAGGTGAAGAAGAAGGATCGAAATAAAATATTCGTATCCCGAATTTCTGTTCCATCAAAATGGATTAGACCTCCGGAGATGGACCTCCGTAGACTCCGGTAGAACCTCCGTAAACTTAAAAATAAAATTTCCGTCATTAGACTAATAAGCTTACACCCCACGATCTCTAACCCTAAATTGTCGTTTCTAATATATTGTACAATGCGCATCTCAGCTTCACACGCATTTTTTTTACTTACGGATTAAAAAGTCGACATAATAATAAAAAAATCTCACACTACCAATTCACATTTGGGGGCTGAATAGACAACTAACACAAACCGTGTGTGCTCCATTGTTCACCCTTAATAATTAAAAGCGATCGTGAATGATTAAAAACAAACCGTTCTCGCGGTAATACTACACCGCGCCGAATGCCGCCCGCCCGCGAGGCGGAACGTGCCGAACAGGGGCCCCCCGGGGGGGCGGGGGGCGCGGGAGGGGGTCAGGGGCGGCGCCCCTGCAGCCCGTAAATCGCGCCACGCACCTGCGGGCGCCCAGCGGGGGCGGCGCGAGGGGGCGCGGACGTTCCGTCGAACGCGTGGGGGTGGGGAAGGCCAATGAGGAGCGACGCGGAGGGATACGGGGTATGGGAGAGGGAAGTGGAGAGACGTGGAGAAACTTCTAGAAACGTGGAAGGATGGAGAGGTGCGGAGGAGAACGGGGAGGGAAGGATAAGAGCGGGGAGGAACGAGATTAGGGAAGGACGGGGTGATTCGGAGTTGGACGGGGACAGCGACGGACGGGGACAGCGACGGACGGGGACAGCGACGGACGGGGACAGCGACGGACGGGGACAGCGACGGACGGGGACAGCGACGGACGGGGACAGCGACGGACGGGGACAGCGACGGACGGGGACAGCGACGGACGGGGACAGCGACGGACGGGGACAGCGACGGACGGGGACAGCGACGGACGGGGACAGCGACGGACGGGGACAGCGACGGACGGGGACAGCGACGGACGGGGACAGCGGACGGACGGGGACAGCGTCCGATGCGGAGGGACGGTGACTGTGGGTCGGGGAGAGGGAGTGTCGGGACGTGGAGGGACGGGGACGGCAAGGCACGAGGGCGGTGAGAGCCGGGGAAGGACGAGGAGGGTCGGAAAGTGATGAGGGATGTAGAGGAACAGGTCGCTTGGCATGGTGTGGCGAGGCGACGCAACTAAAGGCGAAGCGGTTTCAGAGGCGGGCAGTTACAAGAAGCCGGCGATTTGACGGGGTGAGCCAGGCACGATTTGCGAAGGTGTTGTGTGAGCTGGTGTGAATAGGCACCCGCTGGTGAGCGTATTGAACAGCAAGAAGAGCAGTAGGGGCAGATTTTTAGTGAGAAATTTGGGGAGAGGTATGACGAGCTGCAAGAGTAGAGTAGCTGGACGCAAGAGTAGAGTAACTGGCCGCAAGAGTAGAGTAGCTGGCTGCAAGAGCTGGCTGCAAGGGTAAAATAGCTGGCTGCTGGAGTAGAGTAACAAGTTGCTGGAAAGAGGAGCTGGCCACAGCGGTACAATAGCTTGCTGCTCATGTGCTTGGCGGCTGGAATTGGAGCCTGGAATCGGCGATCGGAGTACATAACGAATAGTGTAGACAGTAGCTACAGTGGTCATAGAAGACAACATGTGCATTCAGTAAGCATAAAAGCGAGCGGGAGAGTAGCGGAGGGAACAAGTGCGGGCAGGAGGTCCAGAGGCAGGCTGTGAAAGCCGAACGCACGCGAGGCGACGAGGGCTCCGCGGAGGAGGCGAGCGGCAACGGCGCGCGCGGCGAACGCCGGCGAAATTAAAGGCGAAGAGACTCCCGCCGAGCGGGTGAAATATCCCCTCGCGACGCGCGCGGTCGGAACGCGTGTATACCACATAATAGCGGCCATGTTTAAAAATATATTAAATTCTCCCGTGTCGCGGTGACATATTGAGGGGGTTTAGGGCCCGCAACGGGGCGCTCTCTCCCAATTTTTCAAAAGTTCTCTTTGGGCGGTAATAAAGAAAGTTTGATTCACTGCGCGCGATATATATACCCCTTTCGCGAGCGGTGCGCAAGGTGGTGGCGGCGGCGCTACGGTCGCCGCCGCCGTCGGCGCAGGCGCCGCCCAGGGAGCACTTTGGGCGGCGCGGCGGCGCGAGAGGAAGGATGCGGAGGCGGAAGAGGAAGGGCGGGGAACGAAAGGCGCCGGGCTGGGAGAGCGGTTGGGGAATGGGAGAGAGGGCGTGGCGAGGTCGACTGGCTGGGGATTCGGGAGGCGCAAGAGCATGCGAGGACAGAAAGTGAGCGGAAAGCGAAGGCGAAACAGAGCTGAAAGGAAAGGAGAAACAGAGAACTGAAAGCAAAAGAGAAAGAGACCTGAATGCAAAGGATAATGTGAACTGATTGCAACTGATAAAGAGACCTGAATGCAAAGGATAAAGAGACCTGAAAGCAAAGGACAAAGAGATCTGAATGCAAAGGATAAAGAGACCTGAAAGCAAAGGATAAAGAGACCTGAAAGCAAAGGATAAAGAGACCTGAAAGCAAAGGATAAAGAGACCTGAAAGCAAAGGATAAAGAGACCTGAAAGCAAAGGATAAAGAGACCTGAAAGCAAAGGATAGAGAGACCTGAAAGCAAAGGATAAAGAGACCTGAAGCAAAGGATAAAGAGACCTGAAAGCAAAGGATAAAGATACCTGAAAGCAAAGGATAAAGAGACCTGAAAGCAAAAGGGGAAGAGAGCTCAAAGCAAAAAAGAAAGAGAGCTCACAGCAAAAGAGGAAGAGTGTATAATGGAAAGGAGAAACAGAGCGGGAAGGAAAAGAGGAAAATCGAAAAGTAAAAGAGTTAAAGAGTGGGCAGGAAACGAGAGAGACAAGGAAAGGAAGGAGAGAGCGGAAAGAAAAGGAAGAGAGAGGTCTGAGAGAACAGATACGAGAGAACAGAAAGCAGAGAGCGGGAAACGACAGAGCAGAAAGGACAGAGAGGGGGAAACGAGAGCAGACAGGACGGACAGGGTAAGGGAATAGAGGACGGCGAGAACGACCAAGGGGTTTTGAGGACGGTAACGACGTCGATGACAGCGAGAGCATCTAGTGCGTGGGTATCCGTGCGGGTGACGGAAGCAACGACGACGAAGGGATTGGCGAACGACGTTGGCATGGTCGGTGGTGACAGTGGCGGGGACGGAGACAAGCCGGACGCGGTTATGACAGAAGATGCACAGGTGATGGTGATGGTGATGGTGGTTTGATTGATTGATTGTTCGTGATTCAGGGCGCGTCAACTACTTACGTCAATTGTCCCGTAAGTGTTGTGCGTGATTTTCCCTCGGGAGGTAGAGGTGATATTTTCCCGCTGGATGGTGAGATCCGGCGCCGCCCTACCGTCGACTAGCGGGGTTTTCCCATCACCAGGAATCTCCCACCAGCGTGGCACTGCACCAGCCGGGACAAGCTCTAGGCTCCCAAACGGTCTCCCGGCATGTGTGGTAGCGTACAGCATGTGAGTGTCAGTGTGTATGTAAGAGTGTGAGGATAGGACAAGAAAGATAACGGGAAGATCGCGCGCGCTCCATGGCCCGTTTATTAGAATACTGCTCCGGCATTTGCCTGGTTTTGATCGGAGAAACCACGGAAAACTACAGATCAGAGCAGCCGGCTGCTGTAATTCTCCTCCAGACAACGAATTAATTCGACCTAGCTGAAAAGCTAGTGTGGAAAATCCTGCCGCTGTCTGGACTCGAACTAGGACTTTCCGGTCAGAGGGACTACAGAAACATCAGTTGATGCACTGAGCCATCTCTCCCGATATGATGGCGGTGATAGCATTGATAGTGCTAGTGGTGATGGTGGTGGTGGTGGTGGTTGTGATGGTGGTGGTGATGGTGGTGGTGATGGTGGTGGTGGTGGTGGTGGTGGTGGTGGTGGTGATGGTGGTGGTGATGGTGATTGTGGTAGTGGTATTGGTGGTACCAACGGCGGCGGAGGGACCAGAGTCGACGGAGGCGGAGATACAGGCGGCAGCAAAGGTGGAGGCAGCGGCGACGGCGGCGGGGGAGGCGAAGGCGGCGGCAGGACAGTGGCGGCGGTAGAGTGGTCTCAGACTCGGAGAGATTTCGCGAGAAGAGCGCGGAACTCTCGCTCCGACCAAAGACTCTGTAATGCGCAGCCGCACTTCCTTTACTCCGAGCGTACATCACGCGCCTTGCAATCCGCTCAGCCTCCTCGCCGCTGCAATTCACAGAGACAACCGGATTTGATGCGGGCTCTGCTCGCCGCGAGGACGTGATATTTTCGTAAGAAGGATGGATTGTTGTAGAACGTTATTCCACCGCCTTCTCAAAATGGGCTTTGTTCGAGCTTGCACGTTGTACAGTCTGGAATGAAGAACTGCACACACTCTACAAAATACTGGAGTTGAAACATAAATCATTCATCTTAGGGATTCTTCTTTCCAATATAAACAGGCATTCTTTACTTTTAACCGCACTGCATAATTTTGTCGATGTGTGGAACCTTTCATCCGTATAAGAATAATTTTCTAATCTGTAACAAATGTGAATTATTATTATTAATAATATTTAATAGTACAATTATTATTTCCGCCAATGCTTACAGATTACACGAAAGACATCAACGCCAAATTATCATTTTAATTCTTATACGTGTGAAAGTTCCCTTACATTGACAAAATTATGCAATGCGATCCGCGAGTGAAGTGGAGCCTGGCAAAATAATATTCATTACCACAGTATGGTCTACAAGGCGAAAAGTTAGATGTTTATAGTTTCTAACTCTCAGCTTTAACCCTTCTGCTACCGAGGGTTGTAACTGAGCTACCCCAATGCATATTTTGTTATTTTATATCATCTTATAGTTTTCTTACGTTTCTGATATCATGTGTAGTTGCTTTTTACATATTTATCTAAACTATCTTGTTGGAAAACCCTTTTTTTTCGCTTGTAGTGATTTTACGGCTTAAATTTATAGCTGGCGTTACTACCTTACCCCTGTCGGTATTGGACGTTCGGGATTTAATAACGTGGTTTGAGGTTATGTTATGAGCGGGAGATGGGAGATGGTGTTGTGGACATTCCTATGAAGTATTGTTGTAGTACTTGTACGTTCGTATGTGAACATGTCGAAGAATTACAGTCTTGAAGGTTTTGAAAAGTTATTAAGTATTCACAATCCAGGCGATTTGTGTGCAGAAGACTGTGAAGTATGGATTGTTTTGTGAGCGTGATGAAGATAATGTATAGGTTACAGATAAAGTTGACGATATTATTTGTGCTGAAGTCGAAGAAAACGTGAATGATGATGTATACATCAGTTCAGAAGAGTATCTAGTGAAAGAGACAATACGAATAGTACAATGTGTTCTAAAAGGACGTGATTTGGCATCAGAGACCTCTTCGTTGAGGATGAGGTCTTGCATGCAAAATATATTGTTAAATCGCTGAATATATGAAAATAAAGTTTAATCTGCATAACCTAAACAACATTTTGACATTTATGGTAAAAATTTTAAAACTACATGGAATTTTCCCTGAGGTAACTTCATTAACCCCCTGTATTTGACGTGTGCAAAATACCTCGGTAGCCGAAGCGTCGCGAAGCGTCAACATTACCTTGTCTGAAATGATTACATTGGAAATTAACGATATTCTATGTTGATCAATAGGTCCCGGATTTTAATGACATGTCATATTTTTTCTGATCCTTCTGGAGACTTTTAAAACAATTTATGCACAAATCCAGGTACTGTCGAATAGAAAAACGTATTTTTATTGTGCATTTGAAGTCATATTTACACATATTTTAGTAAAAGGTCATATTCTGGCCAAATTTTGTCCTAAAATGCACATATTAATCATATTTTTAAAGACCGTTTTTAGGAAAAGGTCATATTTTGGTCGCATTTTGCCCTAATTGCATATATTTGTCATATTTGTAAGGACACAAGAATAAAATTCTTGAAAATGTGTCTCGCATGATAATGTATCTGGTGATATTGTCACAAATAACCTAAACAATTATACCACAAAGAATGATTTTAAACGTATTACTCCTAGTTCTGTAATGAACCCCTGATAGCAAACGTGCATTTCTTTATTGCCTCCTGCGCGTTCTGATAATGGAACGATTTAATAACAAATGGAACAAAATGGTAACAGTTGGATACGATGAACCAAAGCTGCACTGCAGTGACATCGCCGTCTTCAAATACGCTCCCATGACGCCATTTGATGTGGAGAGGAGCTTTTCTAGATACAAAACTATCCTCAGCGTCAACCGTAGGTCTTTTAAGATGGAAAATCTGAAAATTCATCTTGTCACCCAATGCAACTCTCCAAAAACTGAAGACTGAGAGGAAATTGGAAAACATTAAACATGAAGTATACCGGCAAGACTAGTATAGCAAGACATTTTGTTTGACGGGTTTTATTGTTCTGTACTTGACACAGAGACAAACATATTTTTAAAACAAGCTAGTTAGTTCCAAAGACTGTAAGTAATACATTCACAAGTTGTTCTTGAGTGAATTTTGTATTTACGTTACACCTAAAAATCAACAGGAATTAAAAAAAAATATGTAAAGTCATATTTTATTTTTAGGTCATATTTATATAGGTTTTAGGTCATAAATGCTTGCATATTTTGCTGATTTTTAGGTCATTAAAATCCGGGCCCTATTGATCAATAGTCCAAAGCCGGATCCTCGCCACGCAAATGCACCAGCGTAGAGAACCATCAACTTGACTTAAAACATTGACGTTCTAGTAAATAAGAAGCAATTCTGCACACAGACACGGGCTGACGTTCGACATGTTCCCGCAGATGAGAGTAACCCCCTTCCTCCCCCACGTACGAAACGCTAAGGCTGAAGACCCGAAAACAGTCTCAACATAAATTTGATCAATATACTTCATATGTGAATGAACTCGAGAATTTCCCGTCAATCAATAAAAGAAATGAAGACCTCGGGGCAATCAGATGCTCTGCCAAAATTCGTAAGCTCTGAGATAAAGAAGAGTAAAGGTTAAGACATTGCATCCTACATATTGGAATAAATAACATTCGTTTATGAATTACACAGCCATCTTGAGGCGAATCTTTTTAATAAAAACCCAACATCTAGATGCATCAACGGAGCATCGAAAAACCCTAATATCACAATTTCATCAGAAATGTGGCAAAGAATGTTATTGCCCCAAGGTCATAAAATATAATTTCTTATTAGCGTTGTTTTGGAATACCGTAAGACAATTACAATAAAAAAACTCACGTTTGAAAGGAAGAAACACGATCCCTGACGGAAAACATGACATTGGCATGCTACGGCGTTTCGTCGATTCGAGTTGTGTTTCTCGTCCCACCTTGGGCACGGGATCACTGGAAGAGGTGGTTCAGTGCATCAACTGATGTCACTGCAGTTGATGCACTGACCTCTGACCGGGACGTCCTAGGTACGTACCCCAACGGCGGGAGAATTTTTGACACTAGCTTGTCAGCTAGGTCGAATTCAGTTGCTGTGCCTAGGAGAATTCTAGCGGCCGGCCGCTCTGATCGGTAGTACTCCGTGATTTTTCTTATCAACACTAGGCGAATGTTTAGTCTTTTCATTCATTATCCTATCCCCTACCCTTACACACTTACACTAACATACACTACCACACATGTCTGTAGACCGGTTGGGAGCTTAGAGCTTGTCCCGGGCTGAGGCAGTGCCAGACTGGGGCGTTGCCCCGATGATGGGAGATACTCAGTTGGCAAAAACCCCGCTGGTCGACAGTAGGTCGGCGCCGGATCTCGGCATCCAGCGGGAGATCATCGCTGCCCGCTGAAAAAGCATGCACTAAACTTACGGGACTAATGACCTCAGTAGTTGACGCGCCCTGAATCTCTAACAATCAATTGGAGACGGGTCATTAATCCCGCAAACAGAGAATACCACACTACTTGAAAGGCTACAATGACACAGTAACAACGAATATTGCACATTGCGAATCATTAATTTCAGAAGGCATTTGTAGGCTTTGAGATATACCGCACGACTGATCTAAGCATTGTCCCTTGACTAGTGTTATGAATACCGTGTGAATACACCTGAACAATAAGCAATGTCAAGCATAATATTCATTTCACGTCACTCGGCCAAAACACTAGTTTCGTCCTTTCTAAAGATGATGCATGTGTTAAGAAAAATGTGCCCACTGGGAGATAAGTTCAAATAGCGGGGATGGCAAGAACGAAAAGAGCACAGCAGAGCATAGACGGGTTGCGAGTCGGGTTTCAATGCCTTGAAATAACACAACTCACGGTACAACAACAACACCACCACCACCACCACCACCACCACCACCACCACCACCAACACCACCACCAGTTTTATTGCTGAAGGAAGTGAATCGACTCCCAGAGCATTTGCTCGAAAATGTACCCTGCGCTCATGGCATAACAGGACACGCAGTGCATTGCTCAGTCACATACGCTCTCGTGTTTCGGCGGTGAGGACGCACACAGCAGGCTGTTCTCGCGTGACGACGTGCTGCTCCCTCATCTGCGATGATGTGCACACCGAAAGTAGAAAAAAATATATTTTATTTGATATCTTCGAAATTTAAAAAAACAAAAAATGATTAACGATTTTTAATGGCGAAATAAATGTTTTCGGTATAAATGAAGATCATGTGATAGCGCTTTAGGTAAGTTAACATTGTTTGTAAAATTATCACGTAAAATTATCACGTTTGTTGTACTGTGTACGCAAAAAAAAAAAAAAACTAATTGGTGCACATGTATAACCCGGCCTAGTGAAGTGTAGGAGTGAAGAGGGAACGGCGTATCTGACAATGAGAACTAACACAGGCGAAATATACGTCGCGCTTTAGCGTCGGGGCGGTATAGTCTGGTGCATTCATGCTGTTCCAAAGTAATGAAGCATTTTTGCGTAACATAGTAGGTGATGCTAATTAATAGCCCAATTACTTTTGCATAGAATCATGACTTTAACCACACAGACGCATACTTGACGTAGCCGCCAAAGATAAAATCCAGAGGTATCAGGTCAGGTGATTATGACAGACGATGGGGCCACTACGGCCAATTCAGCGACTCGCCAACTTGGCGTCGAAATGAGCGTCATGAAAACGCGTCGAAGAGATAATTCGTTATTGCGGCAATAATAATATCCTGTAGCATGTTCTGTCCCGGAACCTGTTATAAAGTTTCCGCATACTCCGGTGAGTAGATTAATCTTTTTTTTGTGTAGGTGAAAAATGTCGCCACCAATAAAATCAACGTAGGCTCCAAGTGCATTCGATCTTTCCTGTGCAGGCGTAAGGATACCCCTATACATCAAGAGTAAACTATTCCTTCTCAGTAACGGAAATGTTAAAACTGAATCCTCTTCCCTTCTTGATAGTCAACGACTAGCGCATCACGGCTCTCTAAATATATGCACCTGGAATGAGAAACGTTCTGACTAGAACAATGTGTATGAATTACACGGAAGGAATGAATGTTTTCACATTGTGATGTGACGAGCTAGACCTACGTAATAAGTATATGTCCTTTATCACAATCTACACATATGCATCGTTAATTATAATTATAATAAATTATATATAATATAATAATATAAATAATTGTAATTATTCTTAATTATAATTAAGAATTGAAAAAAACGCCAATATCTAATCGTTTCGAAACAAAAAGAGTAAGAGAATGTTTCATTTCAATATTGAACAAAAAAATTGTATTTCCAAACATTAGGCAATAATTTTTTTTCGTTATGAAACGAAATAAAAATATCATTTTCACCACTCAACGCTTGGAAACTAGTACGTAACTTTACTAATTATTCTAGGAAAGTGTTGCTTTCTCGAATGCGTACCGCGAAGTCACAGAAATTTATAACCACTGATTACTACAAAATGAAAGGGAAACATAAATCAACATGACTGCATAAGGAAATTTTCAAGTTTTTTAAGTTCTCATGAATTCGTACAAAACTCATTTCATTCGTACGCCTAGAACTTGCTTGATGTACTAGGTTCGTAAATAAGTAGTTACATTTCATTTTACACCATTGTTCAAAATAATGTTTTGTAACGCCTCATTAAAAATTACATAAAAAATACGAATAAGCAAATAAAGAATCAGAACAAAAATAAGCAAAAAGGAAAATGAAGATTAAGAAAAATACGAAATCTGGTAGACTACATGATGAATGATATCATAAACTTGATATCCCATAACCCGTTTTCATAATATAGACGTAATTGAGAAAAAATTAAAATAAGTAATAAAATAATTTGTAGTATGTACTCTCTTCTGGTAAGAGAAGTATCATGAGTCGCCTAAACGACTGGAATGGTTTTGTAAAGATTAGATATTAGATAAAAAAGAATCAGAATTGACATAACCTAGAAAATGATTATTCACAACTGGTAAAAACGACTCTTGAGAATGAGAACGTAATGTTGAATGGGCAAGAAAAGAACTATTGTACACAACAACAATGTGAACGTGGAGATAAAATTGATATTAAAGTCGTTTACCAGCTTTTTGTCTGTGAATAAACTCTTTTAAATGACGTTAAGAATCCGACTGAAATGATTAACGAAAAATGCGCCGAAGAAAATGAAAATTGCAATTAGCGAATGGTAATTGACATTGATCGCGGGATTCATTGAAACGTTACACTGAAGCACACAATTCGAGTGGAGCAGATCTGCGGACAGAGCAACGCGACGAATTCGAGAGCCCGGCTCAACGAGCTGCCAGGAGCGGGACGCCGGGCAGGGGGAAGAGGGGAGGGGAGGGTGGGGAGAGTGGGTGGGGGTGGAGATTGCAGCGGCGACGCGAGGGCGGGGCGCCTGGGGAGTCGCCAGCGACGGCGTCAAGGTAACGGCCCGAGCGGCCCACGAGGGGGGGGGGCGGTGGAGAAAGGGCACGGGGTGGAAACGGGACACCCGGGAGTGGCGAAGCGACACCGGGCAGCGCACGGGGCCACAAGTGGCGAGGGGACGGCGGAGGGAGAGCGAAGTGACGGTTGCTGGCAGCGGGGAATGGCGGCCTTACGAACTACACCGCAGGCCAAGTACGTATACAAAGGGATAAACCCCGATATATTTATAAAAAATAGTCATTGTGCGTTATTGGTGCGCGAACAGTTCTCAAAATGTGGTCACGCGGTAAAAGTTCTTAAGTCAAAAATCTTAGGTTGGAGAAAACAAGGGTTAGATTATTGAGCGAACGCTTTCTCCTACGCTCAACGCTATTTCCCAACGCTTTTTTTTCGTTAAGGAGGCAATATTTGAATCCGGTCGTTTCACTAAATTAAAATACAGATACTTAACTTGTAGTTTCAGTACTTAACCCAATTCCCCCCAAAATTGAATAAAGAACTTTTAATCCGTGACCACAGGACTGTTTTTCTGAAAATACCAGAAATTAATCAAACTACTGTCCCTCACTTTGCTTCGACAAGAAAGTAAGTCAAATTTGCGCAACCATTGTTAGCGAAAGATTACGTAAAAAAAGTGTGTCAGTTTCGTCATGCAAAATTTTACGAGTGCTCTCCGCTTGTTCACTCTACCCCCTTCTTTTCTTCATTCATGAACAAAAATTCTAGTTACGGCGTTCTAGAAGGCGGTAAAGTGTTCATGGTTCCTCGCAGAAGGATGCTCCTGATGGAATGTCAGAGCATAAAGTGTTTGAAGGAAATATGCAAATGATGGGGAGAATGCAGGGAGATAGTTAGGAAACACGTCACCGAAACGAAAAGCGGCTTAAAGGGAAAGAAGAATACTGAAAGCGGTGAACGAAATGTGTATGCGATATATTCATGCGTGAGTCAGCGACGAAGGTGAGGGATCAAAGTCTGTAAATTTGCACAAGGATGATAAAAAGAGAGGTAGCAAAATCACCTAAACTTGCTTTGACCATAGAACGAAAAACGCACGTAATAAAAGATGGGGGTTGATGTTTTATAAGAAAAATTCTTTCGTGATATTTGTGTGACTACTATAATGATAGATTCATAAACTATATAGAGTTTTGGCGACTGCATTAGAAGATTAAACAGATTCCTCTTCAAAACATATCGTCTATATTTGTTTATTTCCTCGTCGATTCGACCTCTTTGGTCTGCACCAGAGATTTTCGAACAGACAGATGAGGATGATGATAATCGTGATAACATGAACGATAAAGATGGAATAATCAGAGGCAGACGAAACAAAAGAAAACACCCCAAAACAACTTTCCCTGAGACCACTCTTGTCTATCAGAAATTTCAATAAAGGAGGCGACGGCATCGAGGAGCATACAATAACCATGGAGGAGAGTGTGTTCCATCCTTCCCCTACGTTAGAAGCCTTGCGAGTGAGGTAAAGCGGCAGGCGTAACTCCGCAACGAGGGAGGCTGCGGCCGCAGAGCCACCCCGAGTGCAAATCGACGCAAGGCGAGCTCCGCAGACGAGTGGGCGGCAGCGGTTGGGTTCCAAACTGCAAGGGTCGCGCCACGGGAGACAGCGGCGGCGGCAGCGACGCTGAGAAGAGCGTCACCGTAGAGGGGTGAAGGGGATGGGTGTGGAATGTTTCGCGCGCGGGAAACTCGAGGGAGGGGGTGAAGGGGGGGTGAAGCAGCAGCAGCAGCTTGATGCCGCTCTCGGCTCTCGTTTTTTACGCGCGCAGTCCTCGTCTCCTTGCGAGATGGGGCCTGGGCGCCAGGGGGCGAGGGCGAAGGAAGAGGAGAAGGAGGAGGAGCTCAGTATAGACGTAAAGCGCGATGCGGTGCAGCGAGGACGCGGTTGAGGACACGAGTAAGAGCATGTCTCACACTCCAAGTACTGGGGACGTCCTACGCTTTCCGTCGTAGTATATAACGCTGTTGGCGGAATAGTTTCGCATCGGTTGGAACACAAAATTCCGTATTTCAAAGTGAATGTTTAGACAACACACTTGGAGAAGGAAAAACGACGAGACAGGTATTGTTCCATGCATTGCCAAGAGACTTTGTTTATAAGTACGTCTCTTAATGACAAAGATGTTACGAAATTAAACAATCAGGTAAGATCGGACAATAATTGACCATCGTTTGGAATATCAAATAAAAAAATCATAGTTGACTGACAATGGATAATATTTGAGGAAGAGACCAATGAGTGAGGACGGTCGCCGAGTGAGGACGGTCGCCGAGTGAGGACGAACTCCGAGAGAGGACGGTCGCCGTGTGACGACGAACTCCGAGAGAGGACGGTCGCCGAGTGACGACGAACTCCGAGAGAGGACGGTCGCCGAGTGACGACGAACTCCGAGAGAGGACGGTCGCCGAGTGACGACGAACTCCGAGAGAGGACGGTCGCCGAGTGACGACGAACTCCGAGAGAGGACGGTCGCCGAGTGACGACGAACTCCGAGAGAGGACGGTCGCCGAGTGACGACGAACTCCGAGAGAGGACAGTCGCTGAGTGAGGACGAACTCCGAGAGAGGACGAACTGACATAATGGGTGCATAATAACTTCGCGCCGAAATTGAGAATGGAAAAAAAAAGACGAAAAGAGGGGTGGGAATCACAAAAAGAGCGTAGGGAGCAGGGCACTGACAGAATCCGAAAATTCGCGATGAAAATAAACCGAAAACCCAACCTTAAACGCATGGAAACACTGGACGGCGAACGGAAGGCGAGTCGCGCGCGGGCATCGACCAGCGGCCGAGCCCGGCGGCCCGGCGCGCAAGCGAAGCAGCGAGTGCCCGGCCGCCGACTGCAGGCAGGACCAGCGCCGCGAGAGCGAGGACGCGGCGACGTCCAACGATTCTGTCGCGCAACCAACTCCCGAAAGGCGAAAAGCCTCGAGCGGAGCCCCAACGGCGGCCGCGACCCGTGCGAGGTCACTTGTAACGTAAGCGGGTTGCTGTTCGCAGTTCTCTTCTCCTAGCAACGCGGTATTACGACCCTAAAAACAACAAGCAGAATGGTTTACGAGCTCTATTTAGAAAGATTATCAGATCCATGGGAATGTGGATTTATCCAAACTAAGGAACGTTATGTTCGGTATATTAGCAATAATAATTTCGAAGTGGTTAAGAAGTTGTATCACTAGCAAAGTGTAAAATATAATTTAATTGAAAATAAATTGTTTGTTATTTGAAATGTTCATTGAAAATAAATTGTTATGTTTTTTTGTAATTAAGAAAGATTTATTATCTTCAAAGAAGTCCATGGGAAGTCGGAAATATTATCCGCGCAGGTTTTGCTGGAGCCTCATTTCGCTAGATGCAAGAGGAGTTTGGGGTTCGGTAATTTTGACGACAGGGCTATCATGTCAATTCTGAATCATTTTTTCGATGCAAAACCATTTCTATTCCAGAGAGCGAACATTTCTAGTTACCAGGTTTTGTCGTCAACGTTCGTTTATTATTATAATTAACTAGTAATGGTTTCTTGACCCTAATAAACAGACTCATTATTTTCATAACAATTTATCTCTTGTTATACATTGACGTTTCGAGCCTATTTGGGGTCTTCTTAAAAAATCTAAAAAATTAATGCCACAATTTGTATTTTATTATTGTTTAATTGTTCTTAAATGCATCGTATTATTAGGTATGTCTTACAATTTTATTGTTAATTCTCCATCGTTTGAACATAACTTTCATATTTTTTAGATTTTCTGAAAAAGACCCCAAGTAGTGTCGAAACGTCAATGTATAACAATAAATAATGTGTAACATACTGAGTCTGTGTATTAAGTCTAAGACATCTTTACCATAAATAAACAATAAAACAGACGTTAATATGTTCATTATTATTAATTAGTGTCGACAACGCTCGCATTGATTCTTAATATAACTAGTATTAGTAAAGTAGTGGGGATTGGTATTCCGGAACTCAAGAAAACGTCTGCGTATAATAACGTTACAGCGACCAGGGGCGTATCCAGCCGATCGTTTTGGAGCGGGCTATCTGAGATTTGTGTTAGGTAATAAACATTTGTTATTATATTGAAAATTATTTTTGTAAAATATATGATCCTACACAATATTATTGTTTAAATAGTTACGTAATTAAATAAAATAAATATTTAAATCAATTTTGCCAAATAAAAAGAAGGTAACAAAAGGAAACTCTAGGCCTTTTTATGTGGGGGTGTCATGGCCCCCATGGTCCCTCCTGTATCCGCCACTGACCGCGACGCTCTCAGGATTGAGGCCTTCCACCCTGCATGGAGCACGGGAGGGAGATCGCGGAGCAGTCTCCGCTGCGGGCCGCGAGCCGCCACGCGCCGGGCTGCCGGCCTCCAGCAGCAGTCGCCGCTGCCGCCGCCGCTCGGATTGGACGTCGCGCCGAGAACGCTACCGAGCGATCAAGGTCACGCTGCCCGAGCGGCCGGTGGCTGTTGGACGCTGAAGGGTCGCTCCGGCCGGTGTGGAGAACGCGCCGACGATTTACATGGCTCGACTCAAACATTGGCGAACACATCAAAAACAGAAGAGGGTTTTTAACCTTTTTGAATGTTTTTGATGGTCATGAAGATGCAGTCTCTCGTACATTCATGACGGGATCCATAGTGATAATTTGGCTGCTTGATTACGACCAAGTCCGCCAGTTACAGTTTTGGGTTTAATTTGGTTGGCTGTCAAGATCGAAAATGAAATGATACACCAAAGCCCAGATGAATTACTTACATTATTTTTATGTAATCGACGTAGGGCAACAATACATCTACTTTGATGACGGGATGCATACTGACATTTGACTTTACGTTGCAACAACATACGCGAGAGAAAACAGCAGCGATGTTTAATTTGCCTAGAAATTAAGTACGAAAATGATTAAACAACAACGCCGAGGTAAATAATTTCCATATTACATTTTTCTTTGTGCTGTCACGAGGGAGAAACATTTCATAAATTCGTGATGGTACCCATAACGACATGGTGACTGCGTGTTGTAGACCCAAGCCTCTCTCTGTCCACTCACCTTGAGCAACAGCAACCCTCACTCGGTGGTAGCAGCGTCCACGTCGCCTCTGCAGCTCCACTCATGACGCGAGCATCCTCATCGAACCGCAGACGAATCGTCACACTGTGTCACCACACACGCACCACACAAAAGCGTAGCCACAAACAACAACAACTGGGCTTCCACCACAAGCACAGCACGAAGAGAGGTGTCGTTGTCGGTGCACGTAGTACGAAAAATCACACAAAGTTCCCGCGTCCAGAGCAGAAACGCGCGCGCGTTCACCGCAATTCCATTGCCTGCGGGGCCGGCGGCGACTCGGGGGCTGCGGAGCCCGCCACTGTCACACACACGCACGCACGCACGCTCGCAGGCACGCACGCACTTCCGCGCGGGGGTGGGCGGGCACACACGCGGGACGGTGGCCGCTGCGGGCGACCGGGCCACCGGGCACCGCGGCCTACTACGAATTCCTATCGATCGCCGGCGGTTTTACTCGGCGTTCGCCGGCAACTCAATGAGTCCGTCCCACGCCGCCGGTGCGGCCTCGCAGGCCGGAGGCCGCGTGTTGGAACCCCGACGGTGCTGGAGCTCCCAACGGAGCGGGGGAGGCGCGCCGCGTCAAGGCCGCGGCCGCGTCCTTCGGCGGGGTGGCCGGGCGCGGCGGTGGAGCTCCGCGTGACAGCCGACGGGGAGGAGGAGGAGGAGGTGACGGAGGCGGAGGAGTGGGGGGGGGGCGGCGATGACGCAGCGCGTGAGCGAGTTGCCGGCGGCGGCCGCACGGGTGCGCTGGGCGACGGCGACCGTGGCGCAGGCCAAATCTCGACTGCGGCGGCCGGCGCGCTCGGGGCGCGCGCCGCTGGGGCTTCGGGCGCGCTCGGCGGCGCTCGGCGGCGCCCGGCGCCGCTCCGCGGGTGGACCTGCCGCCGCGCCGCGGCGCCGATGCGCGCGCACGCCTCGCCCTCGCACAGTGGGTTTGCGCCCTGCTATCGCCAATTTTTCGTCGCGATTTTAATGATGACGTGAATCAATGCGCCGAATTATTTAACTGTGAGTCTCCTCAGTATATTTATGCAAATTTTACACTTATATTTGGATTATCCCTTCAGGAAAGTCCATGTCACAAACATGTATTATATTTTCAAATATCAAAAGTCTTGTGATAGCAGAGCTGAATAAAATATCTACATACAAGTATATATACGTGTACCAAAGAAAATATGTAACCCCAAGTGTTTACATTTCTAATAATAGTAGTGGTTTGCAAAATTGCTGCTAAATAAAACCACACAAAACGGATTTCTAAAAAGTTGCGTATACAAAGGATATGATCCATCCATCGTGAACATTCAGGAAATTATAGCTATCAACGTACCTAGAAATGTTATGAGTGTATTACTGTCGAGGCCAGAAGTTAAAAATCGAGGCGGAAAGTAGCGTAGCCGAGATTTTTAATTTGGACGAGGCACTGTAACATATCGTGGTATGTTCAGCGTTTTATCGGTGACCATAAAATCTCAAGAGTTTTGCGAAAATTTACATTACTGCGATATGAAACAAATGAATTCTTCTGCAGCAGCATGTTAATCGATACTGTTGGGTGTTGCTTGCGATGTATCTATTTCAACAGTACATTCGCATACCGTGGCTTGAAGATGGAAACGGAAAAATTCGTCTCATCCGCAAGAAATTTAAGATCCCGCTGCGGAAGTCAAACGGAATTTATCCCAGAAAAATCCAAACTATGATACGAAAAGTCATACGAAGAATTTAAGGCTTGGAAAACGCAGCTTCGTATCAACGAGGCATTCACAATATTGCAGGAATGCCAAAAATTACAGTCACCTATCTTGGTCTTCCAGACCCCGAAAAATACACCGGTCACTCTTTAAAAACTTCGGCTAAGGCATTGGCCGATTCAGGAGCTTCGGTTACAGATTTGAATCGTTTTGGTGGCTGTCGGAGCTCTACCGCAGCCGAATCCCTTTGTGAGGAGTCCGTGGTAAATACGGTGAAAATGGCAACAAAAAAATGAATATCGACGAGGAAGGTGGTGCGTCGATTTCAGTGGCGACACCATATAGTAAATATTATTGGAGAAATTCATTTCATAGAATGACATGAAAATGATGCTAATTTACCAAATGTTCTAATTTTTCTAATTTCCCAAATAATAAAATTACAATTTACAATGAGCATCCCCCAAAATAATGAGTTACTTTTATTCCTATTTGTCTTGTAAATTGTCGTGTTGGTTTTTCGTAATAAAGTTGACTTGCGATGATTCGGTGGTTGTTTATTTACGTTGCTAAGGATGTTAAAAGGATGTTGCTAAAGATTTTTAATTTCTTAACATACAGGTAGGAACAAGTGCACTAACAAACGTGAAGGGTTGCACGTTAACAGGGGTTAAACACGCATGTGACCGATAAAAAATAAAATTTTCAAAAATATTTGAAGTAAAAATTATGGGGGGGGGATTCAATTTTAAATGATATACTATTTCAGTATTAACAACACATTGCTGAAGGTTACAAGCCTTACGACGGCGCGAATCGTATCAAAATATTAGTTTGAAAATAACTGTAAATCAATAATGTTGAGTATGAAGATATACATTTTTTTAAATGTAGCATACAAACGATTCAAAAACAACTGATATAACACTATCGTATAACACTGCAATAAATTAAATATTTTAACAAAAACAGTCTTCATATGTATTGCAATGACATAATGTAATTCAACATACCATGAATATATCAGATTGGTCTTCCGTAATGCAACATGTGAATAGCAAATATTTAGTGGTGGTCGGCCTCATCTTGGAACCTTGGAGTCACTAAACGACAGGTGTTGTAAGCAGTGTGTTCGGGGCTACTGTACGCATAATGCGTTATTTCATGAGTGGACTGTATGAGTGGACTGTAGTGATGAGGAACAGTAGTCCCGAAACCCTTTGACAGCTCTTGGGATTGGCGCAGGAGTTGCAGGATGCATACACAAGTAAAGTTCCAGCACAAACAAGATTTAATAAGTAAATTATTGAATGTCACTTACAGGAAGCACAGTATATTAACATAAAAATTTCACTTGGTGCGTTAATTCACTTGTCCAAGTACAGTTATTGTAGTGACTTTGTACACCGCTGTAGTTACTTTGTGTTGACCAGAAGCAGCCGCGAGTTACATTGTTCAATTAATAATTACGGGCGTAAACTTACGCAAGTGCGACAGACACAATTAAAATGTTTATTGCCACGATTGAATAATTAATGTGCGAGCCGATGCAGCTAAAGTTGCACGATTATACATTTTCACACGCTGCCGCGCGGAGCCCTGAACACACGCGACTATCTTTCACGGTGTCTTTCTGTGGACTGCCGAATTCGGTTGGGCCGAATTCGGTTGGGGCGAAGACGTTAGGAATGGGCTCTCACGCGCGGCAGAGGTGGGGATGGCGATGGCAAATTACAATTTGCCATTTGATTTGGACATAGAATAATCTGGGCGGTTTTGTCCGTTGCTCCTGCAACGGACCGAGCGGGGGGGGGGCGAGATAGCCTGGCGCACACGTGCGAGCCGTCTCCGCCCGTTGGAGAATTTGCGGAAGAGCGGATGCGAAGGCGATGGCGTGATTTCGCCGGTTCAACGGCCGCGCTCCTGCCGATTACGCCACTTAAACCGTTCTGCCTTGCATTGTGAAAATTAACGTATTTATTCCTGCTTTGTTGTGGGCCCGAACACAGTGATACTCCGAGTATGGTAATTCAGTCAATATGAGTAGTATGAAAACATGCGGAATAACACAATAAAATATTTTTCTACTTCCATTGTAATGCTGTCATTTGATGGCTACAACCACTTGCGTAATGACACTCTTTCGGATACAGATTCTTGACCAATCATAGAGAAGTTTACAAACCAAGTATTAACACCTAATTAATCATTGAGAATCGGTCTAGTGAATGCTTCGTTCGATTGTGTACATTAAAATTGCATCTCATATTATATTATGCTGGTCAGCTTTAATTACTTTTCTTATTAGTATTTTTTCGCGGAATATTACATACAATAAATTAAATCTTAATTTCACTTTGATATTATTTGACTAACACAGTACTTCCTCGCAGGCGGACTGGTATCCACAGCCACCTGCGGCAGCATGCGAGGGTAGGATTAGGGATCTGTCCGCTAGGTGGCCTTGGCTGAATCCTTCATGTCAACTGCGACGAAAGACGATTCAGTGTAAAAGTTTAACGTATAAAAGTCGTAGAAAAAGTACCGTATGAATCTCGATGTAATGGGTAGTAATACACTCGTGTATTAATATCCATCATCACATCATCGTTTCATAATGTACTATTGCGTTTTCAGTGAAACTCTAAACTGTTTCGCTGGTTTTCGATTTTTCCCTAGTTCTTGGGTGTCTAAACAAAATATATGTTCCTCTCAAAAGGCCGGGTTCTGAATAGTTTTCGTTTAATTTCCACGCGCAATTGGAAATCATTAATTTCGATTCTTCATTAAAAATGTAATAATAATACTTATGTGTTTTATCTTTTTCAAATATGTAGAATGGTGTCTTTCAGAAGTTTAGGTATCTCCAATTTATTAACTAGATTTGATAGGCAAACAATTGTGTACCCAATCGATATAGTGGTGCATGGAACACAATTATCGGATTCTAGCACGCTGATGCATTAGTACGGCACAGCTGGTGTTGTACACAAGATTATCGGGTATTGTCTTACAATTTCGATTAGTAATCGTCAATGATTCATGTTGCTGCATCACATCCATATATCAAACAAGGCATCAAACAAAAAGTTTTGTATGAAAAAAAGTAAACAGAACTCCAGAAGAGACAAGTATTTATTACGGGAGGTACAAATAAAATATAAAATGCCAAACTGATTTTGTAAATTTTCCGAGCAATGTTCGACTTTCTTGTAGAGGAAGTTTCATGTGTAGTAATACTAGTTTAACTAAAATTTTTAAGCATTTTATAGATCAGTATGTCAAAACTTCCGAAGAAACAAACATTCATTATGGGAGGAACTAATAAAATATAAAATGTTCTAAAATGTGTTGGGGAAGAAATAAAAAGTAAATGGAACCATGAATGGACAAATGATAAAGCCAGCTATCTATATAAATCCATAAACAGTTTTTATGCACTAGGCACCGACACAAAATTCCGACGCAGGGAGCAAGTAGTCTTTTCAAGGTTACGAACTGGACATTGTAAATTAAGCCATCTCTATTTGATCCAAAAATCACCTCCACCCTCATGTGATATATGCAATACACCTTTAAACCATTATCACATTTTCAAAGTATGTTCCAGGTATAACAGTCAAAGAGTATCAAACGGATTTAACCACCAATCAATACTGCATTCTAAAGAAGACCAAGAAAAAATAATCAAATTTTGTTTAGCCCTTAACATATTTATGGACATTTAAAGCCAATGGATTCATATAAATTGTAAAGGTTGTCCCTGAATTATTCTTACTATTGCAACATAATTGGAAATGTAATTGTTATACTTTGCTACTGTTCTATTGTAACTATAACTGCATTATAATTATATTTTAACTGTATTATAACTGTAACAGGAAGTCGCTAATAACCGCGATGTTGATGCGACTAAAAATAAAAATAATTATATATATATATATATATATATATATATATATATATATATATATATAATGTCATATTTCGTGAATTTTCAAAATAATGTTCGCCTTTCTGGTAGAGGAAGTTTCTTGTGTATTAATGCTGGATTAAATAGTATTTTAAGCATTTTGCAGATCAGCATGTCAAGGTCCCAGGCAAGGTAAGAAGCTTACTGGAGTTCGCAGGCATTACGTTCGTAGCAACTGTCGACAGATTTAAAAATAAGGGTTGTACAAACTGCACCAGAGAAGCTGCACATCACTATTAGGTACCTGGTCCATGAAACTCTTTGTAGAAGACAGTTGAGAATTACTGCCCGAAATTTAGCTGTATTAATTTAATAAATTAATATACATTCCCATTTCCTTTCCTAAAGGAAAAATATACATTAAAATGTAGCAAAATATTAGATTTCAATTACGACTAAAATTAAACATTTTGAATCGGAGGTATCTTTATTTTGTATTTATTTAAGAGTGCAATAATTGCATAAATCCCTAGGTTTAGGTTAGGGAGTTTCAAAAAAAAAATTCTTGACTGTTAAAAGTTCTTCGCCAATATGCGAGAAATGTATACTTGTAGACACTTCTGTGGTCACGGGGTAAAAGTTCTTAAGTCAAAAATCTTAGTTTGGAGAAAACAAGGGTTAGATTTTCGAGCCACCGTTTGTTCCTACGCTAAACGCTATTTCTTAAAGTTTTTTTCTCGTTAAGGAGGCAACATTTGAATTCGGTCGTTTTACTAAAATAATATATAGATACTTAACTTGTATTTTCAGTACTTAACCCAATTTTGCCAAAAATTGACTTACGAACTTTAACCCCGTGACCACAGACTTGTTAATTTATTTCTCATTATTGCTACATTTATCAAATAACTGAATGTTTGGGCAAACGTAACACAAAGCGAAAAGAAGAAAATAATTTGCCATTCAAAAAAATTCCTTTGCCCTAGACCAGATCTTTCCAACTGGCGGCCCGCCGGATCTTTTTGTGCGGCCCGCGACTACTTATACCAAATTTTATTATACCAACCAAATACAACACAATTGCACAATTCATCTTATTTTCATTTAATGATATATTAATTTTCTCTTTGTATGTGCATTAATCATTAAGTATGTTGAATAAAAGTCATATCTAATATATATTTGTTTCAGTATAATCTCGTTAGGATAAAAACCATCTTAAATTACGGTGCGGCCCGCGATTTAACTAGAATTTGATATGTGGCTTATAAGTCCTTGATGTTGGACAGTCCTGCCAAAGACAAAAGTGTTAATACAAGACAGAATTTAAAAAGAAAATAAACATGAAATAGTAATAAATAGTAAAGAATATAAATATAATTCAAACCTAAATTGTTCCATAGAAATAACTTGAAAAACTACACTCGTATATTTACTATACACACATACACACCTTACTATAATCGTGTATTTACCTTACTATATTCGTGTATTTAATATACAGTATTCCCTGCCTCTCGCTGATTCAGCTTTAGTGTGTACACCCCTTTCTGGACGAGGAGGGGAATTGACAATGGAGTTAGAGGAAGTCGCCCGGGCTCCCGGGCTTCTCAGGTGGGCAAGTAGTTCTTGCGAGTGTGGTTTGGCATGCCTGTAAGTACCTGTAGAAACAACATTAATCACCTTTTTCGATACCAAGGCTCACAATATGAGTTTTTCTGTCGAAAAATTGCCTATTTTTGCCACGCATTGCATTGGTTTAACAAATTTGTTTTATTGGTCGATAAATGACGTGAGTTTTCAAAATTTCTATTAAAAGAAAATTGGTATTACTAAATCTAATACACTCATAACCTTCTGATTCATACATCCAGAATTATGTATTTTAATGTCTTCAACTTTTCATTCCTTTGCTTGTACTTGTAGTGTTTCAAAAGGCTGTCCGTAGAGCGGTTAGACATCGAGCTCGATTCTCGTTAGTTTGAAAATGACCTTTTTGGAATCTCCCGTATACTACCAATTTCTTTACATCGTTAATTCCATTGATCGATGCTTTGAAATTTCAATCAGTGAAACAAATGAACAAATTCTGATGAATCAAAGCAAAATATTTCATTCTGATCGTTAATATTGACATATTTCTAGTCAAGTCTGCTTACGCAACGCTCCTCTCGGTCACTCCTGTAAGGGTCTCGTTGCTGGGATGCGAAGGTCACCTACCCAAAGGCAACGACGCGAGGGCTGCTACAGGAAATATTGTCCATTTAATTTAAAATCACATGTCAGAAACTCTAATTTTATACTCAAATTACTGTAAAAATACTAACATATGATACAATATTGTATTCCTCTTTTTATGATTTATTCACTGTTAACGAGAAACATATAGTTACATTAAAAAAAATCAAATATGATTGAATTTCTCGAAAACGAAAAATGTTCCAAACAATATTTCTACAGCATATTACTTGCCCCATGATTCCGCATTGTTGAGTGAAAAATGCAATATGATATCGTGAACCGTTTAGAAGTTATGGGGGTGGTCCATAGTTGGTGGAGACACGCTGTATATTGATAAGACAACACATACACGGCAAAATATCTTGCGTAAAATATACCCATTTCTATACAGAGTGTTAGAACAGCGAATATCTTCGAAACGGTTTGAGGTATCGGAATGCAGCTTTCGACAAGTTGTTGTAACTGATGGGGAAAATAACATTTTCTTTAGTCGCTTGTAACGTTTTGACTTTTGAGAAACTGACACAACTTTGACTTTTTACATAAGTATATATTTATTCTATTGCCATTCTAAAGTTTTCGACGAGATATGTAGAATGGTGGCAGAAAAACATGAATATTTCAAAATCAAATATACAAGTTTTGTGAAAATATCAAAAATCAAAAAAGTTACAAACTGGAAATCGAAGTGTGTTATTTCATCATCTTCAACGTCTTAATAAAATTGCATCCTAATACTTCAAACAGTTTGAAGATATTCACCTGGGGCAGCTTACTTGGTTCACCTGTTTATAACGCTTTGTACGAGAGTGGGACAAGAAGGAAAAGCAAAAATAAATAAATAAAATTATTAGTAAACCTTACTGCTCATCTAGGTACAGTATTCAGAAATGAAAATAAGAGGGAACTTAGACATGTTTTTGATGTCGAAAACTCCAGATTTAAAAATAGTGGTGTTCCAAAGATATTAAGAAAACTTTGCGAAGTGAAATTAGCAAAGGAAAGATTTAACTGAAATAATGTTGCAAATTTGCAATAGATTTTATAAAATGTTTCATTTAATACAGGTAATGTAACTGAAATATTGCAATATTTCAATATACATGTGTACGAGTAATGAAAGAAAAATCACCAGCATAAAAAAGAAATCGTAGCTAACCATCGTTCTCGACTAGCACTCCATCAAAGAAAACCAATATTTTTCCCGGTTTACAGTAACCTATTTCCTTCTGAACTGTAATTTATTTCCCTTCGTCAGCCCGCTCTTCTTCGATTCACTCGAGTGAAACACGAGTGAAAGATCAAGAGAAATAAGACAAGTACAACATTTAGTGATTAATTTCAGTAAAACTGTACAGGAAAAAAATAGACTATTTGACAAAGGATTTGGATTATAAAATAAATTGGCGTTAGAAATGAAAATGTGAACAAATTATAGAAATTAAAAGAAAAATTATAAAGTACATAAAAGTTGAAAATTAATTTTGTAAATAATTATGAGTATACCTATAGATGTAAACAATGTACGTAAATATATATTTTGTGTAACAGATAGCTGAGAAGGCTAAACAAACCAAATCTATCTACGGTCCGATTAAAATAAGTCGGTGATTGACAGTTGCGAATGAAAGGGAGCGACGCTGACAGTTTGCGTACCACTGAGCACGTGTTCCCGGGACACGAAAGTAAACACTTGAAATAAATACTTATTAAAATAACCAAATCATACCCTCATATTGTACGAAGCTACAGCTTCAGAAGCACAACTGTCAATCACCAACTTATTTTAATCGGACCATACCTATCGAGCACGGGTCTGCCCACCCACGGTGATATTGTTGCCCACTGCCGGCGCGGGCGTGAGCGACGCGGGCGTTGGTCCGGGTCCAGAGTGTCGCTCCACCCTCGCTCCCTCCCCTTAGCCCCACCCCCTGTCCGCGGGGCCACTGGCCGCACACGGCTCCGCGACAGTGGCGGCGGTGGCGGCGGCGGCTGAAGTTCTGCAGACGCGAACGCGCTCCCGGTGAAGGTCGCACAGCGCCCGATAGACATCCTGAAGCTCGGCGACAAACAAATCAGGCTGCCCAGTCATTCTCAACAAAACCTCTGGACGAGAGGAAGCAAACGCATTAAAGATTCTGTTATTGGAGGTAAAGTAAATACAGAATAATCAAAAAAATGAAATGTAAATAAATTATTATTCATTCATTGGATGATCACTTACACTAGATTAACAACGTTTCTGAACTTCATTTTTCTTTCATTAGGGCTGTAGATTACACTTTCAAATTTCATGACTACTTTGCTTGCTATTAACAAGGTATATTAAAGACTATTATTTATAGTTATTTCAAATGTTATTTTTAAAATGATTTACTTCCAAAAGTGCCTTTAATTAGTTTATAATTATTTGTATGTTAATCAGTGTAGTAAATTGAAAACATTTGTGTGCAATCGACAGCCCAGATGAAAAATGTAATTTTGAAACACGGGAAACCTACTGTAGCTTCGTGTAGTTTTCCATGAGAAATCTGTATTTATGAATATCGTTAATAAAATCTAAATAATAATGTGTTGATAAATGTTTCTATGCGTGTAGTCTTCGAAGTCGCATATACTCACTCTGGTGTCAAGTAAAATTCAAAACTTCAATGGCAAATTTGCACTCCCAGTCATTCTCAACCAAACGCTAGGGCGAGGATGCAAATATTCAGTCACTCAAGATTTTGAATTTCAAGGATAGAAAATTACAAAAATAAAACAAAAAATACACAATACCAACAACAAATTTACCTAAATGATTGAAGTGATTGTCAAATAAGTGTTTTAATTGCATCTACATCATAACGTAATCATCGGTCAAATTTCCATGAGCGAATTCCTTAAGGTCGCTGGAAGTTCGAGACCGAAACAAAACTTTCGATAACAAATTAATCCGGTCAGTCATATTCAACCAGATATTGAGCTAGGATTGGCAAAAGAAAAAAATTAAGACCTATCTTTGGAAACAAGATATATTTTGAGGGCTTAGAAGAAGTTCATTTTTGGCAACGGTTCAAAAATTAGTAGAAATGTAAGGAAAAATGCGTTTAACGTTGGATTACGCCAAAAACGAAATTATTAATTTTGAAAGAAATAAAAAAAACTAGTTACTAATCATATCCTCACGTACACACATCTAATGACATAACAAACTATCAATAACATGATCTGTAACCTAATAACGTTTCCACGATTTGGACTTTCAGCTATCACACACCACAGGTACCAAGTGAAATTTCAACGTTCTTCGACAAATCCATGTCATCAGTTATTTTCAACAAAATTGTGTATGTGTGTGTGTGTGTGTGTGTGTGAGAGAGAGAGAGAGAGAGAGAGAGAGAGAGAGAGAGAGAGACTGACAGACACAGAGAGAGAGAGAGAGTAAGCAATGAAAATTAAAGCCAATGGCATGTACACTAATGAATGACAAAGCAAATACATAATTAAGTAAACGAAAGGGTAATTAGTCGAGTGGCCATTTACTTTTGTAAGCATTTTAACTGTATGTACATCATCGAAATAATTAACATGTAGATCAGATATTATCTAACGTTTCGATGTATAGTTTTCTTAGGTTGTACTAACTCCAAGTCTCTTTAATGAGGACGAGCAAACTTAGGTTAGGAAGGAAAACAAATATTCTGACCTGCAAGACATTTGAATTTCAAAGTAAATAATAGGTTAAATAAATAAAATGAAAACGTAAATGTGTAATTACGCAATTAAGCATTATTATCTGTAAATATTTTGTATTATTGTTATTGACACTTGTTTCATTACTACTTTTACTGTTCAAAATATTACTCTGATCTTAATTTTCTCTGATCTTCGGCTCCTACATTCCACCTTGAATGTCAAAGTGCCACAATAGTATATTTTGAGGCGTGTTTCAGTCAAACAAATTATATTATCCCCTAAATCTTCTGAACATTATTTATTTGTTAGAAAATAAATACAACTTCTGAGACTGATAAAATACAACTTGCTATTCCTCTAGTACCCAATTACAAACAGTATTCCAGATCCCTGCGCTACTAACTCTTAATATTCTTCGTCAGAGGATTCGTGGAGATTCGTGAAATCATACTTTAACCGATACGTTCCTCGTTCAAAGCTGAGTAGGACGTTTATGTTTCAATCTTATCTGGTTCGTAATCCTTGGCTCTTTCGCGAAGGGCACGTATATTAATATACACGAATGAAACCTCGGAAGTAACGTTAAGATTGGGTAAACGCAGAAACCATAGAACCAAGCAGTGGCGTAGCGTGACAAATGCAACTGAAGAGCAGCCGCAACAAGTATAGAAATTGTTCAAAGAGCTCATCTCCAGATCTGTCACCATTGACAAAAATGTCTAATAAAAATAAATGTTAGCACTATGACACACTTTGAGTGTAAAGATTAGTATGCAAGTAACACAGTTTTGTTTTGAAAAATAAATTATTTAAATTAATACAGTTTAATTGCATGTGGGTATAAAAGACTGTTTTTCAGAGTAACGAAAATACTAATTACAATCAAAAAACAAAAATATAAAAATTCATGAAAATAAATATCAATGAATGTGATGACACTATTCGTTCTTCTAAAAAACAAGTTTTGGATTTCATTAGTGGCATTTTAATAATTTAAACAAAATTTACAATACATAATTAGGCCTACATTGTTAATTTTGTGAACTAGTTAAGTCGGTCAGATCAATAATATAGTAAACAGTAACTTCATAGCAATCTTAAATACATTCCATACATTTTTTTCAAAATTTTGCTTACGATTCAAAAGCTTTCAAGACGGGATCGTTCACTCTTTTACAATTACCAACTCAAAACAATACTGGATTTCTGAGAATCTCAGGAAATTCTAAAGCTCATCTCAACAAGAGAGAGTTCGTTGGGAAATACATTTGAATATTCATTTTTAACTTTTTAAAACATTTCTTTGAAAGTTACTAAATGCTCTCTTCAAAACACGGAAGGAAACAAAGTGCAGTTTGAAAGAACAGGAAATGGAATCAATTTATTTTCCTTTTGTGATAACTTTTTTGAGCAAGGTATTTACGTAAAGGTTTCTAAACAAAAACATCTGAATATTTCCTTATGCTTTCACCACAACCCAAAAGAAGTATCGGTTCAAATTTTCGATCTCGTGACACGTACTGAGAGGAAAGTCAACTTGCTTTCGCACTGTGGCAAGAACATTTCCTAGCAACGTACCAGTAATGTATTCGCGTTCATTTGCCTACTTGTTTAGGTGACGTATAGATTGTCGGCAGAACGAAAAGCTGAACCCAAAGCGTTGAGCCGAGAACTCGTCGACCTTCCTGAAAGCAATCAATACTCTCTAATTACCCTTCCCGACTCCATCGTGCCGCAAGGCGCGACTTTCAAAGTCAGGACCACACCACGCACTTTGTGCAGCTGGACAATTCCACTTTTTCAACAAGTATATAAGAAACTAGGAAAACCCGACAGACGTATTCTGCCTTCCATCTCCCTCCCCCATCGCCCTTTGCCACTGTCTCTCCGTCCTTCCTTCACCCTGTCCCTGTCTGACTGTCTCCGCCGCTCTCTCCCCCTCTCATTCACATTTAGTTGCAGATTCTGCAGGTCTCTGAGTAGGTGAGGTAATATCGGGAAGCGCCGGACCAACAAAAATGTAATAGAATGTTCGAGAAGAGCTCATTCTGTGGATTACGGTAGATGTAGTAGTCATGAAAAACGTCTCTTTGAGGCTTTCGGCCTCTGTTAGCACATTTTTTTCGGCGCGGACAAAGTTCCTGTGACTTCCGCCCACCTGGGCACTCTTTGTGATATTCCCGCCAAATTATGGGAGTTCCATGCTGCACCAGTGTGTTATGGGGGCGCGAACACAAAATTCGCGCGTCTCACTTAAAAAAAATTACTTAATTAATTAAGAAAATTAATTAATCATTGTTCCCCCGCGCCTCTACGCATGGAACGCCCTCTTCCGCCATGCGGCTTCAGCCACGCCGCCACCGCCGAAGACAGCGTCGGGCATCATCATTATCGCCACCGCCCCCGCCGCCGCCGCCGCCGGGGCCGGGGCCAGCGCTGCTGCTGCCGCCACCACCGTCGCCGCCCTTATCACCCCCCACCTCCGTCCGTTCGCCCCTCCCGCGGCCGGTCAGCCACCCCTTGCCACGCGCCCGGTGACATTCTCGGGGCGGTGTACAGTTCGGGCGTGGCTGGCGGAGACTGCTGGGCTAGGACGGATCGGGGAATGCAGTGGGCAGCTTATCGCTCCACACGGGGATGCTCAAAAACTTTGCCGTGAAGCATTCCCGTCAGCGAAGGGCATTTTTTCTATGTGCATTGAGATCCTCTACCTAGACAGCTGTGTAAAAAGGAGGAGTTGTGGTACTATGAGAGTAGTCTGGTTTGAAAAATCTAAGCATGTGTGCCTCGTAGGCTTCAATACATTCTGCAATGTTTACACTAATTTAATTTTTCTTACTGTATCAGTCAGGTAGCCTCGCCTAGTCAGTGTACCTTTCATTTTGTGTTATCATAGCAATGCAAGAGTTTTGTGAAATTGTTAAAGTTTTTTGTATTCTTTGACAGCCTCATAATTTTAGTTTTTAAGATGCCTCGTTGAGGATGGCCAATGTGACGAAGGAGTGTTCCCAACATTCCAGAACTAATTCTGAAGATTTCAAAATTGCCATCACCTACCGCAATAGAAATGCATTTGCCTAGTTTTCAAGTTTTCAAACATATGTGAAATATACATAGATCTTCATCAGTTCACCCACTTTTTAAAATAATTTACAGAAATAGAGATTTGAATGAATTACACAAAATTCACAGTACATGATTACCATGATTACCAATTTTGTGAGCTAACAAGGTCTAGACAGTTTAATATGACTATTTACTATACAGTAAGTTCATCTTAAATACCGCCCATATTTTTTCCAAATTTATCAAATAAATTTATGGGTTTAGACTGATAAAAACGGATTAAATAATTTTTTGTTTAATTATTGAAATCTGTATGTAATTTATTCAATTTTTGTTTCTAATGTATTTAATTGGTGACTGATCAATTCTTACCAACTGTGTTTTTGTAGGTGAAATTTAAAAAATGACGATGTAATAACATTTAGTAGTACTTGTGAAGAACATTAGAACTTCACATAAACCTCATCCTCTTTACTGCTGCTTCTGACATTGTACTAGAACTACAAGTGATTATTTAGGTAACTCAATAGAAATTTAAGCAATTTGTATGTTGTTGCGAGAGAGTGTTCATATGTTAACACTAGAACGCCTGGCTTTCGTGTATCCCCTACAAAGCCCAGCGGAGACGTTTCGACTCCGAGCCTTCAACAATACTTCTTAAAAGGTAATATAGCAAAAATATTTATCTACGTTAGTATAACAATATTAAAGATAATTATTTAATATCTAATGGAATTTTTAAGGCACAACTTAAATATATTTTAAACAATTCTTACCAATTCTATAGCGCAGAATAGAAGTTAAAGAAACATCTTGGACGGAATGGGAAAGTAAACGGACAAATTATATGTAAAAAAATTAACTTTTATCTATTAATAATATTTTTGCAACAATAACAATAAAAATGTTATCAACTTTTAATTTTCCGTAATACGAGTTTTACATATGTCATAAAAATAGATTTCCTTTATATTGCACTTACTATGTACTCCCTCGCATTATGTCAACATAATTTATATTAATTATTTTATTTAAATAATTTATAAACAAACATATATGGTACAAATTTGAGTTTGCTTCGTACCGATAGAAACTTGATGTCGGTTTCATGACGGAGTTTTCAAAAAATTTAATCGCGTAGTCTATGGCACTTGGTTCTTGTTCGAGGTTGTATTTACTTTGTAATTTACTGACTTTACTACGTATGCAATATAAAATATGTCCAGTTGTATGATCCAAACTTATAATTCTTGTGCAGGCCACAGTTTTCAAGCACATTTGGTAGAAAAAGTATTGAACAAGAATTCCAGACGTTTGATCTACACCTGTCATGTATCCTGATGCGTAGTTCACGGATACAGTTTTCAAGAGTTTCCCCACGGTTTTCAATACTTGCCCAATATTTCCAGTGAATTAATAACAAATTGACACACATATTTTTAGTGATAATTTCCCACACTATTGTTTGCTTATTTTATTAGATTTGTATACCTCAAACTATGTAAATACATCGAGTATGAAAGGGAAAAATGCTGGCGTATCAACTTTGTTAATCTGACACAATACGTACACGGTTTGTGAACGTATTACTTCATACTAAAGAAAAATTATTTTTCAGATAAAATCAGTGGAATTAGTCCTTATTTCTCCTTAAACCTCTCTTATTAATTCGAAAAACATGATTCATGAAATAAGAATGAATAAAAAACGAAGTATACCAGACCACATCATCACATCTGGAGTTCAAATTGCCTTCCTATACACTAAAAATCTCTTATAAACTTGGAACATTTCCTTTTATATACATAATAATAAGAAATATTTTGTCATTGAAACTTCATAAAATAACAATCCTTTTCTTTCAAGTGACAATTTAGTTTTTAAAACAATGATGATTTTGCTGTACCGTGACGAAACAACTCATAACTCAAGATTTTATATGTATTGAACAAGAAGTACTGAAAACAAAGCAAAGGGGAATGAATGCTCGCATATTTCATAGGAAGGTATCTGAAATACTAGGAGACACATTAAACATTTTTCAGCATTGAAGCAGAACCTACAAGATCGGGTCAGTGTCCAAGGAGTCGAAATGACGTTCTAGACGCCTCTGAACGTTCTAGTGTTAAATAATGGCTCAGCAATATTCAATATATAAAAAAATATTCTTATGTCGTTGTTAGAGACATGCGTCACATTTGATATACAGAGGGGTTAAAAAACAATGTATATACTCTTTGACAGAGTATATTTGGAATGAAGTATATACGGCTGTTATTCATGCTCGCTATTTCATATTAATATTTTATTACATGTTCTTGCGATTACTTGTGCTCAAAATGATCCCCATTAGAAGCTACATAACATCGATGACGCTGAACTGCTGACCGAGAGTATACATTTTCTGGACCCCTCTCTGTACATTGACAGTGGCGTTTTCTGTGTATAATATTAACTATCTTCAGCCCTTCTCGACTGCTTGGCGATTACTTCAGAGGTGAAAATTTACAACAAAATATATACTTTGTACAAATACGAGATAAAAAATTGAAATAAAATAAAATAAACACAAAAGTAAAATAAAATTAAAATAGTACCTTTAAATTATATAATCCAAAGTCTATTAGCAAACTGGATCATAGGTGATTAGTAATCACTGGGCAGACAAAACATGTTTTGAGATTTCTCAGGGGAAATGACACTTACTTGTTATTAATTCATTGAATACAATCAAATAAATAAAATATTCATCAAACACATCATTAAATACTACCGTAGTATAATAAACATTATCAGTTGAAAATTCAAGAATAATATAATACTTTTAAGATAATGTATTTTATATAATGAAATCGATGTTTAACGACCAGTCTCATAAATTCATGGCAGATGAAAGAATTTGTCAATCTCATTCTATGCAAGGTTGATTAAATTCCAAATTGTTTTCATTTAGTGACTTCGTGCATACTTTAACTCAGTACAATCACTACGTTAATTCAATGCGTTCCTCAGTACATTGGTATGTTACTTTTCGCCTCACATAGTTTTTTGCACAGTCAGGGTTGGGCAAAATACTTTAAATTTAGTATTTAAATACTTCACCAAAATACTTTGTAAATAAGTATTTAAATACATACTCAAAATGCATTAGGTTTTAAATTGCTAAATACATAGTATTTAAAATACTTCAAATACTCAAAATACAGTAAATACAATACCTAGGCGTGAGAACGTTTTTGTTGCAACAGTATTTTGTAATTGTCAATTACAATAAATTGCTAAATTACAGACATGCATTTCTGAACAATAAATACAAATTTTCTAGTATAAAACACTTTCACTTGTACTTTCATTAAAATTCTTTCAAATATAAAATGATATCAAAAATATGTCTAATTCAAATAAATGGAATTTTCTGTTAAAATGCCTAGTTTTTCAAACAAATCATCCGACAAAACGCCTCTAATTGGGGAATGTATAAAACTCGCAAAGGAAAACAGTTATTGTACTGGTGCTGATAAACATAAACTAGTGTTGTAAGGAATAAACGTATTTTTATTGTCGGATAATCGTCCAGCATTTTTAAGGATTTAGATTTATCATTTAAATATGAAGAGAATTCAAGTCCAATAGCTGAAAGGAGACTTTTACTTTTATTTCAATGAGGTTCATTCACTAGCAGAATTAAATAAAAAGAAACAATCCTCGTTATCTTCTTCATCTATATTTAAAATATTTTAAGTATTTCTTTTTTTTTTAATTCACCTATTTTGTGTATTTAAATATATCTCTAAAATACATGTCTAAAGAACTCAAAATTACAGTTTTTAAAATACATATTTCAAATACAAGTATTTAAATACTGCCCAACTCTGCACAGCTTGTTATTCAGTACATCTATGTTCAGTATGTTCACCTATGTTTAACTATGCTCACTTATATTGCTCAGTGAGTTGCTCATCAATTTGCTCAGCACCTTGTTAAGTACATTCATCAGTACTTTGCTCAATACATCGTTCAGTTCCTTGCTCAGTACGTTATTCATCACATACGTCATGAACAGACGCAACCATGCACAACCGAAGCAGTTTACTGAGCTCGCTACACGACAAAAAAATGTCCAGTTGCTACTACTCTCCACCTGTACCATGTAGAACTGGTCTCACGCGCTCATTTTCACAACAATAAATCCACGGCGTACCACTCGTTTCAAACGCACACATCGCGCGGTACTCGGCGTCTGCAAATCGTTACATCAAAATACCCGTCACCGCAGTTGTCACCAGAGAGAAAAATCGCTGTCCGGGATGAATAATAATTTCATTAAAATCTAATTACTCGCAGCCTTTTAAAACGGCCGCCGCCGCCGCCTCGTTCGATAAACATCGACGCGGCGTGAAGCGCTACAAGTGCAACTAATGTATAATGGCATTTCAATGCGGTCTTTGATAAATACAAAAATAATTTTCGAAGTTTATTTAAGCTGCGCAAACAAAGTACGCGCGTGCGAGTGTCATCTAGTAAAAACACAATTATCTGCTCTCGCGCGGCGCGTGGCACATAGCACGCGTGTGCGTAGCCACGGCCCCCTGTGTGAGGCAGACACGCTTTCAGTCCCTCACCGATACACAATAGTTATTTGATAATAATAATAATAATAATAATAATAATAATAATAATAATAATAATAATAATAATAATATTGTCTTTATTTCTGGCGTGGCTCAAGCCATAAGGCCTAATCTTCCACCTAACCACTTAAATATTCACATTTACAATAATTACAATTGAGGAGTTCGGGTGGAAACAATGGTAGCTGACATTTCACGTTACTTACGAAAGTGCAATGATTGTATTAGCTAACGGAAATGTGCTGCACACAACTACTGAAACATAAAGTATGAATATATTTTCATTGGTAGTTTTTGGACTCTAAAACTAACATGATATAAAGAGAGCCCATGTTTCTTATTTAGGCACCAAGGGCTTTATAAGGGTTTTAATGATCGACGACAAAATCCCCGAAGGCCTTTGGACCGAGCGGTTTTTGTCGCCCGAAGTTATTAGAACGAGTTAACACCGTCGTACATGTATAATTTTATTTTTTACCTAATTTTATTGATTCATATTTACTTATTTACTAATTAACTAGATGTTACCTTGACTCGTTTTGTCTTTTCATATTTTCCTCATAACCACGATCCTTTCGATCCAGGTAAGTTGTGCAGTGTACATCGAGCTATATATTGAAGGTAATAACAAGCAATTACGTAACATCTTTTAATCCCAGATCTATAGTAGAAAATGAAATTTCAGGCGAAAATTCAGACTTTGAATGCCAGCGTGCCTATCTAAAGTAATGTTTTTTAAATTTTATTATTAAGTTTATATCAAATTTCAACAATGTAATTCATGTCAAATTTGTTTATTGTCTACTTAATTTAGTCTAACATTTCATTTATTTTTTGTATGCGATTAACGTTTCATATTATTTTTTAAATGTCAATATTTCTATTTATTTATCGTCAAATATTTCAGTAATGTCAGATTCATTAACTATATGACATCGTTAATTAAATCCAGTTTAAAGTTATTTGTCACATTTTTAATTAAAATTTCGTATTTCGTAGACCTATTGTAGCTTTGAAGATTCCCGCAAAGCGACTAAAATATTTATGCTGAATTTTAAAAAAATGGTTATGGAATTATGTCAGACATTTTAGTTTCTAATGCCAATAATATCATGTACCCCCTTTAGCATTATAGCATATCTCTAAATATCACTGAATATGTTACACGCCTTCTATGTAGACCGCTATTACTAGGATTTAGGGGCAAACCAATATGTCCTTTGATTTAAAAAATATATTAAAAATTTCACGACACTGTACTTTCTTATGCTTTCATTAACAAAATGGCTTATACTGCTGTAGAAAAACAATGAAATTGTGTTTTCTTATAATGGTTGTTGGTAAGTACAAGCTGAATCAATTATGAAACATGACAACTTGAAGATGGAATAATTTCCTTCAGTTCAACTCAGACTACATTACACCAACACGCACATGAACAGTCATATATTTGCGCGCCAGTATTGATGGGAAGTTTTCGCTGCTCGCCGCAGAGCGTAGCACTGTACAGTCGGGCGGTAGCAGCCGTTTCGGAATTGCAATTTTCAAGACAAATTATTAATATTTGGGACAAGAATATTTATAGTTCTCTGGATTCCATGTGGGCTAGTAATTTGAATCTAGTTCCCTTATCTTATCTTGTACGGACGTACTCATAGGTTTCTTACTGTCACTAAAGCATTTTTTGTGTGCTGCGATGTGAAAGGAAAAACATTAATAATATTATTGAATAAAGCGGTAGGTATTTTAATCATTTGCGAGTCTTATTTCCGTTGGAGTATTCTAACCTACCACCCATTCAAAATGAAAATATCAACTACATGGTGAAAATAACAACTTGTGATGGTGACGGAGATTCGTGAATTTGGTTATTAGAACAACCAAATACACCCACCGTAATTAACTTTGCAGAAAAGAAAACGAATGTAATTACACAAAAAACACAAACGATAATATTTATTGTCGGGTTTCAGAATTCACAAAAACAGAGAAAATGCCTGAACGTTCTCTATATAAATAAAGGTTAGCGGATTCTCAAACCGTCAACACTCGTGATAAAACCCAACATTTAAATAAACTTCTTTCACAGTTGACTTGAGAGAGTAGGAAAGAACAAAAACAACCCGATAATATTTCTCCAAAGTCTCTCACATAAAAAGAAACATTTAACTCTACGACTTTCAGCAGAAGAAGAGAAAACCTCAGAAATGTGAGAGGGGCCAGAGAAAGCATCTCTCCGCCGCCACCGCCACCGGACACAAGTTCCGCCACCCTCAAAGTCGTCTCTGCCATCTCCGCAGGGCTACGAGATTGCCGAATTTTGTCCCCAAAATGAGTATTTTTTCGTTGTGGGCAAAGAATAGGGAACATAAATAGATGGAAAAATTTTCGGAATTTTTTTGGGAAATTATTTTCATCCGGTGTCGAGATGGAAATATTATTCTCTCTATTAATATGTATCAAAAAGAGAAAAATAAGCGACAGGCGTAGAGAAAGAAAAACATGAGATAAACGGAGAATGTGCAGGGCTTCGAACAGTTCAAAGGACGTTCATTGGTTGATTTGAATTATTTAATTTTAAGGGGAGAGACAATGGAATCGTCGGGGACAACTCAGGTGTTTGGTCCATAATTTAGGGAATATTTTTCGTTTCAAAGTTCTAAGTAAAAATAGTATTCTTCGACTATTCTTTTGCTATTTTATTTTTAGGACGGTAGTTTGAAAGTTGTTATGCAATAAAAAGTTACCAGCATGCTCTGAATTTGAACCCGTTACTTATGTATCACAAGTTAGTTATTAATAAATCAAAACGGCCGTTTCACAAAATGAAAACGGGACTTCGCTTAAAAAAATATCGAAGACCACACCAATGTAACACACTGCACACTTTACCACTTCCTCCTCGCCTCCTCGTTCGCAGCCCGCCAACTTTGCCTCCTCGACGTCTTGTCGCGGTTGGAGCCTCAACACGCCGTCCTTCTTCTCTACGCCTGCCCAGCATGGATCAACGCTGCAAAAACCAACATCAACAAAATACAAACAGTCCAGAACCAATTCCTTCGCACCATCACCAATGCCCCTTGCTTCATTTCGAACCAACTATTACAAAATAATTCAATCTTGATCCCATCATTCACCACATTGCCTACATATCCCATAAGTTCTTCTCCAATATCCACCACATCCAAAAGTTAACTTCATTCAATCTCTGTAAAAATCCCACTCACTCTACTCGTATCCAAAACAAATATCCATTTCAAATATTTTGTAAACTGTTTTCATTTCTAGAATAGATTCTAAGAGGTGCCATCGTGGTTTCTTGGCCCTATGTATCAGTACTAAGTTAGGTTAAGAAGTATTTATTAAGCCATTCACTACATACGTATAGTTCAATGAACCGATCTGTGTATTAGGAAATCAAATAATAAATAAATTAAAAAAACGTCGTCCCTGTGGAGGGCGCAGGGCAGCGGCCAAGAGTCGACGACCGGCGGCGCCCGCACGTGCCCTCGCCAGCGCAGTTTCAATTCGGCCGAGAGCGTTGCGTCCGGGGCGCGCTCGGAGCGCGGGAGGACGGCCGGCGCCGCTGGGGACCGGCCGCGGCGCCGCCCTCGCAGCCTCCCGTCCTCCGCCCGCGCTGGCAGCCCTCCCCCCTCAACCGCTTCTTCCGGTCGCCCCACCCTATTCCGCCCACGACATTCATTCTCTCCTCGTCATTTTACACGTCCTTTCTCCTTACCGCTTCTTCCTACCACATCTCCCTATCACTTCTGTCTATCACGTCTCCCTCTCAGTTTCCCTACCACGTCTCCTTACCACGCTTCTCTGCCACTTCCCCCTCTTCACGTTTCTGCATCCCTTTTCTCTCAATTCTCTCCCTGACCCGTTCTCCTCTTCTCATTCTCCCCCCATTCTCCCCAAGCTCTTCGCCCGTTTCCCTTCATCCCTCTTCATCTATCCCGTATTCTCCAGCCCGTACTCTCAAGCCCGTACTCTCCAGCCCGTACTCTCCAGCCCGTACTCTCCAGCCCGTACTCTCCAGCCCGTACTCTCCACCCCGTACTCTCCACCCCGTACTCTCCAGCCAGTACTCTCCAGCCCGTACTCTCCACTCCGTACTCTCCACCCCGTACATCCCTCCCCGTACATCCCACCTCGTACTCTCCAACCCGTACTCCACCCCGTACTCTCCACCCCGTACTCTCCACCCCGTACTCTCCAACCCGTACTCTCCAGCCCGTACTCTCCACCCCGCACATCCCACCCCGTACTCTCCACCCCTGAGTCCCCGCCCTGCCACCGCTCCCCGCTCCGCCCAGACCTCCCCGGTCGCCTTTTCCGCTTCCTGCACTCTCTCTTCCCGCTCGAGAAGTCCGGAGTCCCACCTTTAATCCGGGGACTAGTTATCTTAATTGGGGTTTTCTTTGTGAAGGATTTACGAAATCCAGGCCGGCCAATGTTGCGATAGGGCGGCTGGAGAGCTGAAGCGTAGATGCGATGGCGGAGGTGGGGGTGGCGGCGGCGGTGGCTGTGCCGAGGTGCGGTCGGGGTGGGGAGGGGGGCGGTGGGCAATCGAGCGACCTATCGGGGAGTGGAGGAGGTGGGGGGGCGGTGTGGGTGACCACAGAATGCGAACGAGCCACAGAGGCCTTGTGATGCGGCAGATGAATACACAGAGGGGTCAGAATGGTGTGGTGACCGGCACCAAATTGCCGGATGCCTCAACGTATAGGAGAGTTGGACAGGCTCTTTAAAGGTACACCTGTCATATAGAACTGAATGTAATTGTGCGTTAGGGTCATTCCATATTAAATCAACACAGTTTTAATTAAAATTTTACGTCACCATTTTAGATTCAAATGAAATTTGGCACATAGGTAGTATGAATGGAGAATAAGAAAACTACAAATTTTGAGTAAAAAATTCCCACCCGTTTCTGAAATACAGACATGTAAAATTGTGCAAAATTGGGTTCCCGAAAATTTTTAAATTTATGTAGAACCTCACCAAATTAAGATAGAGAGCTGAAACAGGTGTCATTTTGCAGCTTTCTTTATGGCCTTTTATAAGATATACAACTCAATAGGGGTTGCGTTCAAAACGTTTTTCAAATTTGAATTTAAAATTTTTATTTTGAGTTTTTTCAAAATGCTCATCTTCAAAAAAATTGAAAAAATTCTAAAACAATCCTTGTATATATCCAAACAGATGGTGCAAGTTTAAAAATGGGACTGCAATGGGTTCATATGGTAATCTTTATTTAAAATGCACAATATTTACTTACTCTATGGGCTAATGGCTCCAACGTTTTTCATTAACTTTTCTGTTTTATATCTTTATTTATGTACTTAATAGGTAATTATTACACTTATAAATTAAATAACTCGATACAATGTGGCTAGGCCGAAGATCTGCCATTATAATACCTACATCCTACCACGTTCTAACCTTTCAAATTCTGGTATTCAGCACAAATGGGGTTTCCACCGCATCAAAGCCGCGGAAAAGAGATCATAAGGTACGGCTGAGGAAAAAAAACCTGAAGGGGGCAAATCTGCCGTCAGAAGACGAGTCCATGCAAATCTATCCGACTTTTTCTAAACTATTTTCCTGATGTGGACGTCACTCATTCTCCATCCAGTCTTTGGCCTTCACAGCACTTGAAATCAAACAGCGACACAGATTATCGTCCGCACCATCGCCTCTGCACTTCCTTTTTGGACACATACTCCCCTTTCCCCCATAATGAGCTTATTTAATTATTTGACAGTTTTATTTTTTTAAAATTGATGTACTTATTTTACTTATTACTTAACAGATGATTGTGACTTATGACTTATTTATTTAACAGTTTACTAACTTAAGTTACTGATTAAATTATTCATCGTTTTCTTTCTAATTTATTTATTACCTCTCCAGTCTAAGCCCCTCTCATACTAAACAGTTTTGTTTTCCCATTACCTAATTTCCGTTTCCCTAACAGTCCGAACCTTTCCTAGAAATTGTCCTAATTCTTTCATGACGTGAGACCTTTTATCATCTAATACGTTATGAATGTCAATTATATTGTGTGTGTTTCTATCTAAATTTTATTTGCTTTCATTTGTTCAGGCCTGTCATATCGTCAATCAATTTATCCTTGAGCTTAGTCACTTGAGAATTGTACAATTTTTCTTACTGGTTAAGTTCATTCTGTACCAGGAACAATTGTGGGAATGCTACACCCTCTTTTGTAGTAAACCACTGTGTGGTGTTAAAAGTCCCGAATCCATACAGTGGATGCGACCTTCAGAGAGCCGCGTCGGTGCAGATTTTCGCGTTGTAAAAAACCATGCGTGCTTGCGTGGAGGTGAAGGAGATCGCAATACTATGACTACCTCTTTGCTTTGTTGTACAATATTACTAAATATAAGGGAAACACTTAAATCAAAAAGTTATAATTTAACCCAAAAGAAAAGTTTCCATTGAAATAACTCAAAACAACAGTATCAAGTAACATTTTAGTAGTAAATCTGAACAAGATTCCCAGTTCACATAGAATGGTTTAGTCAGACATTTTTACAATTTTTATCAACAAATCATTACATTTTTACAATTTTTTCTTCTTCCCCCTCTACAACCTTTTAATATTATTATCATAATTATTAAATTTTTATTATATTATTAATGTCATTGTGTCTTATAATGAACATTGTTTACGTTATGCACATCACCACAGATCTCGAATGTTTCCCAAACCGAATTGTGAGCCTAAAAAATTTTACACGCGCATCCACGTACGAGTTGTACAGTCAACGTTCCGGGTGATGGGATAGATAGTGATGGCTAACGACCGCCCGCCACAGCGCCGCACCACGTCACTTGCTCCCAGCGCGAGCCTTGTACTAATAATTTTGTGAATAAATGATCGCCTGCCACAAAATATTTAATCAATCCATTAATATAAATTAATAGCTCGGTCTCTGGTTTTTGCGACCTCGCGGTCGCAAGCCTGGTCGCGCGAGTTGCACGTTGTGCCTGCGACATCGTACACAGCGGTCGCGCGTCACTGGAGTCGCTGGTTTGCTCTGCTGTTTGCATCAAATGTAAAAAAGATTGTATCTTTCGTATTGCTGGTATTTAAGGAAGGTGTTGGCTTGTTAGAGAAGGGCTTCTTACTTTATCGCTACCGCTTACGCAGTAGAGAGAAAGTCCGTATGTAATACTGCGAGGAAAAAAAGGGGAATTTTCGGTAGAAAACCTCTTATTACAAGCCCCTAGTAACGAAAAAGTGAATAAATCCAGTTGATAAATTTAGAAAAATATTTCTAACATGCGATGTATCCAGAATCCATGTTTTGTAGGTCCTTGATACCAAAAAATCGAATAACGGCCAAACGTCTCTGTCCGTGCGTCTTTTAACAACACTAGCGGCTAAACCGTTCAGCCGATTTTCTCCAAAGTTTATGTTACACAATCGATCTGACCCAAATTACGGTCGAATTTGATAGCGATATTCTAATTTTGAGTGTACTTTACATGAAGTCCCTGGGACATTTTCAAAATTTTCTAAAAGATGGTTCCAACGTTTTTAATTAAATTTAGTTGTTGGATACTCTGAATGATGTTTAAGAGAATGGTGCAAATCTAATTTTCGATGAAAACTTCGATATTTCAAAAATTGCAAAAATTCTAATTCTTTTCGACGTCTTTCTACAATAATTATGAAGATATTTTTTCCCTTAATGAAATCTGTCCCTTAAAAATAGATTTTAAAAAAGTTCAAGTACGTTTCGCAAATTTGAGTACTTTCGCATACTTTTACGAGAAAATTTTTAATGTATGGAAAAATAAACAGATTAGTTATCGGAGCCCACTCCGCCATACAAACTAAACACAGTAATCGGGCAACCGTGTGTGTTCGTCCATTTGTCCGTTAGTCACTCACGGGTTCCATTCCATTGTGTCAAGCGAGATTATTCCACACGTCTGGGTTAGTTGGAGAAGTGTACATTTTTCGTACTTTTTGAGAAAATCAAAGTAATTTTTTGACATTGAGCAAAGAATTTAGCCGCTGTTTTCAGGATGCCCCGATGGTGGGAGACATCTGGATCGTAAAAACACCGTAAGCCTACTTATAAATCGGCATCGGATGTCATAGAACGTGAGAAGAACGTTACCTCTCGTGATGAAAAATATGCACTATTCTTACAGGACTAATAATCATAGGAGTTGACCTGCCTGGATACATTAATCAATCAATCAGAAAATCCTGGTTTATGAATCGTCAGTTACCGAACCTTTCCAAGGAGGACGATTCACTTCATCCAAATAACTGTGCATCAAGGGTTTGAATTCAAATGAGCAAATATCTCTTGACTATTCGCCTCTGAGACATACTTATTAATATAAATATTTTTAATGAAATTTTGATTACGGCTTACACTTTACTCCTATTAGTCTGGGCTAGGCATCCCGCCGTGCGCGTCTCGAAAGAGCGTTGCGCACAGTAATGATACACACGGTGCTATTGGAAGACACTCGTTTTCCTGACCCCAATTCAAAGAATTTAAAACTTTTGTGTATTCGTTTTGCTTATTAAGAACATTAAGTTTTCTTTCTCGTGAAACAGATGACAGGGTAGTTCAACACGCGGCCTTTGGCAACTGCTCTCAATTTACTCTAAAAAATGTAACTCTTTACTGTAGCGTTTGTCAACAAAATGCCTTAGAAATATTTTTTTCAGTACAGTATTTGGAATACGTTAATGAGTTTATTCTTCCGAATAAACGCATCATAATGACATACTATATTGAACAAGTTTTTGGCCGTCTTAATATAAATAATTAACACATTCGTAAATTATTGTTTCATAGTTTAGAACTTGGAACCTTTTAATCCTTATATGTTTTTAAAATCAAAGTCGTCGCTTTGTGTAAATCGTCATCAAATAGAATTAGCATACCTCGTAACTCCACATTCGACAGTTTTGTAATGAAGAGAATTAACATAGTCAGGAACCAGATTTTGGTTTCCTTTCCCGTTGAATACTGGGGAACTCAATTATTCAAGATGATCGATTTGTTATTTACTTTTATTTGTTACTATTCTTCCATAGTTATATTTTATCATGAAGAAGACTGAAAATAGAGGAGGGAAAATGGAGGCTGCTAATTAGAATGACGATAAATTTCGTGTAAACACCGGCATTTTCATACTTTTCATAAGACCTACCCATAAACACGTCACAATCTTATTTTAGTTTCAATCTATGTAGGTAACAGAGCAAACGGAGTAACATAGTGAATCTTGAACTAGCTCTTAAAATACTAAAATTAAATTTAATAAAAAACGTAGACATCTGCATCCCATGAAAAGATCCCGAAGTACAGAAAAATGTTCAAATTGTACGAATATGTCTCTGTCTCATCTAAAAACGTACACTATAGTAACCCAAACTTACAGAAAAAATTGTAACGTATTGCTAAAACGGGTAGCGATAGTTCTTAAAAATATAAAAGTTTCCTCCCAGTATTCTGGAGTCCGCCGTTGAACTGTGCCCCCCTCCCCCCTCACTGGCGCTCATTGGATATTCGAATAGTATTAATATACGACTGTTAATGTTACTGAAAGGAAAGAGTTTCAGTTCTCATGTATCACCATTCCATCAAACTAAGAAAAACCCTTCTTCCTTTCAAAGACAAGACACGTCGCCGAACCACTCAAAACTCTCGCGTGAATCACGTTTTTCGCCCAGTCGAGAAATCAAATAGAATTAGCACGTGAATAATCCATTACGAAACTTGTTGATCGAGGCGGCGTCTGGATCAATGGCGCCGGTATTCGGAAGCCATCTATCGAGCGATGGAGGCGGTGGTGTGAGGTGGTGACGGAGGCGGCCCGATGGCAGCTCTGTTGCGGACAGAGGAACCGATGTCGATGTGAGCAACAGAAGAAGGAATGAGGAGTGTTTCCATAATGCAAAACGGAAGGGGCGTTCAAGGCGGTGGATTTGATGAAATGCTGCAGAATCTCGGTATCTCGAAGAACCTCTGGAAATAAATAATTTTTCAACTGATCAAAATTTAGAGTTGTCAAACACGTATTTATAAATCAGAGCTACTTTTAGACTGCAAATGATTCTACTATACTCATTAAACTGTCATTGGTCAACGGATGAGTAGCGCGCTCCACTTTGATTGCAAGTGTTTGCAGCCCAAGTTATGACACGTAAAAGCAATGGACTCTTTAAACTCCGTCTAGCTTCCTAAAAGTGCATAATAAGAATACGACAGCGAACTATGTGCCGTATCTACATTTTCGGTTGCAAGCGAGCCGTAATTTATATTGCTACTGCCTAAAATTGAGCTCCACTCTCACTGTCATATTATTGCAATTTTCCGTTTAACCCACTAGCATTTCTCTAAGGAAATACCTCATTTTTTGTTTTTATTGAAACTGAATAGCTTTTATTGAGATTATCTTTCGTGTTTACTTTTTGTGCTTTCACTAAAATATCAAAAGCCTTTTCTCTGAATCATGTCTGAAGTCATTTCTCTGTAAAGTATTCTAACCAACTTGCACATGTAAATATTAGTAATAAAGCCTTGGTTTTGGGGTATGTGTGATACTCGCCCTCAAAATTAAACGTAATACATTGTAGACATCTGTGCGCCGAAACAAATTGCTTTATAAACATAAGCTTTTTAGGATCTAAATATTACTCAGGCCACAATCACAAATCACAGTGGTACTGCACAGGGTTGCCAAAACCGTGCCGGAAAAGTCCACCATCTGAGGGTCAAAAGTCCGTCCAATTTTGCCAGATGACTGGGTGATGGGAAAAGGAGGGCTGAGCTGTAAAAAAATCGGTCTCTGATACTGGAGCTTGTCATTTGTAAATGGCTGCACGTTTCCATAACGTGTAAAAGTACTCTTGTGTGTAAAGCCTACCTATCATAAACCATGATTACTTGTACAAGTTTTGGAAAAAGGTGAGCACGATTGGCAAGTCTTTTTAATTAAAAATAAAAAAGTGGGCTTTGACATATTTTCGTAATACTCGTAGTTGCACATTTGCAAATGTTCAAAACTAAAACTCTTGTGCGTGGAACATACTATATTTCAGAAGCAATAATTTATTTTAAAAGTTTTAGAAAGAAGTGGGTATTATTGAGTATTTAAGCAAAAAAAGCAACGCATCGCTGAAAATCCTCCCAGGAAAAATTGGGGTCGGTTCCATGAACGAAGTGCCCTTTTAGAGGAGTGGTTGCTTCATAGAGGATATCTTTTTAATACAAAAAACGGACCTATTATTACTAAGCATTGATAACAGTGAATTGAAGTTTTATTTTCCTTAATAATTAAGTATTTGTTTGTTGTACATGGGACATTAACATTTCACTTAACAATTTAATTTATCTTAACGACTATCTGTGTATTTCGTTTTCTCAATATATAGTGGGACACAGAAATCCAAATCAACACTCATAATAGTAATAGGAATAGAAATAATAATAATAATAATAATAATAATAATAATAATAATAATAATAATAAATCCAATATTTAATCATTCATCCAGATCGGGCATAATTTATTCTTAAAATTTTAAGAATTGTCAACTTTTCAACACGTTTTTAAATTTTACATCTGTTCTTCCTTCACTTTCATCTCAGCGGCATCATTACATCTTCAACTAAGGACAGAATACTTCCGTCTTTCACATATACCCCATATTCCAAAATTTCGTCTTAAACAAATTTAATAATGTTTCTATGAAATAAACATATTCTACATTTTCCTGTTATCTTCCACAAAATTGTTACATCCCACACAACACAACTACTCAAAACTCAGCCTCAGAAAGCGGGCTCCATTGCCTCCAAACTTCTTGTGCTCTTCTTCCCCATTCCCGTAACATTATACGCATTGTTTCTACCGGCCCGCTAGCTGATCAGTTCAAAGTTCTCAGCGGCTGTTCAAGTTTATAAAACATTGTGCGCAAGACGGATCGAATAGCGTTTCTTCTACGCTACTACGCGTCAAGTCATCTATTTATTTTCCTAAACACTCTGTAAGCCATATCGTAATTGTCTAATCCCCAGTTTAGTTATATGTGTTGTTTTATTCCTTTGCTGCCTTATTTCTTTAATATTTTGTCATCTGATAAGTAGCGTTTTATTATTCTAATATCCTGGCAATGCCATCCCACAGCGGAATTCAATTACTCCCACTATTACGTCCATGTTTATAAAATATTGTCTTTTTAATAATATCAGGTGAGATTATAGCGATTGGATGATGATTATTTTGGTAGAATTGGAATACCTTCAATTTATACTCACATTTAAAATAAAAATTGGGATATAAATGATCATAGCAATTAAGCAATATTAACCCGTGTGTAGGTGTTTATTAACATTACTTGAGATTGAATTTTGTAAAACTAACAGAAAATTTATTACATTTGGTTCTCCTCTCGTATATAACATATTTTCTATAACTTTGATTAATGAATCGTTGAATTCTGTGAGTTTCAGTAACACAAATATCCTCATCGTTTTCATCGTTTCGAGATGTGGAAGGGCGCTCAGTACGTCCATGGTCGTCATGGTCCGTTTGTTAGGGTACTGCTCCGGCATTCGCCAGGTGTTGACCGGAGAAAGCACAGAAAACTACCGATCAGAGCAGCCGGCCGCTAGAATTCTCCTCCAGACAGCGACTGAATTCGACCTAGCTGACAAGTTAGTGTCGAAAATCCTGACACTGTCGGGACTCGAACCTAGGACCCCCTGGTCAGAGGGACTGCATTGACATCAATTGATGCCCTGAACCATCTCTCACGGTCAGCCTCAGAGATCTTGGCCATCGGATCGGTATCATCATCATTATCATTATCATTACCATTAGCATTATAATTATCATTATCATTATTATCATTTACATTATTATCATTATCATTTACATTATTATCATTATCATTTACATTATTATCATTATCGTTTACATTATTATCATTATCATTTACATTATTATCATTATCTGAAGTGGACGTTTCCCCTAGAAATCTGACGGACCGGCGTGGAGTCGACCGGGCTGACGTCCACAGCCCCGGCGGATGGGTGAAGGGAGTGGTGCGCAGCGCGGAGAGGGGCGTCGCGCGTGAATTAGAGAGCCGTCGGGCGGAGAAGGATGGCGCTTTCGCGGGCGCAGCGGGCGGCGAGATGAGCGGCAGCTCAGGGCCCGCAGCACCTGCCGCCGCCTCGCAGCGCCGTGCCTCGCGGGGGGCGGCCCGGGCGGTAATGGAACCCGCGAACAGTGTTGCCAGGTGCGGGCGATCAAGACCCGCCACACTGATTCCATTTCCCGCTAAAAACCCGCTAGATGTCGTTTAAAAATTCCCGCCAAAATCCCGCGAAATTCAAACAATTTTCCGCTAAAGGACCGCGAATAATAAAGGTACATAAAGAAACATATTACAACAAAACTTTTAATATCAAATAGCGAAATAACTCAAAAATATTTGTATATGTAACATTTTATTCTATTTTATTAATTTACTTTGTCGCCAGAAGCCCGACATAACATAAATAGATTTTTGTTACATTGTTACAGCATGAAAGTTAAGAATATAAATTCAAACAAAAAATAAACACTTATAGAATTAACTAGTGGTGCTACAGAATGGCATAGACTTTCCCGTATTAGCTTTTTATTTCCTTGGGTTTTCGCTAGCTATTCGGAATTGCCACTAACTCTTTCTTGCCAGCTACCATCTATCACCGCCAAAAGTACATTTTTTTGTCATTTTCTTAATTTTTCGGTTTCCTATTGGTAGAACGAAAATATTAATTTTAGAATATTAAAGAACACAAAAACCTAGCCGTAAATGGCAATTTTCTTTTAAAAATTTGTGTGCCGTTTAAGAGAAAATGGCGTTTTAGAACTACTAAAAATGCGAAATTTGAAGCTCATTTTCACAGAAAATTTTTGAGTTTTCAAATACTTTATTTGAAGCACTTACACTCACAAATATAATAATCTTTACAAATTGCTGGTAATGTGCATATTATAGATGTCAGAGATCCTTCAAAAATTTTACATTTATATAATTTTTGAAAAAACAAAAATAACTCAAAATAAACTTTACGTCATATTAAAGAGTGTAATTATCACTATCTGTTACAAAAGTTTCAAGAAAAAAATTGCAGCCATATATGAGAAAATGGCGTTTGAGCATTTCTGAAAATGCCGAAATTTGAGCTACTTTTCACAGAAAACGGTAGTGTTTTCGAAGAACTTCACTTGACATTATTTAAAGCATATATACTCGTAAATATAATAATGTGAAAAAATCGCCGATAATGTAAATATTAACGACGTGAGAGGCAAGTAAAAAATTTATATTTTTGTAATTATTGAAAAAAACCAACCGATAGACCAATATAGCTTTTATGTCATCTGATAGAGTAAATTTACCACTATCCCTACCAAAAGTTTAAAGAAAACATTTGGAGACGTGTTTGCGAAAATCTTGTTTTTGTAATTTTTTAATGTTGCATATATTGCACGCAATATTGCACGAAAACTACTAAAATTTTTAGAAACATTTTCATGACCTTTATGAAAGAACTCAATATGCAAAACAAATTTTATTTGAAGAAGAAGTCTCTATCTTCAATTTTGTAGCTGGAGAAAGACGGCCGAAAATAATTCAAATTTTCACAATTTTCTAAAATTCAGTTATCCGTGAAAATCGGACGTATGCCATGTTAATAAGTGCTTTTTACTCTATTCATACAAGAAATTTAAATAAAAATTTGGAGCCGTTTTTGAGAAAATTTTGAAATCCTCGGGGTGATTCATATAAAGTACCCCCAAATTTTGAAGAATCTTTTTCAAAATCTCAAAGCTTCGACTAGAATCAGATCGACTGGGGAATATCCATTTTGGAAGAAATCGTACGTATGGTTTAGGCGCTAGCAGTGTTCGCAGACGCATAGACAGACGGACAGACGGACGTTTTCCTTTCAATTGGGTTTTCGGTATCAAGGACCTAGAAAACAGGGATTCTGGCTACACCACGTGTTAGGGGATTTTTTTTCTTAATTTAACAACTGGTTTTATCCACTTATTTGTTTTCATGGCCCGGCAATGAATTTTTTTCCGCCGAAAATTGGCCATTTTTTCGCGCAGCATTACATAACTTTCCCTATACTACGTATGTCACTCCGTGTATACGTACGTATACGGGAAAGTAAAAAGTAAAATTCTTATGAAAATAAATAACGTATTTAGTTTTCATTTTTTTAATTTACCAAGCATAAAATATTCAATTTATAAATCTGGCGATATTCCGCGACTGTCCATAAGATCCGCTGTTTTTCCCGCTGCCCGCGAAGGACAAATTTTTCCCGCGAAGTACTTCGAAAAACCGCTACATTTAGCGGGAATCCCGCCGACCTGGCAACGCTGTCCGCGAACGCACGCGCTCGCGGACGCCCGGGCGGAAGGACGAGGAAGCATCAGAAGGAAGGAAGGAAGGAAGGAAGGAAGGAAGGAACGGGAAGATGGGGCGATGTGTAAGTCGCAATCCCGATTGAGGTTTTCTGGGTTTACGCAATCGCTTAAAGCGTATGACGGGATGGTCTCTGTTTTTGTGCTCCCCGACGTAAATGTACAGCTTGTCCTCCATCTCTTAAATGTTACTTCTCTGTATTAATGTAGATTCAGTGGTTAGGCGGAAGAGCAGACCCTATGGGCTGAGCCTCACCATTAACAAAGACATTGTTGATATTATTATTATTATTATTATTATTATTATTGATTCATATCACGACTACAGATGTTATGAGTCGGCTGAGTATAAAATCTACTCCACGTTGCATCTAGCTACTTAAGGAGCAGATCTAGGGACTGTCGGTGCCTCTACAATATTTGCGCAAAATGTGAGCTGTGCCAAATAAAGCAATTTCTTGAACTTCCCAGTGGTTTGAATGACCTGGAAGTTTAGCCAAGTTCTTACTCAAATTTACGGAACAAATCCCAGAGCTCCGATAACTATCGGTACGACCTGTGCTTTTACGCCCCACATTCGGCTGATCTCGATTCCAAACTCTTGTATTTAAGACGCTTCTCTGCCCCCTTGGTTACGACATTTTGATCGCAAGGTACAGCAACATCGATAAGTAAACACGATTTTTTCTCAAAATCCTGGATAACAATATCCGGTTTGTTTGCTGCTATCGTGCGATCCATTTGAATTTGTTGGTCGTACAATATTGTACACAATCCAACCGATGTCACCGGTTTTGGTGAGTGTTCGTACCACTTGGGGCATGTGTTTGGAACTTCGAGGGCGGTACAGATCTGCCAGTGGAAGTAACTTCGCACCCTGTCGTGCCTTTTCAAGTATTCGGTCTTTGCTAGAATTGGACAAGCTGAGACAATATGATCAATGGTTTCTACTTGCTCCTGGCAAATTCGGCATTTGTCATCTTGGGAAATTTTGAGAACCGCTTTATCATAATGTCGTGTTCTCAACGCCTGATCTTGAGCAGCTACTAGAACTGCTTCTGATTCTGGCTTCATTCTTCCCCTTTTAAGCCACATTATTATTTTTATTATTATTATTACGCAGTTTATTTTAATGTTTATTTTCTTTTATCATAAGGACAAATACACAGGTTATACAAGACCAAAGCGTATTTATCGACGTCTTTTTGTCACGAATTCATATCTATCCTACTCCCATAAACTTTCGAGTTATTCCTGTTGTTGAGATAACCACAGCCTTTTGCATTGTCTTATAAATATTCACATTGATATTCAGGTCTTTTAAACTTTGGAACAGTGTCTTGGGAATTACTGCGGTGCTAGAGATGAGAATGGGAATAATTCTCACGAGGTCCATATGCCACTGTTTCTTAATACTTTCAACCAGCGGAGCATATTTTGAGATCTTCTCGACATACTTCTCTTGAAGGTTTTTTGTGTTCGGTATGGCTATGTCGATCAAGTAGACTTGCCTGTTCGTCTTGTCTACTAGAACCAAATCAGGCCGGTTGTGAGTGGCTGTCTGGTCTGTGAGAATTGTCCTGTCCCAATAAAGTCGGCATTCATCATTTTCAAGAACATTATTAGGTACGTATTTATAGTAGGGTACCTTGCATTCTATAAGCTGGTGTTGGTAAGCCAGTTCTTGATGCAGGATCTTTCCAACTACATCATGGCGTTGTTTATAATCAGTTCCCGAGAAATGAGTGCATCCAGATGTAATATGGTGGATGTTTTCCTGTGCCTGGCATCCATACCGACATCTGTCATCTTGTACCCCAGGATCTCTTACGATTGCTTTCAGATAACTTCTGGTGGGTATGACTTGATCTTGTATTGCAAGCATAGTGTCTTCCGTCTCTGGGAACATCTGACCTGCTATCAGCCAGTAGTTCGACGCTTTCATGTCGACGTGATCTTGACTAATTGCATACAGATGCTTTCCATGCAGAGGCTTGCCCATCCACGTTTCCAGTTTTTGCTGTTCTGTATAAATATTTCCGTTGTAATCTAGACGACTTAACTTCAACGGTGTACATCCGTCCGCTAAACAGACGGCACGATGTAGTGTAGATGTTTCTGCTTCCTTGTGAAAGAATTCTCGTAGAGATTTTATATGTTGGGACTGTTGGTTGCCTATGTCCACTACACCTCGACCACCCAAATGTCGTGGCAACGTTACTCTTTCGACTGCTGATTTTGGATGATGCTTGCGTTCTTTAGTCATCAATGTGCGCAGTTTTCTTTCGAGGCCTTCGATTTCCGTTGTACTCCATTTTATAACCCCAAGAGAGTACCCGAGGACAGGGACAGCATATGTGTTGATTGCTTTGATTATATTCCTGCTATTGAGTGATGTCTTCAGAACTTGTCTGATTCTTCCTGCAAACTCTGTTGACAGTTCATTTTTAACCGTTGCATGATCAACACATCTAGCTTGTTTGACACCTAAGTACTTATAGGTCTCATCTGCAAGCATTGCCTTTATAAGCTGTCCATTTTTTAGCTGGAATCCATGATCTTGAATTTTACCTCTCACTATTTTTATTGTCCGACATTTGTCCATTCCAAATTCCATACATACATCCCTCGAGAATGTTACAACAATTCGCAGGAGGTGTTCTAGTTGCATATTTGTTGCAGCGTACAGCTTCAAGTCATCCATGTACAAAAGATGGTTTAATCGGCATGCTTCTTGAGTCCCATTCTTGATGGCATAGCCGTATCCAGTTGAATTCAGGATATTGGATAGCGGGTTCATTGCCAAGACAAACCATAGCGGACTCAGAGAGTCACCTTGAAATATACCTCGCTGAATAGCAATCTCATCCGTTTCTATAGTTTCGTTTGGGGTATTCAGAATCATTCTTGTGCACCACATTGACATAACATGAGACAGAAAGTTGACGATTTTTGTGTCTATTTTGTATATTTTAAGGACCTGCAATAGCCAGCTGTGTGGTACAGAGTCAAACGCCTTCTTATAATCAATGTAAGCCAATATATATATTTCGATGGTTCTTATATGCTTGGCCACACACAACTGAGTCAATTATTAACTGTTCTTTACAGCCCTTTGATCCTCTGCTGCAGCCTTTTTGCTGAGGCGCAATGATGTTATTTTGTTCGCAATGACGAAACATTTTGTGAGCTAAACACGATGATATAATTTTGTATAGCGTAGGCAGACAGGTTATTGGCCGATATTTTGTCGGGTCGTGTGTATTGAATGCATCTTTAGGTAACAAGTAAGTGATACCATGAGTGAAAAAACCAGGCATTTTTTTATTATTATTATTATTATTATTATTATTATTATTAATAATAATAATAATAATAATAATAATATGTGTTGGGAAGTTGAAAAGAGAAACGAAGAGAAGAGAACGGAAACGAAGAGAAATGAAAATAAGAGAAGCAAAGTGGTGTAAGAGCCGACCTAGATAGGCGAGGAGGCTAAGAGCTTGTACCGACTCAGCGCTTCGGTCCGAAGAGTCGTAGATTCGAGTCCCGCCTAGGGCATGGTTCTTTGTCCCTTGTCTCTCATGCATGTGTTGTCGCGGCGGACCTCTCGTTCTGATGACTCCACATTAGAGAAGCCTGCAAGTGTGTTGGTGTCGTGTATGGTCGAATACGCGTCCTATTGGAACATAAAGAGTACCCGGCTGTCGGCTGGATAAAGCTCTAGAAAAAAGGTGGGGGGAAGAATGGGGCGATAATACATAGATAAAAAGATGGAATAAACATCTATATTATCCAAGCTGGCTCATGGACAGCTTGCTAGCTTTCCATGGTGGGATCACGGTTTCCATATGGAATTCATACCCGGTCGGGGCAAAAGTAGATCTCTATCTTTCCATTACAATCTTTTCGGTTTCTATAGCCCTGTGAGAAAGGAAAGGTAAGGCAGGCTGTTAATTAATGGAAAATTAAAACATTCTCATGATCTTAAGAAATGATCAAGTAGATCTTACTCCAGACGTATTTACCAATATTCAGCTTTAAAACGTGTAATCTAAGAGTTGCCGTGTAATCTAGTTTTGTCCATCTTAAAGAAGCATTTTACGACCGAAAATTTGAGGTTGTATTGTTGAGCTGATCACAATAATTTCCCCCTCTATATTATAGGATAGTAATAGATATGATAATTACATTTCTGAGAATAATGACAGAATCATACAAATGAGGGAATTAAAGTCGATTATAATAAGTCGGAAAAGACAAAAACGCTGTTTGTAGCAATTGTGATGATTCGGTATTTACGAGGAGCAAAATATTGCTCGTTGGTGAAAATAAGAATAAGATGATTGCAATGGAAATCAATTATCAAAAAAACAAACGATGTAAGTGGAAGATAAAAGGCAGCTGAAGAAAACGATTTTATTATTTCAAAACTGCGTGTAGTGAGGAACTTCCATCTAGTAATTCCCTCACATCAACAGTATAACTTGGGAAACAGTATTCACCAAATATCTTCTGGCAGTGACAGCGTCAAACGCCGTACGTAACCGTAACATTCAAACAAGACCTGAGCGAAGCAGCGCCAAAACCTCGCTCGGAGCGAAATAAGCCCCGTTTCGTGATCGTTGTCATTTACCAAGAACTTCATCGACCGCATTTAAAATAATTTCATTCCCGAGCGAGCGCCGTGAACTTCGTATTCTTTCTTTACTTCTTATTCCAAAAACCAGCTAACACAGTTGCCAATTCTTATGTTTTAAAGTTTCCAATGAAGTAGCCAAGTAAAAACGAGTGAAATAGAAGTGAAGTTAGTGACAATTTTTTTTACCAGAAAAATTCTCTGAAAGGAGGTCACACAGCAAAGGAGACGTCTGTGACAGGTCTCGTGCATAAACAGCTTTCTTGCGTCGATTACTCTGAACAAAAAGGGGGCGCATGAATTTATCTCGAGAGAGAGCGAGAGAGAGAAAAACTGTTTTCTTGCTCTCTAGGGTCTTAGCTCCAAGTTTTCAAGCTCTATAAAGATAACTTTTTCGGTAAAAGGCGACAAGGACACAGAGATATCAAGCGCGAGAGCCCACAACGTATACCCCCCGGCAGGACATCCAGAAACGTATCTGTGTTAAGGGAGAGCCGGAGGCGACGCATTAGGACACGTAGAAAGTTCTTGAAGGCGTAGCTTCCTCGAGAGCACAGACGCGTCACACATATCTGAGAAAATGTGGCGACCTAATGCTTAGGAAGTTGCCTGCATGCAAACTAGACTATGGTTTTTCAAAGCGACCCAAAATGGAATTTAATTTATATGGAGATAAAGTAATGTAGGAAGAGTACTACAGTTAAGTCTGCTTTTACATCCCAGGTTACGGATTTGAATTTGTTCTGAGTCATGGATTTTAAGAGTCCAAATGTCAGTCGTACGTCCCTTATGAAAGAAACGTGAAGTCTGTTGTCTCATGTCGCAGATCTGCAACATGTAAATGAAAATTCAAGCATAAATACCAAATCCCTAAATCCATAGTAGTAGTAACTCCTTTCAGTACAAGATAATATTGAATCGATGGACTTGCCCTCTAACAAACGAACAATTGTACTGCGAAAGCAGCGTAATCAAATTCCCAGCAGAAATCGAGCGATTTTAGCGATACATGACTTCGGGTGTGTAGGACGTATACAACAGAGAGGCTATAGTTAGTCGATATATGGTAATCCGAATTTTCCAGAGAAGCACAAAACTGAGACATAACTCTAGTCGCCGTTACCAACAACGCCGCATTGATGCGGCGGATATGGGTAGCCACGAGGCCGCCAAATCGAGAATTTTGTTTGTGCCCAAAGCTGAACAATAAAGACGAAAAACTCAATATTGTTATTTCCAGTGAGCAATTCGTCCCTTGAGAGTTCCTTTACCTGCCAAACACCAGTGCTGGATACGTTCACTGCGCCATGTCAAAATCTTCACTTACATAACCTCGTAGTGAAACTTCCTACCACAAGTCCATCTATTTAGCTATTTCTTTATAGCTTTAGCCGTTTCCCGCATTCCAATTTCTGTGCCTCTTTATCCCACACGTCTTTTTCTTATAATTCGATTTTTTCATGGCTTTAGTTATTGCCATGTTCCAAGTCCTTCTCGCTCTTCTTCTTTGTCTTCTTTTATAGAGTGTCCATTTCAAACTTTCTGTGGAAGTCTATCTAATTTTTCAGCTTTCTCATATGTCCAAAACCATTTTAGTTGGTTAATTCGATAATCTCATTCAAGGATATCTGCACTTTCATTTTATTTCTTATTTCATTATTTGTTTTGTCCGACACAAAGCTTACACAACCTTTTCCAGAACATCATTTTTATTGCTTGGAGTTTGCCTCCCATCCACCAGCAGTTCATTGGCAAAATGTGATCATCTTCGTTACCCCTACATGCCCTGGAACAGGTTTGTCCAACTGGCGGCCACCGGGCCACATGCGGCCCGCGGTGCCATTTATTGTGGCCCGCGAAAGGTTTTTTAGTCAAAAGTTTAAGTCCTTTACATCAATATCGAGCGAGAATATATCACGCCTAGCACACGCACCCTGTTGAAGTCAACACCCTCTTAATGTCAAAATAGGTTCAAGTTTAGATTTGAGATTTTTTTCTAGTAAATTCGGAAATTCAAAATCATCCGAATGTGTTCACTGCGTTTTGCATGCTACCACCTGGTATCACGCATGGTTTCATTCGCCTCTACCACGTTTAAGGGCAGCCGGACAAAGTGCCAAGATCAACAATACGGGAAATTCAGGTATGGATCGCCCGAGTAATGAAAATATGATACGCAACCATATTAAAGGTTTTAGTTGTGGTCCTTGAGGTCTGGCAAGTTTGACACCCCTGCTCTAGAAATTTATATTTGTTTCCTGTACGTGCCTGTAATTATCTACATACCGACGTGAGTGGCTAATTCGCTTATCGCTTCACCCCCTCAGCGATCAGAAGTATCACAGCTTTTTCAATCCCGCTCTGGGTATGGATAATTGTCTTTCATGTAAGTTGTCTGGCGAAACACACCCCGTTCATTTCGCTCTTTACATTAGGAACACATCCGTAAAAGCATTCAGTCTACCCCATCCTTCAGTGACGAAGTTAGAATGCCGAAGGCCCCAGTGTGAAATGTCCAACTGGGAGGTCCGACTGTGATCGACAAAAGGAAAATCAGTTTTGAATTTTGTCTCACATGGGCATGCGATATGAATTAGATTGAACCGTTTAACTAATAGATAAATCAATAAATAATGTCATGAATATTCTCATAAATATTTAGGTAAAATTGTTGTTAAAAATAAGAAATATTCAGCAACAATGCAACACTTTAAACTACGATTACGCAGAAGTAAATACATGACAACAGTGGTTAGGAATGGCCAAACCTAAACGTGAGATACATGTATATTTTAAAATCCATGAAAGGCAGCGACGCCGAGCAGGTAGAATAAAATTTCAAAGCAGAATTCCCATTCCCGGGGTCATAATCTGAGTTCGTAAATATTTGCTCGTAAACTAGGTGATGTAGAACGGGCAATAGGAATAGCATGTGAAATACAAACAACTCAAGTATTCATTCTCTACTGTTGGCAGAGTTACATCACTAAAACAAAAAAAAAATGGAATTAATTTTCAAATTACGGACCCTGGTGGGGAGGAAGGCGTCGATCAAGACGCTCCACTGGCTACCAAGGGCGTGAAAACGCACAGACGAAAACGCGGCGCATGTCGTGGAATTCCCTTCACTCAACTACTATTCCGCAACTACTATCTTTTTTATTTTCTAATTAACTAGGAAAATCCGGCAGATGTTGTTTTGCTCATCATCTCCCTCTTTCCCTTCCCATCACCCTTTCTCACTTCTTCCCTCATCCTGTCCCTGTCTGTCTCTGTTTCTGCTGCTTTCTGTCCCTATCATTCACATTTACTGGCAGATTCTGCACGTCTCTGAGCAGGTGAGGTAATATCGGGAAGCCCTGGACCAGCAAAAATGTAATAGAATGTTTGAGAAGAGCTCATTCTGTAGATTACGATATGAAAAACGTTTCTTTGAGGCCTTTGGCCTCAAGAATTTAGTTATTAAGGCCCTAGAACGCCTCCTTTAGGTGTTATTTAACGATATAGATTCAAAAAGCTGCCAAGTATGTTGCGGGTTGCATTTGACGTGAATATATAGTTTTGTTCTAGTGGAGTTACAACAGAATTAATGGCACATAAACCAATTGGGTGAAAACAAAAACACGTAGAATTGCCAACTTTCGTGGATATCGGTCCAACGGTGTCGGAGTTCAGCTCTTATATACATACCAACATCCAGTTTTGTATATATGTATGTATAATCTCACAAGCAATTGCACAGAAATAAGAAATAACCTAATTAAACATTCAGTTGAACTGAAATTCGTTACAGGAAATGTTACTTCCGAATACTCTCAAAAACATTTTAGGAAAGGAGTGCTTCATCAGGGTCCTCATTTGGGCACCCGAGAAGGGGGAAAACCGTTACGCCAACCTAGCTAAGCCGTTGTATTACTTTTTCCCTCCCTCAGAGGAGCACACAGCCGGGAGTTGCGGGGAAGCACGCGAAAGAAAATTACGAGAAAATTGACCTTAAAAGGGATAATTTCATATTGTTCCACGCATCGTCCCGTGCTCCTATTAATCTTCATGAGAACGTGGTCGATGTGAGAAAGTTTGCGCAACGAGATAAGAATCTTAAATGGGGCCTTGTGGAACCAAAACTGTGACAGAAATCGCGGTAACTAATTAATGGTATTGTGTTTTAATTCTGAGGTGACTCGGAACCTTCCCTTCATAATGAGCTTATTCTTGCGAACCTGTGCCTGTAGTGGTATGGTGGGTGAATATGTATAGCCAGAATACCATATTATTGCCGTACTAAATCTTCACTTTTGAAAATAGGATTTCGTTTTCAGTGTAATTACAATTCGAAACTTATCATTATATGTCATATATTATTATTATATGACCATTAATTGTAATTTTGCCGCTTTCTAAAGAAGAAATCAAGATCGTTAAATGCAAAAATTAGAAGATAATTCGCGCAAGCGTTCTTGGTCTTTTCTCAATGAATTGCAAGGAAAAGCAATATAAAGAGAAGTGAGTTTGATCGCAAAGATATCTAGTTTTGTTCAACTAGATTCGACGATAAATTTAAACAATAAAGCAAAAACATTAAATTAATTGCATCACACCCATTTTATAATAGTTTAAATATAAACGATATTCCAATATTAATTCCCTAATTGCGAAGACCTAAGTGAAAATAATTCTAATCACAGTCATGATTCTGGTGCCTCGTAAAAATTAAATCTTACACAGCTTTCAGTGACTCCCCTCATGAAATTTTAGCTATTAGGATGCAATATTTAGGACCATACCATTCAATAAGAGAGGACTTACCTATGCAAATTATAGGTTTTTACTACCTCGAGGTGAAAATATTAGCACCTTTTTTTCTTTTTTGTTTGATTATTGCGAGCGGCTATTCCTAAAGTGAGCAGAGACTGATGCTATAGTAACTGAACTTATTGAAAATTTGTAAAGATACAAGATTAGCCTACATGTTATGCACTCATTAATCGGCTAAGTAAACACAAATTTCATTTGTGATATAGTACCTTTGGAACTGGAAATCTTATCAAAAATGTCCAAACTACTCATGGAGTTATCTATAACACACAAGAAAATTTCCTTTCAATATTTTTATTAAATGTTTAATTTTATATACCTACTTTGATTAAAAATAATCTCAACACAACAACTGAATACATCAAAACTTTATATCTGTGACATGTATAATAAAACATATATAATAGATGGTACGTGATAAGTTGATACAAGGTAAATACAACAAGAAACTCTGTCCTACTCAGTTATTTCAAGCAATTTAAAAATTAAATTTTTGCGAATTCTTTTTCAGGACTGAGAAATCTGCATAATTTTTTCATGCGAAAAAATAGTAAACTCTCTTTCGCACGAAATTTCGGCCCGGCAGGGAGCAACTCGTGCGGCATTTAACAGCGGGCCGCGGCCGCGGGCCGCCGACAGCTAAACGCAAAACCCTGTACAATTCGGTAAAAATATTTTGATAGCTCGACACAGCCGTAAAAACATATTAAGTTCTTAGATACCATGCCGCGGGCACGACGGGCGGGCGGCGGCAACACGTTGGAATGCCTGGCGCTTCAGCAACGCACATCACACGCGCCTCCCACGCCCAACCCACGCTTCCGACACGCGCGTGGGTCGCGTGGGCGTCCGTTGCCGTGCCTTTCCCCCGCGTTGGAATCCGGGCTGCGGAGCAGGGCAATATAAGTGCGCCTCGCCGTGTGTACCTTCGACCTTCCCCGGCGGTGGCGTGGTTTGGGAAATGCGATGAATTGGCGGGGAGAGAAGCGGACGGTTACAGGGTGGACTTATTGAGATACCAGGTTGAATTGCGTGGGTTGGCACGTGCATTTCGAATATTCCGAAAAGGTGGTAGGTGCAGAGAGAAGTAACTCGAGTGAAATTCAGAGGGAAAGAAGAAAATTATATATTTCAACATTATAATTGCTGGAAAGTTTTAATTAATTTATTATTATTTATTTACATCTATATTTATTTACTTATATATTTATTTTCCACCGATTGCGATATCTCATGGGCAGTATTGTCATTATCTCCGCAGCATCGCTGATCGGAATATCTCGCCGTTCGAACCCGAAGGTGGCGGATGTTCGACACTATCTACATAGCTCGGCCATAGGAGAAACACTGAAGGTGGTGGATATTCGACACTAACTACATAGCTTGGCCATAGGAGAATTCTAGACTGATTTCTAGCGATCAATTGGTTTACGTGGTTTCTCTGATCAACGAATCGGCCGACATCTCTTTTATCACGAGGTCGATAGGAATATATTTTAAGATGCTGTCACTACTCATTCTATTTAGATGCCGGGACCATCAGGTCCTGTATCCTTGTACTTTATTTATTAATGGGAATATTTCTAATTTCTTCTCTGAGTACCTTCCTTTTTATTTTGTCTAATAGAGTGCAACTTTTGACTTGTTACAAGACCGTTAACTCAGACGTCTGATTTCTAATGAAGTCTTTCTTTTTTATGGTCCTCATCTCGCATCCTTAAACAAATATTAGGGATAACCATTGTTTTATACAGTTTAAGGTGTGTTTCCTTACTTGTTTACTTTGTCAGGTATTGTATTATTGTACCACAGATATTTTGGAATCTTTGGTTTTTATTAAGATATATTGTATTCAAAAGTAATATCATAACCTTGATATATAAGACGGCTAACTTGTCCAATAACTTTCATTATTTATCAAAATTATTCTTCGTATCAATCAATACTTAATATCAATTTGACTTCAAAACAATAAACAAATATAATTATTATTTGAATTTGAGGTTTGTGAGAAGAAATATATTATCAGTCCAAGAAGGAAAACTTTAGTTAAGAAATGATATGGTTTTAGTCAATCAGAATCAATTAGATGGTTTCAACCTAATCAGATGGTTTGAATAAACAATGTACTGGGGAGTGGAACTAGCGTACTATCACGTCGTATGGTGAGGGTTTAGGTAAGAGATGAGAAATGCGAGATACTTGGCTAGTGAGGAAGAATTAACAGACACAAATATGACATTAAATCGAAAAAAGTTCTCTAATTAAACGCTTATACTTTTGGATTCAGACAAATTATGTATAAAATATTATGCATTAAATATGAATTTCATTTTAAAACAAAATTAATTTCGGTTTGTTCGAAATAATTACTGTCCATAACTATTAAAAATCTTACAATTTTTATGAAAAAGTCAGCTCATTTCACAAACTTATGAATACATTTTGGCGGTTTGTTAAGAATTAAAAGTAACAAGAAATAACATCGAAATCATAAAATATTTTTGTTGGGAAAGGAAAAAAGATTAAACACTAAACAGATTTCTTAAAACTGGTTGAAGAAGGTGGAACAAAAACCTTAAAAAGAAAATATTGAACATAAAACACTACCATAAAAATTTACACGATGGAAAATTAACTAATAAAGATCAAATATGTCATTGTATTGTTCAAATCACTAAAAATAAACAGCTAATTTGCATAGAATTACAGACTGTCAACAAAAATTGAAAATATTACTGATAATTTATAAACAATAAAACTCAAGAATATAAATAAAACGCATAAATATTTACGCAAAATTCAATAAAGATCGAGATACACTGAAATTCCAATTAATTCCCATTATTTCGAACACCTAAGGAAGAATTGATGAATCTAATATTCACCTTCGTGCCACTTAGGGGCGCGGTTCGAGGCGATCAACGCCCTACAAACATTTTCGCCCTTCCCCCCCAGGAGGATTCGCCCGCCGGGCTTTGTCCGGCCCGCGCCGCGCCGCTCCGCCGGCAGCACATAATTAGCGCCCACGCGCGCTTCAACGAAGCGCCGGCACACACGCGCTCGCGCGCCCGGCGCCGCCACCGACGACGGCGACGGCGGCGGCGGCGGCGACGGCGGGGGCGGTGGGGCTGGGGGCGGTGGGGGCGGCGGTGCCCGCCCGGGCCTCTGCCGCCGGCTCGCTTGCCGCTGCATCGATCTCGACGCCCCCGCGCCGCCCCCGCCCAGCGTCTGCCCCCGCTTTGGGTCCGCCCCCGCCGCCGCCCCTGCCGCCGCCGCCTCCGGGATCGGTTTTGGCAGGCCCGCCCCGCGCGCCCGCCCGCGCCGCGCGCCGCAAGCTTGTATTTTTGCTTTGCAGATGCGCTCCGTCGCGGAGGCCTCCACAAAAAGCACGAGGGCTGCGTCTTCATCTTTCTCGCTTCCGCTCTCGCGGACGCCGGAAGGCGACTCCCACTTTCGATTTCTGTCTCTCGCTTTGTGTTTCGTCCCCACCTTGTGGAGTTTGCTCTTCCCCCTATTCCTCGCTCTGTGTGTTTGGTCCCACCTTGTGGAGTTTGCTCTCCCCCCTATTCCTCGCTCTGTGTGTTTGGTCCCACCTTGTGGAGTTTGCTCTTCCCCCTATTCCTCGCTCTGTGTGTTTGGTCCCACCTTGTGGAGTTTGCTCTCCCCCCTATTCCTCGCTCTGTGTGTTTGGTCCCACCTTGTGGAGTTTGCTCTTTCCCCCTATTCCTCGCTCTGTGTGTTTGGTCCCACCTTGTGGAGTTCGCTCTTCCCCCTATTCCTCGCTCTGTGTGTTTGGTCCCACCTTGTGGAGTTCGCTCTTCCACCTATTCCTCGCTCTGTGTGTTTGGTCCCACCTTATGGCGTTTGCTCTTCCCCTATTCCTCGCTCTGTGTGTTTGGTCCCACCTTATCGAGTTTGCTCTTTCTCCTATTCCCCTCTTCTCCTTTCCCTCAGCTGCTCACTTATTGCTTGTCTCTGTCCCCTTTTCTCTATTGACTGTCGCTCTTTGATGTTCTTCCCCTACTCTCCTTCTGCCTCTCGTCTGTATCTATAGTCTCACCTTGAAAAGTCCTGTCTCCCCTATTCTATACCTTTTGTTCTCCTCTCCCTCGCTCCTCACTTATTTCTTTTCTCTAGCCTCTTTGCTCTATCGACATCTAGCTCAATGTCGATCTTCTACCGCTTTATTACTATCTCTCGCCTTTCATTCTCTATTCTTGGTTGCATTTCTCGTTCCCTCTCATTTATTCTTTTTTTCACCTTCTGCTAATATTTTCTTTCTTTCTTTGTGCATTTTCCCACTTACTCTCGTGAAGTATCTCGTAAATACGACCTCTCTTTTTCCTCCCTGTTCGCTGTTATCTTTCTTTACCGTTATTTGTTCTTCCTTCATATTCCTAGTTTTACTTCAACTTCTGTCGCTTTGTCTCATATTTTCAAAGCATTTATTCATATCATCAAATAATGTTGATGCTCTCTAATCCTCTGCTCTCCTTTTCCTCCTACACTCGTTGAGCTACGATATATAGTATCTTAAAATTTTTATGTCTCCTTATCTTCTGTTACCTTTGCCCGATTTAATACTTCAGGACCTTTTCTTTCAACTCATTCAATGTTTCCCTCTCTCCTTCTCTCCCACATTTCCCGTTTTTTCTCCGCATTTTGTATGCCTGCTTCCCCCTCCTTTCTGTTCTCTTTTCTTACTTTCTTTTCCCTTTCATTTTACATTCCTTCCTTTTCCTTCTTCCCTAACACTTTTTACCCACTTTTCTCATATCTCTGTATTCATTCTCCGTTCTTCTGACTCTCCGATTTTTTCTCCAAACTCCTTTCCTGACTTTTCCTTCTCTTTTTCTTGCCTTCAATATAACCCTCATTCTTTCCCTTATTTCTTTTCATTATTTCCTACCTATTCGCTGCCTCATTTCTCATTTTCTCTTTCTTTTTCGTACTTTTCCCCCTCGTTAACTAGTCTGCTTCTTCTTCTTTTGTTCTTCTCACTCTCTTATAAATGTTTTCAATCTATCTGTGTTTCCTTTTATAAAATTTTTCCCTAATTTCCCCTGACTCTTCTCCTCCTTATTCAATTCGTTTCTCACAGTTTCCCTCTTTTTAACTCTCACTTTTCGTTGCTCATTCATCGCATTCCTTTCATGCGACGGCTTTTGCTCAAGCAACTGCGTCACCTCGCGTTCTCGCTCAACTCTCAACCCTCTCACTTTCCCGTTCCTCCTCCCCTCCGCAATCGCTGCTCGTTCCCCGTCTCCCGCGGGACCTTCCTTCTCGCTGTCCGCTTTTTTCCGCCCTCTCAATGAAATATTACGAGGCGGCGGTGGCGGCGGCGGCGGCGAGAGCGCCTCCCCCCCTCCCCACCTCCACCCCTGCGCGCTCGCGAAGCGCCAGGCCCCGCGAGTTCGGAATTGTAAATACTCGATAAGAAACAACGCTGATTTCCATAAATATGAGGAACAGGTTGCCGCTGTGTCGTATACGGCTGCGAAGGGAGGCTTTTGAAAGGAGAGGGCGGGAGAGGTTAAGACTAATTGTACGTGGCGGGGCAAGAAAGATGTTCCGGCTTCTCTTGTTCCTGTGCCTCTGACAGATTGGCGTGTTTTCTCCACGCTGGTGTAGATACGCGAAATCAGGAAACCTTACGTGGGCGCGTGTGTGAGGGCGTATGCCTGTGTGGGGGAGGGGCGGTCTTAAAGTTCTCACCAATTATCTTTAATATTCATATCTTTTTGGTTAAAAAAATAGCTTATCCAAATTTGAATACGTTGTACTTTTGTATTTTGTAAAAAACTGGTAATTAAGGTTAACTAAGATATCAGTATTATTGTTTTTAGATGAAGTAACACAAAAAATAGCCCTAAATAGACGAAGTTTCAATTACCTCCTCTCAACAATGTTTGTGAACAACACTCAATAATAAAAATTCACTCATATATTTGCGACATTTTAAGCTACAAATCCTTTTTTTTCGACAACGTTTATCTGTAACAATAATGCGTCAGGACTCGTCATATCCAAATGAAGATACTATTTCTCTTTTATAATTTATGTCGTTGATTAATTACAAGACAAAAAATGATGACTTCGTTTCTTCGAAATATCTGCAAAAAAGGTTTCAGCAGCTCTACAATACGTCTTGTCCTTTGGGCTCTTCGTTCTATTTCCGCTCTCTCTCACCCGCTCTCCCACCACCTGCACCTGTACTAACTTGTATATCCTCTTACCCGCTCCGCCCTCTCAACCATATCACCCTGTCATGCATACTGTCCTCATATCCGTACCGCTCTCAGCCTTACCAGCCACTCAAGTCTACTGTCCTCATACTCGTGCTCTCTTCCCCTCGTACCACTCTCTCAATCCTACTATTCTCTCACCCGTTTAGCCCTCACTCTCATATCGCCCACTAATCCTTACCACCCTCTGACGCCTAACGCCCTCGTACTTGTGCTCTCTCTTCCTCGTACCACACTCTCCCTCGCGTGGCTCCCCCTCCCACTCCAACTGCCCTCTCACACGCATAGCCTTCACTTCCATATCGTCCACTAATCCGTACCGCCCTCACCCATGCTCCCCTCTCATACGTACTACCGTCATACTCACGCTGCTCTCTCCCTCGTCGCACTGTCTGCCCTCTACTGTACGCTTCTGCCCTCTCACCCGTACCTCCCTCTCACACCTACGATCGTCATACTCACCCTGCTCTTTCCCTCGTAGCACTCTACTGTACGCTCCTGCCCTCTCATTGGTACCTGCCTCTCACACCTACCGACGTCATACTCACCCTGCTCTCTCCCTCCTGGCACCGTCTGCCCTCTATTGAACGCTTCTGCCCTCTCACCCGTACCTCTCTCTCACGCCTACGGCCGTCATACTCATCCTGCTCTCTCCCTCACAGCACCGTCTGCCCTCTATTGTACGCTTCTGTCCTCTCACCCGCACCTCCGACGACGTAGCTTGCACCGCCCATGCTGCCCTCTGCCCTCCCTCGCAACAGCGCGTCCTTCCTCGTGCTATGAGGTTCTCATTAATAAGAAAGCAACCCCGAGAGCGCGCCGAGGCTCCTAGCACAGTGTTGTTATTTGCCTTCCCCCCTTTTTTTCTGATCCGGATTTAATTATGTAGTTTCCTCCACGAGAATGGGGATGAAATTTAATGTATACGAGTTAAGAAACGGGCCAAGGATTTCGTAATGCAGCAAGAATTACGAAGGAAAATTAAAAATTCTAAGAACGTTGTAACTTGCGCGGTCATTCGCCCTTAAAGTTGCGAAGTCCACATGGCACGTCTCCAAGTCCAGAGAAGTCGCACAGTGAACGAAGTTGCCAAACTAGGTGAAGAAGGAATCCTAAAAGTGTGTTGGATTTTATCCTCTTTATAACAATTCCCTTTAATTACTCAAACATGTATTTTATATACACTTGTTTTTGGTCATGTATTCGGATGTAATCTCTGCAGGTAAATAGGGCTTTTGGGTTTTGAAACCTTAGTGATTATAGAACTAATTTGCTTATTGAGTATTTGTTTAATAAGTGTATATCTATTGTTCACACATTCAGTTATCTGGGTCGGACATGAAAATTACATCTTGTATTTAGTATGCGAAAAAAAGTCTTGTATTTTCAACTGAAACTAGTTTCGGTACTTAACACCATCGTATCGGCAATTTGGTAACCAGAATTCGTCTTCCAGGTGACAGATCTGCAGTACTATTTGAATCCCAACAACTCTTCATAGTAGATCATTTAATTGTAAAACCTATCAGCAAAAAGTAGTTCCGTCGGCCATCCATACATGTACAAACACACACACACACACACACACACAACACACACGCGTATCGAAAGTGGTATTTACAACCGGCACATGGCAGACTTGAAAGTCGCGTTTCTCCCATAGGCCATCTTTAGGAGTGGGCGAAGAGCTCAACCACTAATCACATGTAGTATACCATCTAGAAATCCACCATCTAGAAATGAATACCGCAGATCTGTAAGAAGACAAATGTGAGCACAATACACGGAAGCGGCCAAGACGAGTGAACGGAACGAGTAGACGGGGTAGTGCACGGAAGAGAAGTCAGAGGAGTGGACGGGGGAGTGAGTGCGGGAGTAGACGGTCGGGGCGAACGGACGGGTCGAGTGGACAGGGCAAGAGGACAGGGCGAGAGATGGGGGTGGACCGGGGTGAGTGGGTCGGAACCGGTGGGGTTGGGTGGGAAGGGGTAGAGCGGGGCGGAATTGATGTGGCGGGTATACACATAACTTTTCTATAATGCTATAGGTATTATTGAAAACCTTAGGGCAATAACATGCTATGCCACATTTCTGATGAAATTAAGATATAAGTTTATTTCGAGGCGACTGGATATGGTATATCTAGATGTTGGGCTTTTATTTTAAAGATTAGCCTGAAGATGGCAGTGTAATTCATAAATTATTGTTCTTTATCCGTATGTGTAGAATGCAATGTCTAAACCTTTACTTCACTTTTTCTCAAAACTTATGTATTGTGGAATAGCATGTCTGAGGTCTTCAATTAATTGTTCTCCTGAGTAATTGTTAAATGAATTCCTCGGTTTTATCGGGTTATTTTGGCTAGTTAATAAATGAAAATTGAAATATAAAAATATTTATTACAGTTACGTCCTTCCTCCCACGCAAATTATGAAAATTGTAATTTTGTTTTAAATATTTCAAAATATCAATATTAATAACTTAGCTAACTCTTTATGGTAAAAAATTCTATAATTTTGAGGGTTTCACTCACACACCTTCATAAGCAAATAAGAAGAAAAATCATTGTAATATTTTTATAGGAAAGATTTATTTTGCGGCTCTAACACCCAACAAATCCTAAATAAATAATGTGTCCAATGGAAGAGATTTCAAAGAGAGGTGACGTATTGTTCGTTGAAAATAATTGCCATTATCGACAAACATATACTGGCAATACAAAGAGTCAAATGCTAAAGGAAACGGCTTTAAATTGAATATATCAATACTCTAGGAGTATGTTGCCCCACTATTCGTAAGGTACCACGTGTGACACTTTAGAACACCAAGCCCACAATAATTCGAAAAAGAATATGAAATTAGTGTCGCGCAGCCAAGTCCATTCTCTGATTAAATTTCCCTACATTTGGTGAGTGAGGAGGACATACGGCATTTATGGGTCCCGACTGAATTACAGTACTCTTCTGATAGCTCACCAGGTGAAGAGAAATTTCAATGGGAGAATACACACGTCACCTTTTCCCCAAGATCGTTCCCTGTCATAGCTTTCGTTCGGGGATGGAATGAACATGTGGTGGGAAATATCCAATGTATTAGAATGCAAATTTGATACTTGATTCATTCAATTATTACGTTGTGGCATATTTAAATTCCTCTTCCTTTGATAATTCATCATTTGTTTTCTACTGAAATGGATAAAAAGATGGTATAAGAATACACAAGATGAACGAAGGGAAGCAATGTATATAAGAACAATTAACAAGAGAGTGGAGTGTTATGGCAACAGCAAGGGACGCACTAATTATGTCTGTCGGAAAACAGTTCCGGAAAGGTGTTAAAATGTATTTTTTATGAAACGTAGAGCGCCTTGTTTCTATAGTTTCTTCTCAAATATTATAAATATTTATATAATTTTAATCTTCTCTTCAAGAACTTAAGAATGCTGATGGAAACAATTTAAACTTTCATTTCCAAAATTAATATTGTGACCGTTATCCCAAAATTTAAAATATTATAAATAAGGAAACGAATACCCTCCTTATTACCCTCCATTTCCACAACTACTTGGTACAAATCGTGCCTCGATATTTTAGGCAGTTTCAGAGATAATTGCTTGGGTGGTTCACGATGTATATAAAAATCCGGCAATTCTTTGTAAAATTATCTTTCAACAAGTACCTCATAAATAAATGAATTCCCGATTGAAATCTATTTTATTGATAATGGTTAACTATTTGATCTAGAACAAAGATCTGATTTTTAACTACTACATTCTATTTTTCATATAACAAATTTCAAATGCACGCATAAATTGAAATACAATTATGAAGCCTTCATACATGCGAAGCGATAGTTTCATCAGACGCCCAGAAACCTGGGAAAATATTTGTATTTCAAATGCGCTTAGAAATTGAAGGAAAGCTATGCAGCCTCTGACCATGTGAAATGTATCTGTGGTTTTATTATATGCCCAAGTATTCGAGAAAAAACAAAAGTTATGAAATAGTTTCGATTTTGACAGGAAAATATAAATATTTCATTGTATTAATCCGCTAATTCTCATACTGTGGGATGAGAATAAATTATTTTCAGTCTCTGCTTACCACAGCTAATTTAGTGCGATGGCAATGCTCCCCGGACAGTTCCACTCGCCATTAAATATTTGCTATTCACGAGATGCGTAATGGAACAGCATTTTTTATGTTGTTACTGTGTTGATCTCTGCATCTATTATGTTCTTATAATATTCGTGAAGACTTTTGTCAAAATGTTTAGTTTATTGGAGTCCTATACGATAGCATTTTATTTGTTGAGTTTGAGCAGTGTGCATGTTACGTTTTGGAAAACCATTTTCTTCAGCAGCAACGATGCTGCTGAAGGACACTCGTATAATTGAAGACTTTGGGGCAATAACATACTATGCCACTCTATATAAGTTTAGAGAAAAAGGAAAGTAAAGTTTTAGACATTGAGATAAAGAATATTAATTTACATATGAATTACACTGCCATCTTGCGTCAAATCTTGAAAATAAAAACCCAACATATAGATGCATCTATGGGCCGACGAAATACACTAATATCTCAATTTCATCAGAAATGTGGCATAGCATGTTATTGGCGCAAAATCTTCAATTCTCTTTGCTGTTTCGTGAAAACTTGGAAATGGTGTGGATCGCTGGCCTCCCAGAATGCAATCTCCGTGCACTGTGCCTTGGGGAAGGAGACTTGGACTCTCGCCACTCTCGCACCCCTCCCCCCTTCGTCTTCCAGACAAAAGAGGATCGTCCGAGATTCCAAGTCCTCGCGCCAACACACACTGCTTGTTTCACAGGCGGCGGCCTCCCCTTTGTGGAGAGCGGAACAAGTGTCGATTTCATTCCGACCGTCTTCTTTGTCCCCACTTCATAAAGCGAAATGCTTTTGGCGACCGCGTTGATGTTGCGGGATGAAGTTTTCAGACGCAACGGTTTGTGTAAGATTATTTCCAGTGCGTGATGAAATGTAAAGTGAGTAATGTACGAGTTAAAAAAAGGGTTTGAAGTTTCTTCGCCTGATTCATCACCTTTCCTTTTTTTGCTAACCTCATCCTGTTCATTTACACGAATAAAGTCAAGTCGTTTGATTGTCTGAATCTATAATATAATCTCCTACGTCTCCGAGATTTTATCGTTAAGTTTGGACAACTTAAGCAAGATAGATTTTTGGGCTGACAGATTGTTATTACATATGGTTTAAGAATGTGCTGCCAAAAAATAGTTTTCGGATAGGACATTTCCATAACAAAAAACAAATTAACAACGGGACCGAATCGTTGTAAAATGTGGTGCTATTAGGACGACATCTGACGATGCAATTTGGTACTTTCCGCATCCCACAATTCGGTTTCTCAGTTTGAGTGGATGAACAACAATCACTTTTGCCGATTCTCGGTGGTCGAGATCGCTAAAACAGTAGTGTCGTAGCGACCTCGGACCGAAGGATCGCGGGTTCGAGCCCCGTCTCACATATGTTTGTATTTGCGTTTGTCCTTTCACCCCCTATCATCATTGTATCCTATCATCTTCACTTAACATAACTTTAAACCCAATAGTGGTCACTAATGACCTCGATGTTGATGCAGCCTTAAATAACAAAAACGAATCACTCTTGCACATTAGTCAGGAAGTACGTGCTGCGCTGGAGGCACGCCTGGGCATCCCTCACTGTGGAACTCGAGATCTGCGGAGGCAGGATTAATTCTTACTCCTTGTCGCTACGCCCGCTACGGACGTATAACCTTAGGGATAAGAAGAAGGTACGGTAGCTCTATTGTAAAGCCATTGTCAGTCTCAGCTAAATACTCTATCTATTACTTAAACGTTAATCATATTATATGTATTACATACATATTATTCATGTAATAATCTATTACATCAAATTATTAAACTAAAGGGCCCTCCATACATTACGTAACGCAAATTTTGAGTATTTTCAATACCCCCTTACCCCTTGTAACAGGGGTACAATCCTCCCTATCTCTATGTAACGCTGCCTCAGACCCCCTCCCACCCTTTCAGCGTTTCGTAATTTATGGATGACCCCTACAACAAAAAATACTAATTTATTACGAAGAACATACAACAATAAAAATTATTTTGTGAAAATGAATGAGGAAAGGATATAAAATTTAATAAACGACGGGGAATGAATTCGAAAGAGGTGAGATCATGTTCCCAGCTCTCGTGGCAGAGAATTGGGAAGATGCCCATATAGGCGGGCTGCGCGCACGTACGAGCAGTAGACATAATCTTGGATAAACACTCTGTTGGGTTGCGAGTACGCAGTGTGTCCGATCGACAGTAAGAAATACCCGAGGAACTACTAAATTCGATTCATTGATGGGAAGTGGGGACAACCAGTGACACGAACAACAGATATTCCTCAGGCGAGCCATTCAGGATCACCCGAAAATCACTTTATGATCCCCTAGAGGACCGCGTTGAGAACCTGTTACTGAAAATTAAGGAAAGTTTGAAATGAAAAAAAAATTGAAGTTAATATTAAATAAAATGAACAGAGTTCTTTTATTTATTTTAATTAAATTATTAATATGGGAATCCATCATTTTTGATGGGTTACCGCCAGTATTCACACAATCTTCTGCAATGGTGATGAAAATATTTTGCAAGGCTTATTCCTTGTCTCTACTCTAGTGAAATAGTGACCTGCTTCGTTTCCAGAAACACATCAGATGATAAAACTACTTTGAATTTAAAACTACTTTGATTAAAAAACGTATTAAAATATGCTTCGCCAAGTAACACATTTGAATTATAATTATACATTTGAATGTATGATGTAATAATGCGACTATATCTTAAAGAAAACTAATGTTTATCTGCAATAAAACAAAAAAAAATCCGCATTAGAAAAGGGCATTCACACCGTAAAATAGATTATCTATGAAAGAAGAACTTGAGAAGAAAACATACTTTTTAAAAGTTGTTCCTATTAATTAATCTCATATTTATCATTTGGCACTTCTGAATATCAACACAAACAATCCGTTTTTATGTATACACTGTGTGATTAAAAGTTGTCATTGGTTTATGATTGTGTCCTGTTGAAATGTACAACAAATGTGTTTTCACAACCAGATTAAACATCAAATTACTGCTTGCTATTATTTTATGTCTTGCTGTTTATTTCTAATGATGGTTTGGCTGAATATGTGACATTAAGCTACTAACATTTTGGGGTAAACAAGTCTTAACTACAGCAAATGCATTAAACAGTGTCACTCTCAGTAAAATGCGAAAGTTGTTTCTTAACGAACTCCACTCAAGAGAGTTAATTGTATTTTTTGTTGTTGGTTTTTGTGGAACGACAATTCAACGAATTTGGGAAACCTTACTCAAATACAGATGTGTGGAAACTCGTTATTGATACGTTGGTCACTAATGCTAAGCCTGGTAATTATGGGGACTTGGCATATACATTTCGTAAATGTTTTACATTAACTCTCTACGAAAACCATTAGACTTATCACTTCGTAGCCGAATTTACTTGGACCGAAGACAGCAACGATCACCACCCGCTACACGACTCTACACGCGACTGCTTCGACCAGCGCGGGAAGTTCGTAACACCTACTAAACATGGAACTTCATCACGGCGGTTCTCTCACTTCGCGTCGTAATGTCGCCGTATTAGCAACATCAATTTAAACTTATCTCATTTATTACCCGACCGCTGTTGATAATGACTTAAAAGCCGAAACAGGTTTCGGTCCTCATTTAAATAACGTACAGCCACAGGTAGGGTTTTGACGCGCCACTGCGCAAAGATTCAGGCGGGTTGGCGGCGACGGCGGCGGCGGTGGCGGCGGCGGCGGCGGAGGTGGCGGGGCGGGGGGCGGTGCGGGAAGTGGCGAGGGTGGCTGGTCACTGTGGACCGGAATGGGACAATGAACACTGCTAGGGCGTTTCTTATACTGTGTTATTATAACACGACTAGATTGTACATTGTTAATCATACGTAAAATTGGTGATTTGGCAGTAGGCACCAGAAGAGTTGGCTCAGGGATGTCACTGCAGTACCTCTGACCGAGAGGTTTTAGGTTCGATGCTCGACAATGGAAGGATTTTCGATACTAGCTCGTCAGCTAGATCGAAATCAGTCGCTGTATGGAGGAGAATTCTTGCGGCCAGCAGCTCTGATCGGTATTTTTCCTTTTTTTCCAATCAATACCAGGCAAATGCCGGAGTAAATGGGTCATGGACCGCGCGCGATCTTTCCTTCCTCGTCTTTGTCCTATCCTCACCTCTTAACCCCCCCCCCCACACACACACACTTACATACCCCACCACACATGTCGGGAGACCGGTCGGGGACTTAAAGCTTGTCCGGCTTGGGGCGGCGTCCCGTTGGTGGAAGATACCTGGTTGGGAACAAATCCCTTAGCCTACGGTAGGTCGGAGCTGTATACCACCATCCAGTGGGGGAAACCACCCGAGAAAAAAACATGCACTACACACAAAACTAATGACCTTAGCAGTTAACACGCCTTGAATCACGCAATGCCAGTAGGTCCGCCAATAATGTTGTTTACTTGAAAGAAAATATACAAATACTCGGTGAATCTCTGCTATCATATTGCACAAAAGACCGGTAGAAAATTTGCAGTTGAAAACTACTTGTGTCCCTTTACACATTTGAACCCTTCGCCTTTCCATCATGCTACGCCGAGCTATTGGCCATTCGTCCATCAACTCGACAACTCCTTTCCTTTGTGAAACCTCACTCCAAAATCCTCTGGCAATAAATAACCGCTCCCTGTCCTCAGAATGTTAATATTCCGAAACCTTTCGAGTGAGTGGGTATTGACTCCGAGCGAGCCATTAGTCCCGTGAGTATAGTGCAAGTTATATACCATGAGGGGGCACAGTTTACACCAGTTCTGAATATGAGATTCTTTACCAACCTTCACTTCTGATAATTTTCCTCTCCAGATATGTCCCCGAGAGAGATACCACCCGAACCGGGGCCAAAGCTAAGCTCTCAACTGGTCTCTCGACCTGAGTGGTAATAAACTAATATGAATGTGTGTATAGGGAGAGTAAAGGCCACGAAAGAGGAGAGCAACGAAGAGAGAAGAGGAAAGCGAATCACCCACGATCCGTGGCCCGTTTGTTAGCGGAACTGCTCCGTCATTAGCTTGGTATTGATCGCTGAAAAGTGCGGAAAACTACCGATTAGAGCAGTTGGCCGCTAGAATTCTCGTCCAGACAGAGGTCGAATTCGACAGTGTCGAAAATCATCCCCGTCAGGACGCTATTCTCGATCCTCGCGATCAACGATGCTCCAATGTCTTGCGCTGAACGATCGCAGGGTCTTACATACTGCATGGCGACAATGCCCGCTTTCGTACCCGTTCTGGCCCTGTGTGCTGCGGGCGGCGCGGCGGCGCGGGCGGTGGAGACTGCAGGAGGGAGCGCGGGCGCAAGTCATCGATTTGGGCGAGACGAAAGCCGCGGAGCTAATGGAAGGATTTTGTCACACGTGACACGCGACTTTCTGCCGGCGGCGGCCGACAGCGCGCGTGACTGCGCCCACCGCTGCGTGGGGGCGACCCCGGCGACGCCGCGCCGGACAGCTGTGACTTGGCACGCGGACCGAATCCAGTCGTATGGAGGAGAATTCTAGCGGCCGACTGCTCTGTTTGGGAGTTTTTCGAGGTTTCTCCAGGCGAATGCCGGAGCAGTACCCTAGCAAATGGGCGAAGGACCGCGCGCTATCTTTCCTTCCTCCTCCCTGCCCTTTCCTCACCACGTACGTACACACACATGCTTCACACTATCACACCTATCGGGAGATAAGAGCTTGTCCCTGTTGGGGTGGTCCGGACAGCTGTGACTCGGCACATGGGCCGAGTTTTCTCCGCTCGGCCGTGGTTTCTCCGATCAGCACCAGGCGAATACCGGAGCAGTACCCTAGCAAATGGACCAAGGACCGCGCGCAATATTTCCTTCCTCTTCCCTGCCCTTTCTTAACCCCTTACCTACACACACACACACACGAATTACACTATCACATCTGTCGGGAGCTAAGAGGTCGACCAGGCTGGGGCGGTGCCCCGTTCGGGGAAGATAACTAGATAGGGAAAACCCCGTAAGCTGACGTGTAGGTCGACGCCGAATCACGCCATCCGGCGGAGAAGAACACTGCCACGTCTCATTACAACAGCACGCACTACACCGGCAGTACTAATGACCACGATCGTTGAAGCGCGTGGAACTACTAATCAATCTATGTTCTTAGATTCCTACGGTTTTCGCTCCACTCGCGACACCCCACCGATCCTCCTGCACATTGTACCCTTTTGCTGGGAATTAGCCCACAGGCCCGTCTCAGCCAGTTTTCTTTAAGTGCCGATAGACGCTATTGGACCATCTCTGCTATAGTGCGATTTTTAAACTTAGCCCCTCCACCCCAATGGCCACGATGGAATATCACACGGCATTTCGCGTCTTTCTCGGTCCTGTCCTCACATGTACCGTGATCGCAAGCACTGCTTGAAACGGTCGCCATCATGTGATATCTAGCGGCACGACTGAGAAAGACGCGAAATACCGTGACATATTCCATCGTGAAGACGGGCCTCGAGGGTCAAAGTTATAAAAATCGCACTATACATGTTACTGACTTTGAGGGAGGATATGACTGAAGCGGGTGGGAAGGACCGGAGGTTGAGAGGTGATATATAGTAGTTGGAAACACTAAATTGTCAATCAGTTGGCGGGGCACGGGAGGGAGCATGCACGTAAACGTTATTCCGGACTCGTGTCATTTTGATAATCTTTCCTTAATACATTCCTTTTTACAGAAGAAAACAACAGATCTACTCCCGGCAGATCCGGGAATTTGTGATTGGCAGGGTTAATCGGGATTCTTCCGATTCCCCCGGTAACGGGAAAAGAAACAATCACAAAATGAAAGTGATATTGTTTTAATGATGAACTGTAATGTTTGGATCCATAATTTAATAATTTTTCACAAATCTTCGTGACAAAGCCAAATTGAGGCATTTTACAGTCACACATTTTTAAAATTGATATCGCCATATTCCTAAGCGTAGAAAGAAGGAAGGATAATCTAGTGAGATTCTAAGTCAGATGTACAATAATTATTAAATAAAAAGTAAGTAAAATGATTATCCGCCATTCTATTTTGCTTGAAAACAAATCAACGAAATATTACTGTCATTTATATAATCGGTACAGAACACACCAGAGTGTTCCTTATTTTACAAATAAATCATTTTGCCTTCTTGACAGCAGAAAAAAAACAAAGATGGTTTGTAATTTTCTCTTTATGGCACAGTAACTTAGTGGGTAATTCCAAGAGTCGAAGAGTTGTTGTCGAGTCGTGAGGCTATTATCTTTAGTTGCAAATAAATGCACATCTGACGGCCCGCCGTCTAACTACGTTTGCGATGGCGCGGTCGCAGGACGGAGTTCAATTCAGTGCTGACGTAATATACGTACAATTTCTTCAAATCACAAATTTCGTTTTTCGTCGTGTAGATACTTTATTACGCCTTCCAATCACCACTATATGTGCCTTTAGAAGTAATTGTTTGCACTATTTTTAGATTCTTTAAATTAACCTTATTATTTTTCTAGACATTAGTGATTTTTTAGAACAAGTTCCAGTTTTCTTCAGCCGCAAACATTTTTCATGTGAACCACACGAGATCTTAACTATACCGAAGACAATTAAGATGGTTTTCAATAGAACACATCGCATCATTAATTTGTTAATGATAACTGTAATGATTTAGTGAAAAACTTCTACCTCTATTGCAATGTTTCATACTATCATTATGTTATTTTTATACTCGTGAAATTCGAAAGTCACCATCACCATCAACATCACAACTACCATCGACACCACGACCATCACGAGCTTTATTATCATCACTATCTCTAACGTCACGAACACATCAACGTTACATTTTACTGACTGCCAATTTCACACCAGGAAGAAATAAAAAGTTTAAATCAAAATTGAGTACAATGTTGTTGCTTTTTTCAAGTTAAAAACATCACTTATTCTCAGCGATATATAATCTGCTATATCTTCTTTAATGAATTATTTTGACTTCAAAGTATGGGTTTCCAATAATAGACACTTCGTTTCACCACAAAATTATTTACATAATATTCATTCTAAGCCAACAATACATTCTCGTTTTGCTATAAATAAGTTTGCTTTTACTTATAGCTATTCATCCATTTCCCCTGAATGCAAGAAATAAGTGGAAATCGTCCGAAATCTAGTGGAGCCACAATTGCTCTGTCATTTCATTTCAAACAACTTCCCATATCACTTTATTACTACGCGTCCTTCTCACATAAATGCCCTTCTTATGTGACCACGTAATACATTATACTGTTACTGTTACTGTTGGCATCACTGCAGTTACAACATGAAATGTAGCCACAAAAATAGCCGCGAGATACAGAATGGCTCTCGCCAATCCATTAACTCTCCCACACGCACAATCATAATTTAATCATCTTCGTTTGCATTATCATTGACTTCAGTTGGCCAGCATTCCGTCCCAAGTTATCTTCTCTGGAAAAATCTCTTCTCTGGATATCGGGAGGAGGGGGACGTCGCAACAACCATCACCGTTACTTCATCATCCATACTTATTAGTATTTACCTCATGGCCATCATCGCATCTTTGTTGTCATCGTTTGTCTCCTTGGTGGATAATGTGAAATCGAGAATGCGACTCTCAACGTACCATTATCATTATCCTAACCATCCTCTTCATTAGTTCACCATCATTAGCATCATCGTTGACTTTAGTGGCCAGCATTATGTTCTCAGGCGTTCAGACAAAGACATCTCTTCTCTAAAGATTGTGGGATCGATAAGAGTGCTCCCACCAGGTCATCCCATAATCACTGCCGTAAGCCCAAGGGTCAGATCATAATCATCGTCATCATCACCACCACCATCAGGCCCCGCAATCTTTTATCCCCACGGCAATCATCACGTCCTGCGGGGTCGTAGACATCTCTGCGCTGGACACCGTGTGCCTGTCCGCGGGTCCGCTAGCCATCGGGGGCGTAGGCCGGCACGCCCGCACCGCCCCTCCGTGGGAACGTCCACTCCTGCCCCTCCCCTCCCCTCCCCCGCCGTCCACGGCCCCCTCCGCGCTCATTTCACGCTCCCTGTGTGTCTGGAATCGCGGTCAATAAAGCAATTAGCGCCCCTAACAGACAGTGAAATTTAAATTTAAAACGAAGAGCACCCAGGCGGCCGGCGCGGCGGCGGCCCGCGCAAACTGCAGGAGCTGCGCCGCTGACCTGGTTCAACTGGGCGCGCCCGGGGAGGCGGGGGTGGGGAATTGGGGCGGGCGGGCAGCCTAGTTGCACGGGAGGGACTCTTGCCGGCGCAAAGGGCTGCGGACGGCACGGGCCCTCGTCGGGCAGAGGGAGTTGAATTGAAGGAACGAGTTTCAAAAGGTCACATTTCAGCGAACAAAAGGTTTTATAACCCCATTTCTTTAATGAAATGTCAGGTAACTAGAATATGAGGCGCGTTTTTTTAAATGCGAGGAATTTAGTGTATTCAGACTGGTATTTAGTTTCGAAAACATTTTAAATTACGCATTTAAAGACATACGGTTCTCTTTGAAAATAAAGTTTACGTTTGGATGAAAATGAAAAATGCCAGTTTACAGGAAGTGTATAAATCACGCTCTTTTTAATTTAATGTACTTGAAGAAAAATAGCGTTTGAATGTTTAAGTAAATTAAATGAGAGAAAATAAAACTCCATCTACCAATTTCAGCAAATGAATACATTTTAAGTAGCAATTGTGTAAAAAAACACACTAAGAATTTCACACAAATTCAGAATGTTTCCATCACGGTGATTGCAAAAAAAAAAAAGGTTTTTTTTTGATGTCTTAAGTCACTTTTCTCAACTAATTAGATGAGGATTAGACCAGAAAATAATGAATATATTTGTATGAAGCTCATGAGCATTTGATGAATATATTTGCATGTAGCATGAGAGAAAAATCTCAACGCAATTTAAATTTTTGGGGAAGAATGTTTATGGTACAGATTTGTGTTTATAGTTACAAAGCAAATTTAAAGATTTATTACTGTCAGAATTTTTCTCGTAGAAACTAAATGTAATATTAAACATAAGATGAAGTATTGCTTGTAAAGTATTAACGGTTTATATGAAACTCTAGTTTGTTTCTTAAATGCAGATTATCAAGCGTAAAATTAGATCAACTACCTTAACATTAAAGTCTTAATAAAAAGGGGAAAAATAACACGATTTTCTTAGTATGAGAAAAATGCCTGTAGGCGTAATGTGTGCGTAATGTTGTGCGTAATATTATGAATTATCAGTACATTGAGATATGAAGTCTGTGATGACGTGAAATAAAAAAGTATTACATATTATAATACAAGTTGATTCTAGACCCATTTTAAAAATAAAGTTAGAAACAAGGGGGACGTTATTAACAGCATTTTTTAAAGTATGAAAATGCATGGTTCGATTTTACATTTTTCTTAATTGGAGAATCAGATACTGCCAAAGAGATGCCCAGACACATGAATAAAATGTTTTAAGCTGCCAATATTTTTACAGAGTTTTCCGCTCTCATTTTGTGGTTAAAAAATAGATAGCTTAAAGGGACAATATACAGACATTTTACGTCACAGCCAAGTCCCATTTATACAACGGCCATGTTTTCGTAGATGAATGCAGTGTTGATGAGACATTTGAATACTTTTTTATTAAATAAAAAAATTAAGGGAATTTCGGAAGTTTGTCCCGGGAACACCAAATGAAAAGTAAAATTTGAAAGAAAATATGGATTTTAGAAACAAATTATAAAATGCACACCAGTGACGAGGGAAGCTTGTGAGAGAATTGAAAGTAAACATTGTAACAAATTTATGAGCACTTTCATGTTAGTAGCACAAGATCCTGGATCAAATATTACAAAGAAAATGACAACAATAAAATAATGTTTTCCTACGTTCTTTTGTTAATAACGCTGAATCACTGACAATGCGCTTCCCAAGATTAGCCATATCGTAGAGCAACCCGTATAAATTCTTTGATTATTGTTGTGTTGCGTTGTTTTACAAGAAAGTTCTAGTATGATTAAAGTAACTTCGGAAAAAATGACCGACAGATTACACGAAATTATGTTTAAATAGAGATCACAAATAGAACTGTTTTTTTTATAGTTACATTGAATTGAAACGAGTTTTCACTACGTTCGTACTACACTAGATCGATATTTTCTCTCTTTCTTGTCAGAATACAAAACAAGTAGTAGTTTGAAGTTTACCAAGAACACTTCGTCGTTGGATGGCCGGTAGTTTAGAAGGGGACTCATATCTACTCCCATCGTCGCCATCACAAAGGTTCTTTCCCGAAGCAGCCGGCCGTTACTAGCCAACACGTTTATGGCGAAGCGTGGGGAAAGTGGCAGATGTTACAAAAGCGGCCGGGCCATCATAAATGTGTGACGACAATCCCTGCTACGTGTTATACTCGAGTAGCGAACATCTCAAGATGAATGTGGCATAGAAATATCTCACGGCACGCTAGTTTTAGTCGACACCGGTAGGAACAAATCGAAAGCACTCTTCGCGAAAAAGATGTTCACAAGGAAGCTTTCTAAAGTGACTATGCCGCCAAGATGAGAATTTTTTTTCCTATCGCAAAGAAGTGCAAAAATATTATTTCATAGTATTTCTTCAAACTATTAGTAGTTGCACTAAAACATGGTTATTAGTATGTCGAAGATGCAATTATCTAATAAAATTAATTTCCGTCTGAGACGGCTCAGGGTTTCAACTAATATCACTTCAGTGCTTCTGACAGGGAGGTTATAGATTTCCAGCCCTGAGTGTGGCAGGATTTTCGACACTAGATAGGTTGCTAGGTCAAATTCAGCCGCAGTTTAGAAGAAAATGCAGCGGTTGGCTGCTCTAATCGGTAGTATTCTATGGTTTCTCCAGTTAACCCAAGTGAATATCGGAGCAAAAACTTTTAAAACTGGCCACGAACCGTTGGCGATCTTTCCTTGACCTATCGTCACGTCTTTCCTTTCACACGCTCTTAATATTTCATTTACTGCCACACATGTCTAGAGATCAGCCGGAAGCTTAGTTTTTGTTTCGGGCAGGGGTGATCCCATGCTGCTGGGAGATACCTGGATAGGAAAAACCCGCAAGCCGACGTGCGAGTCTGCGCCCGACGTCTTCACTATGTTGGGAAGAACATCGTCACGTCCGGTCATAAGGAGTTCACTACATTCACGGCACTAGTCATTAGGAAGATAATTTTTATGCCCTAAAAAAGTCTTGAAATATGCTTTTAAAAATATTAATTTATGACCTAAAACTCCTAAAATATCCATTTTAATATGCAATTAAAATTAACAATATTTCATTTCCTGTATAAACCTTTTTGATAAAATGCAGAAGAATTTTATATTTGGAATGAAAAGATACACTTTTGTGCAAACATAATATAACCTAGCTTACTTCGAGGGAGAAATAACATAGGCCTACAAAAGAAAACTTTTAGAAATTTGATTGATAATATCATCTGATCTTTATGTTTTTGGTGTGCTGAAACTGAAAGTGAGGTCAGTTTTTCTCTATCACGTACAGATTTTTTCTCAAATCTCAAATTCAATCTTTTAATTAAGTTATAACGACATAAGAAAAAAGAATCGGCTGTCAGGTTTTTATTATTTACAAGTTATTAACAACACCAAATGCATTCTTTTCGTACTGATATAAGCTTGCCAGAGGAAGCAATTATGCATATTTAATTGTAATTTTTGTGAACGTATTCTTTTCTCCTGAAAACTTCGTGTGCGCTTCCGGGAATATGACTCTTCAAGGTGTTTGACGAATGTAGCATCCAGCAATAGACCGCCATCATGTTCACGTTCCATCTCCTTGATGTCCTGATGGAACCTATTCCCTTGTTCTTCACTGACGTTCCCAAAGTTTTCCGGAAAATAGTCCACATGCGAGTGTAAGAAGCGAACCTTCAATCTCATGTGGCATCCTAGTATATGAAAAGCCTTCAGCATGCGTTCCACTATACATCTGTAGTTAGAATCATTTACGTTACCAAGGAACGTGTCATCGACCTCTTTAAAATAATTCCTGGCTTCCCTCTTCCTACTCATCCATGGTCTGAGCAAAATGTGGATCTGAGAAAAGTTTTCTGATGTTTGGGCCTACAAAGATTCCTTCTTTTATATTAGCGTCACTTAAACCAGGAAACAATGGAGCATATGTACATGAAACATTCACTTTCTGTATTGTGACAAAATCTATTATATTTCTTTGCTACTTCTTGATTGTGCACTCTCCACAGATAAAATGGAAGTAGAATCAACTGGTAACGCAATGCCGATGAGTCATTTTTTCGTAATGCACTTTCGAACTTCAGAAAACCTTTTTAATAACTTTAACGCAACTATGACCCAAGTGAATGTATTCACTCCAATTGACACTAGTGGATTGGGAGAATGATCAACAAAACGGGCTCCAAATTCAAACTACGACAAACTCTTTCTAATAAATAAATAAATATAAATAAATTATAAAAAATAAAACGTTTTGTAGATAAATCTCCATTTTAACGAAAAATGCAAAATATGCTCCTAAATTACGCTAATATGCACCAACAGGAAAATTGGTCAAATATTCGCAAATATGCACTAACTTATTGTTCTACATAACATCCAATTCTAACCAAATGCCAAGAAAATTTCACTTAGGTACGCTCTGAAGCGATGGACAAAAATATGCGAAATCACTAGACACCCGCTCCCTACTAATCATCGTGGCAGATAATGCGCCCGGGAATAGGAAATAATAAATAAATCTTACCAAATCACGTTTTAGATGAAGGTCATTAAAATAACATATAGTAATAGACAACTTTGTAGATATCATTTGTATTTAAAAGTTGCATGGTCACCTAAATAAGATTTTGATAACGAGTTTTTACAGAAGTTAGCATTCTCACCAAGCTTTATTAGAAAAGAAATGAATTAACACAGCAAAGCAATATTCAATACTTCCTTCCTAGGCAGAAATAATTTTTTAGCAACGCGCCTTGGTTTTGGTACATTGATAGTATGGTGATGATAAATACAATATTTTGAATTAATATTCTCTTTCAGAAACTTGGAGGTTTTCGTAATGAGTACGTAATGACAGGAATACCTAAAGAACATTTATACATTACGTGAGATTGCTTTGACTTTTTCCCAACAATTCAACCTTTTACAGTATTAAAAACACAGTATGTTATAAATAATGTAAATAAAAATATTATAAATATAATGTATAAAATGCATAATGTGTTATATTATTATGATATAAATGCGTGGTAATTACGATGTAATCATTTTATTTAATTCACTCCTTTTAAAAAAGTATAGGTAATTCCAGGAGGAAAATGACTCAGTTTAGATGAATGATATTTAAATCTGCAGGCAATAATTTATTGTACCACTTTGGATAAAGATTGGTCATGTTAGAAACAATTGCAGAAAATTAAGTTTGGTTTCTAATATTGAGTACTATACTCCATTCTTCGGAAATACCATACAAAACTGGGTTCTTTGAAATTCATTTTACCAGTACCTTGGGCCAAAATATTTGTAGATATCTTTTAAGTAAGAGTCGCAATAAAGAAATAAATTCTTAATTGTTTCTTAAAAATAATTTCATATAAGGCTCTATTTCCAAACTGCTTCAAAACCCAATTCACAACCCCCACTCCTCAGAATCTTTCATTTTGAACCATGTTTCCTCAGGTTTCTCAACCTAAGCACACGCAACAAGCAACCTTAAAATAGCATCATGGGAAATTCCAAGCAATAAACCTTACCAGAGGCTTGCGTTTCAAACGTGTGGGGGTAATCAGATTGTCGGGTGGAGAGTTAGGAGGGGCGAGATCCGCCGGCATCTAAGACCGCGAGAGCGCCGCGAGAAGGGACAAGCCCTTGACAGAGACAAACGCTCGCGCTGCGAGCCGCTGGCGGCGGGGGCGGGGAGGGCAGGGGGAGGGGGAGGGAAGGGGGCGGGGCGGCACGTGGAGGGAGGGGCGGTCAAGCACGGAACGAGTAGACACGAGCGGACAGGGTGTTTTGTGAAGTGGCGCTAAGACAGACATGTTGTGACCATTATGTTTTGTTGAACGCATTGGAGTTTTCGAGGTCCTTCGACAACTACGGTATTTGAGGCCAATGAGTGACGATCTAATGAGATCTTGATAGCAATAATGACAAAGACTGAGAAATGGTGAAATGCGAAAAAACGGAATCGGGAGAATCGCGAGAACGCTGCTGAGAGTTACAGTAGAGCTCAAAGAAACAGCATCACCTAAGAAAATGGGCATTCTGTTTTTTCTATTTTTTACAGATATTTCAAATATAAAGCAAAAATTAGTAGAAGTTGGAAATCATATATTATTATTATGTGGATTACATTGTTTCCAACTCCATTACCTTCATAACCGGGACCGGCGCGCCGCGCCGCGGCGGCGGCGGCAGAAGCGACGTTGGCGACGACGTAGGAGGCGCAGAATGCGCAGCTGGAGCTCGCGGGTTCCGCCCCCGTGGAAATTGATTCGCCCTTTGTAATCTCTCGGCGCGCAACGGGCCGGCTGGAATTCCGTAGCCCGCCCACCCCGCCGCCGTGAGGCCAGATGGTGCGCGGTCGTGTTCCGGAAACGTTAAACTGCACCTGGTGGTTACAGCAAATTGAGGAGTGCTAACTAGTTTTCCTTTGCTCGCGAGTAGCTAGAAGTATCCGAATCAGCTGGCTAACGTACCTTGAAATCCTCCATCTACCTTCTGATTTCAGAGAATCATTACATTTTTCGATTGAATAATGATATCATTGTTTGGCTGATAACATTTCTTTTGGTGTTTTATTTCTTCAAGACCACAAGTCGATAACAATGACAAGAACTTCGTAATGAATGTAGACCAAATCGAATGTTACGTCACGTTGTACTATCCTCAAGAGATACAACTGGTATGAAAGATGCACAATCAAAAGATGTTCGGTGATTACAATAAATAGTAATAAGGGGTCATCCATAAATTACGTAACGTCAAAGGGGGAGGGAGGGAGTGCTGAGGCAGTACAAGGCAGCGTTACGTAAATATAGGGAAGTGCGTTACAAGGGAGCGGGGGTATTGAAAATACTCGAAATTTGCGTTACGTAATTTATGGATGGCCCCTAATTGATATTGCAATGTTTATAAACTTGAAATTGTGTATATGTGTAATTGTGTATATGAACTTGAAAAATGTATGTTAAATAGTAATTCTCAAATATCTCTTCCTTTCCCTCGAGGGATAGACACCGATCGCTTTCAGACTTTTCTCTCGTATAGAATTACCATCAGACCTTTCAAATGATATCTTCTGTTCTGTCAGAACGTCAACAAAAATTCGGTTCTTCACAGACACAAAAGGCCCTATAAAACAAAAGATCTTGCCGATAGGAGGTTGCTTAAAGGAAGTCCGGTGATTACTTGATGTTGACAGACAAGTCACCTGCTATTATCACTAGTCCCGTTAGTATAGTCTGTGTTTTATCCTAGGAGGTGACAGTGTTCCTTCTCGCTAGCTGGTGAGAAGACCTACATGTCGTCTTGCGAGAGAATTCCCGCCTCAAAGTATCTCCCTCAGCGGGACAAAGCGTATATTTTGTGAGCGGGCACAGATACAGTAGTGCTCAAATAAACCGTATCACTCCGCTCACAGCTGTAATCTGTAATATAATCCTGAAAATACACCACTTGATTTGCAAAAATCGAATGGGTTACTCGCGACGTCTCTACAGGGCGGGGCGGATCCAGCCGATCATTTTGAGCATCATAGATGTTTATTAAATAATACACATGTTTATTGTATTGTTTTGTAGTGTATATATGATAATATAAAATATTATCGTTTAAATAATGAGATAATTTTAATATAAATAAATATTTAAATCAATTGCACTATATAAAGGAAGGAAACAAACGAAACCCCTAGGTCTTTTCGGGTGGACACCCGCCCTGGATCCGCCATCACCACTGGAAGAGGTGGCTCAGGGCTTCAACTGATGTCGTTGCTGTGCCCCCGACCGGGAGGTCCTTGGGTTACACTCTCCACGGTTGCAGTATTTTTTGACACTAGCATGGCAGGTAGGTCGAATTCAGTCGCTGTCTGGAGGAGAATTATAGCGGCGGCTTCTCTGATCGGTAGTTTTCCGTGGTTTCTCCGATCAACACCAGACGAATGCCGGAACAATTCCCTAATAGACGAGCCACGGACCGGGCTGCGATCTTTCCTTCCCATTCCTTGTCCTATCTTCACCCCTTACACACACAGTTACACTAACATGCATTACACTACCACACATGCCCGGGAGACAGGTCGGGAGCTTAGAGCTTGTCCCGGCTAGGCGGTGCCCCATATGTGGAGATACCGTTGGTGGAAAACCCCGCTAGCCAACGGTAGTTCGGCGCCGGATTTCTCCATCCAGTGGGGCAAGATAGCCACCACCGTCCGAGCAACAGCATGTACTACACTTACGGGAATAATGTCCTTGTCAGTTGACGCGCCCGGAATCACTATCAATCAATCAATCATCGCCCGTCGTTGCTACGACCGTCACGTGTGCCTCGCCCACATCCACCGACAGCGCCGCTGCCATCTCCGCCGCCTCCGACAACTAAACCACCGCCTTCTACACCCATGCTCACCGCGTCGTCACCGCTGTCTCCACCCCGACTTCCCCAGCCCAGCCATATACCCGCCTCTGCGTTCCCCAACACCCAACTGCGCCATCGACACTGCTGGTTCCGCCTCCTGCTACCAGCATCACAGTCCTCCACCAGCACTCTGATAAGCAATATACAACTGTCCACATTACGTCTCGGAACAAATATAACACATGTAAAGAGTATTAAAGTTTACTGTTTACGCTTTTCTTCTATGATTAGTATCCAAGAGCACTTTAACATATTCATGAAATCTTTATAAGCACGATTTTTGCTCGACTGTAGAAAATAAATATTTAAAAGAAGTCTCAAAGTCGCATTTTCGCACAATAACTGTTTTCCCAAATAACTGTTCGCAGGAGGTTTTGATTGTTGTCATCCTCAGAAGTAATTAAGGAGGGGGAGGGGTAAGGTATCTCAGGGCTCCAATTGCAGAATATCCCCGTAGTAAATAATCTCCCGTTTCTAGATTCGGTTCTTATGCGTTCCTCGTCTCGTTCATAAAGCATGTTTGAAATTTTTTCTTGAACAATGTACATTCAAGTAGTAATTCAATATTAATTTATTTTTCATTGTGTTTTTGTTCTTGTTTCTTTTATTGCATGCTCATATTTCTTTTTCCTTTAACCACATGTTACATTTACATGTTCCTTGATTTGGTGTTGCTCAATTTAAGCGTGCACATCTAAAGCACTACTACATTTCTTGGTACATAATTACCTTCGCGTATAAATAATTCATACTATAATATACCAAACCTTGGATATACAATATTTACGGCAAATATTCGAATATAGGCGCATTATACGGAAAAGATCAAATAGTCGCATGTGGTTGCTAGGGAACCGGTAAATATGGGGTGGATATCATGTAATGCTGGTGCGATAATAGTTAAATGACCGGATGTGAGAGGGTTTCTGGGAAAAACAATGAAAAGATTGTCTCTTGCGAGGAAGAAGGCGTCGTCTCGATCACTCTCTTACGGGATCGCGACGCGAAAGGTTGGCTTAGTTGTAATTGCGTGTGACGAACAGTTTGGAACTTTAGAAATGGGAACTCTAACTTTCATAGCGATGGAATGATAGGACTTTAGTCACAAACTTTAATAAGTCGTGTGATTTGGGGTAAAAACTAAGGGAAGACAGAAGTACGGATATATTAGAATCAGCGCCGTATAGATAGTTTAGTGGAGCTCGAGGCGAATAAGTTCGTGGGTAGGTGCACATCTGATGCACGAGATAGAAGTATTCGCGACAGGGACTTTATTAGTGAATATCGACGATAGGTGTTAGACAAGATAGTAGTAGCAAGAAAGAAGAGCGGAGAACGTGGCGCCCAGAGGACCGTCATCAGAAGATCTACGTGGCGACATCTGAGAAGTGAGCTCTTGGTACTGTAAAACTTGATTAGACATTCAGTAAAAGGTCATGACTAAAATAATTTATGGAAGAAAATCAGTTGAATAAATCAATCTGTTAATGTTTTAATGAATATCAGATCACATTATTAATATGCAATCCTGCATAATCCGTAGCTAGCAATCTTTGCATACACAATAACTTTCAGAGGTTTCTCGTCTTCCGTATGGCGGGCGGATCGAGTGGCCCATGCTGAAACTGGTACGCAAATGGTAGATATTGGCAAATTACGAACCCATTGTATAAATTATTAATAGGCGAGGGCAATCAAATTTTAGACATTCAGTAAAAGAGATTTTTGTTACAATACAATAATTTTCTTAACTTTCAGATATATTTCGCTTGTTAGAAAGCATAATGTTCAAATTATTGTCTAATGGCAATTTCCAGTAGTTTTCTTTGTAAATTAAGTAGCTCTTTAACAATTTCACAATTTTTGCCAACAATAATCCTACTAAATGATGAATTTAATCTCTTCCCTGACACCATAATACACTAATTGATGTCAATTGGTCGCCTGACACCACAATACACTGATTATTACAATAATAACACTCGGGTACAATCGATGCGTTTTCCTATTTTCATTCAAATCCCTCATTTTTTTAATTTATTTATTTCACGTCGCTCCAGAAACTACTTGGTTTATTAACAACCACTATTATTTTAAGAATTAGAAACATTTGAAACGTTTAATATAACGCCCACTGTACACAACATAACCCCATAGAAATAATGAATTGCAATAATTTTCACAATAATTTAAATTAATTTGTCAAAATGTTAAATATATTGAAAAACTCCTTACTATCCTTTGTTTCTTCTGTAGTTCAATTTCACGCCCGCTTGTACAGCCAGGAGGCCATTGCGCCTTCCTCCTCGCACTCATCCGCCCGCGCGGCGGCGGAGGAAGCTTAGGAAGGAACGAGCGAGCGGAGGGCGCGGCGCGGCAGCGGAAATATTTACTGCTACTGCGCGGGGCGAGGAATGGACGGGCGGGCAGGGCGGGACGGGAGGCGGGGCGAAGCGGAATGGGGAGGGGAAGGGTGGAGCGGGGGGACGTGCGGGACGAGGCGGGGCGAGGCGGAGCGAGGTGGGGCAGGGCGGAGAGGAAAGGGACAGGGTGGAGCGAGCGGGGCGGGGAGGGGTGAGGTGGGGCGCCGCGTGGTGGGGCGGGACGGAGAGGGGGGCGGGGAGGAGCGGGGAGGGCGGGGAGGGGAGGGGAGGGGCGGGGAGGGGCAGGGCGAAGCGGGAGGGACGGGTGGGGGAGGGGGAGGGGCAGGCGGGACGGGGTGGGGCGGGCTGGGCAGGCGGGGCGGGACGTGACGGACAGAGGAGGGAGTAGAGGGGAGGGGTAGGGCGGAGCGGCGGGAGGTTGGGGGAGGAGACGGGGCAGGCGAGACGGGGCGGGGCGGGCTGGGCGTGCAGGGCGTGACAGAGAGGGGAGGGGGTAGGGCGGAGCGGGCGGGGCGGGTGGGGGAGGGGGCGGGGCAGGCGGGGTGGGGTGGGCGGGGCAAGGGTGGACGAGGGCGGCGCCAAAGGAGTGTTTTTGCGCGGGGGCGTCCGATAATTACGGAGATAACCCCGAGCTCCGCGGCAGCGTCCGCATAAACCTTTTACAAATGGACCGCGGAGATGGGCGACCGATTGCGGACTGGGTGGGAAAAGGGGAGTAGTGGTGTGTGGTGAGGATCGGCGGGGAATAGTGGGGACCAGTAACGGCTGGATGGGGAAGCGCGGAATGGCGGAAAGTGGCGGGGATTGGCGGGGAGTGTCGGGGAGCAATGGCGAATTTTGAAATGTTGGCGAATGAAGGGTTGTGATTTGAAGAGGAAATGGTATGAAGAGGGTACAGCGGAGAATAGTGGTGAATGGAGAAAAGTGGTAAGGTATGGCGGGGCGGATGCGAGTAATGGGGAATGACGAGGAATGGTGAGGAATGGTGGGGAGTAGTAATAAATGGAGAGGGATGATAAGGAATTGCAGGAAAACTGAATGGTGGGGTTGGTGATGAATACAGACAAATGGTGCGGAATGGCGAGAGAGAGAAGGCAAACAAAGAAGTATGGAAAGGAAGTGAAGAATTTGTAATTATGCTATTACTGTCAGCAAAAATCAAGTAGATATGTCGTACGCAGAACCCGGAAGTAATTTGGTAAACGAAAGAAATCACGGATAATGATACAAAATAATGAATATAAGGAGACAAAATGTGTTAAAGTATCTGTCCAGTAGGGAAAATGTGTGCGATGTTGGGTTAGTAAAGGAAGGTCAGTGAAGAGTATAGATTTTTGCGAGACTGAATGGCTCTGAGATTATGCGCATTATTTTGGGAAAGACATGTAAGCACGAGACATGAAACGGGTGTTTTTGAAAATTACATGGTATGTAAATTACGTCATAAGTAAAATAATAATAGTAATGGAGGCAAAATGGTTATAAATGTACCTTATTTATGACCAGATAGCGGATGAATCAAATAGACTTCAATCATTCTTACAATAACATATTTTCTGTATTCGTGTTACACGTTAGTTATATACGATTCGAGAGCTTTGGACAGCAAGAAGGTAAGCCACAGTAACACTTTGGCTATTACTGAATAATAATAATAATAATAATAATAATAATAATAATAATAATAATAATAATAATAATAATAATAATAATATATCGATTTTGGTCGAAGTGTGTCTCATTTCGTTACTCACATTAGCCCTTCATAAAATATGAACAGGCAATGTAGAATGAAGCTAAGACATACACATAGTTTCCCCAAATCGATGTATTAACTTTTACAAATAACTGAAGCTTTGCTATGGTTAATGTGGCTTATTACGGTACAGCACCTAAAACTTTCAATTGTGAAAGTTATCGTTTGTTATATTGTAAGTTTCATCACAAAATAATTTTTATACCAGTGCTTGGGAAACATTGACATACCAAAAGAGAAGACGCGTGGCATACCTAAATTTTTCCTCGCCTTAGGTTGGAAAAATACTTGTTTTATCTGGAAGAATTTTCAACAGTGAGCTTCTTAAAAACAAATTTCTCAAAATTAATTAACAATAGAGAATATTTTTGTAAAATTAGATATTTAAATACTTTCTCAGTAAACAGGACGGTTTAATTTTCTTTCCCATATTATTCTTTTTGAAAATACTGTTTTATCACAGAACATATATTCATTTATGCGCACGTACATCCATTCATTCATTCATTTATTCATTCTGAAATCGATCCATAATACATGGTAAAAACAATTCGAGTATCCATCAAGGAGATCATTAAAATGATACAAGGGTGTACATTTTTCAATACGCAGCTACACATAATTGGTTTCAAAAAAGAACCCCCCCCCCAAAAAAAAACCAAAAAAATTGAACTTACATATCAAGACATAGCATTCACAATGTAGCAATCGAGCGCACGATGACACTGCAATCTCTCCGCATATGGCTGCCTTCAACTGTAAAGAAGGAAGCTTTCTTTGAGCATCGCTCATCACCTCCCAATGCCCAGCGCGTAACAGCGCAAGCACCACAATTACACGACCGACTCAACCTTCTAATCGACCATTCATTCCTCCATGCAGTCGCACAATGAACCGCTTCGAGATAAGGTGGCGGCCGCGAGCCCGGGACGACGTGCGTCGGCGTGCGCGCGCGGAAGGCAGCAAGAAGTTCATTGTTTGCGGCGCCAGCACCCACCCCGCGCGACCTGCCGTCGGCGTCATTAAAAGTAACTGACGTGGGAAGGAAGTGACGTCAGCGCAAACGCCACCAGGGGGGACCCCGCGCGCGCCTCCAACGCTTGCGGGACCCGCGGCGCAAAAACGAGGAGCGGCCGTGACGGAACGATACGGACGGCGAGGTTTTGCTCGAGTCACATCCCCCCGGACGTTGGAGGCTGTGTGGCTGTAGATGACAATTTCCTTTGTTTTTTTTTTTTGCTAAAAAGCCGTTATATTTTTTAACGTATCGGTGGTTTAATATTGAACATTTGTTTTAGGCAAGCATTGGATTCATAATATAACAAACACATGAAGGCCCAATGTTTTTTATTTACAATCACTTTTTAATTACTTTATTCAACCACACATTGTTACGTTTCGGAGAGAAATATTATCTCCATCTTCAGAGAACTGAAAATTGCACATGTTTACATTATGTTATAGTACTTGATTTATTACATAAGTATTATCATCACCGATATACATACATATTCATTATATTTATAGTTAACACTTGTCACCACCCACTCGTCCGTTATATTAACGCAACTGAACATTTATAGTTGATTGTCAGCGGTGATGTACATCGTCTACAAATCTAAAATAAAATAACATAAACTGACATTTTTTTTTTCGAAAAGCATTAGTTTCATTCTTCCTTTCTATCTCGCCATTACTTATATGCTTGCTGTTTGGGGTCAGGTTTGATCCGCCAGATTTTGCACCACTGTTTACGAGTATTGCTACATTGTTTACATGCACGGATCTTATTTAGAATAATTAAATGAGAAATACTGCTGTTTGGATACTTTATTTAGTATATCGTGCTAAACGACACTGAATAATATTATTTCCAGATTAACGTTCTAGCATATCCTAATAACTATATAGTTTATATACGTATCTGACCACCATGAGAATGTTTGAAACAGGGCTACTAAAACGTAATAGACAATTATGTCAGATTATCATTAAGAAACTACAGTGCAATATTAAAAAAGGGGAAAAGCTACGTTATTGGAATGTTTTCTTATAGTTTAATTCCAACTAATCAGGCTTAGAAAACTGAAAAGATTACATCTAAAACGACATAAAGAGCATATCTAAAAGGAGACGTTCATGTGAATAATTTTCAGAATGTAGCAAAACATTCTTTGCACCTGGGATCATAAATGATTTCTTGCAGTCTTAGAGGTAGTATTATAACAATTGTCAGAACATTCTACATTGCATCTCTTGTATTCGAATGACGATACCACGCTCTCTACTTCACTCATTCCTTCCAGGATTTTTCTTGAAAACAAGTGACAATTAAACAACAGTACCAATGAAACATTAAATAATAGTGCCAACAAAAGTGACATTAAAACAGCATGAAACAAAACAAAATGTATTCTTAAATGTTATTCTTAGGTCGATTGATACACTATTTACCATATTGAAGAAATTATAACTCATATTTATGGTTTCTAAGGTCCCGTTTTCGCTCCCTCAAAGGAAGAAGTAAAGGCAAAAATTCTCAAGTCTAGTCCTCCCTTTTAGCGTTCCCAGGCTTTAAGGTCCCGTTATTGCCCCCTAAAAGGGGGAAGTAGAGGCTAAAATTCCAGAGTCAGATCCTCCCTTTCAGCGTTCCTAGGTTTCAAGGTGCCGATTTCGACCCCTAAAAGGGAGAAGTAGAGGCTAAAATTCCCAAACCTAGTCCTCCCTTTCAGCGTTCCCAGACTTTAAGGTCCCGATTTCGACCCCTAAAAGGCTAATATTCCCAAGCCTAGTCCTCCCTTTGAGCGTTCCCAGGCTTTATCGTCCCGTTTTCGACCCCTAAAGTAGGAATAGAGGCTAAAATCCCCAAGTCTAGTCTTCCCTTTCATCGTTTCCAGGCTTTAAGGTCCCGATTTCGACCCCTAAAAGGGAGAAGTAAAGGCTAAAACTCCAGAGTCAAGTCCTCCCTTTCAGCGTTCTCAGACTTTAAGGTCCCATTCTCGACCCCTAATAGGAAGTAGAAGCTAAAATTCCTAAGTCTAGTCCTCCCTTTCAGCGTTCCCAGGCGGCGCTCGAAACCCGTCCTCTCGAAGCAAAACCACCTCGAACTACTTGTCCGTGAAATGCGCGCGGCCTGTCACCCGGCCGATTGATCTGCTGCTGCAGGCGGCTATCTGCGACTCGCGGACGAGCGACCTCGGCTGAAGACGTCGCGTCGCGCGCCAGAGCAGCCCAGGCGTCTCCGAATGCCGCCGCGCACCGACCTCGCGCAGGCGACGTCAACTCGAGCGGAACGTCGTCGTCCGTCTTTCGTCCCGCTTAATGCCATTCTTCGGCCGCGATCCGCGTCTCAAAGGAGCCCCATTGCACACTAATCACCGTGTGACTTGAATGACACATCTCGGCGTTGTGTGGCAGTTAACAAGCCAATTCCGGTGGGTTAATAAAAGTGATATTTCACGATTGTGATTGCGCGGTTTGGTTCGCAGAAGATAAAGCACTCAAAGGGTGAACGTAAGGTAGTTATGGACTTAACAATGACCGCCTTCAATAAAGGAAGAGTAAGATCACATTTTTATATTACAGCTAGTTCCGTATATTTTAGATTTTTAGAAGCAAAAAGGAAACGATTGATCTTTTCACATAAACATGTTGCAAAAATTATTTATTATACGAACTAAAATATAATGTGCGTGTGTGAGATCGCGCATATATCAGTACTTAGTCCGTGATTGTAAGAAAATTAATATATGATAATACTTACCTTCTGATGAACAATGTTATATTATGGAATAGTATGGAAATGCAGTATACCAAGTTTCTGTGGCAAAATATAGTAAATAAGTGTCCTGAAATGGCTTTATCATAAACTTCTTCAGGGCCGTCTCAGAATGTCCCTCAAAACGTGAATCAAAGTTTGTTGTGACAATTTATAATTGTTTTTCGTGTTTAAAAATGTAAGTTTATAAAGTTAACGATCCTGTTTATTCTTTATTAGATGTGATCTTTCTACATTAAAACTGAATGTAATGTGTACCCACATACTAGCAGTTTTTTTTCAGGTAGTAGTAGTATTTCAGTTCACCACTCCCCTAGATTACAAAGACGTCGTCTGTTGCCGGACGCAACTATTGCCGGAAGTTACCCCCTTCCCCTCACTCTCCGTTTGTCAATCTCTAGGTACCTTCATTGAGTGACTAGCCACTGAAATGCACGTAACTCTGTGCGCGTGTCAATTACCGATGTACCATATCCAGTGTACGCGAACACGCGTCGTGTAGTACGTAGTACACTACACCTTCGTAATTACTTCGCTTTTTTGGCGCTTTATTGCCTAGTATTGTGGATAATGAATAAGAAAACGAATAAAGAATAACTTGTAGCTTTTAAGCGTTCTGAATATTTAGCAATCATAATGAGACGACGGCGGTCATAACAAATATCGCACGATGAGGTACTAATGCGGACTCTTCTCAAAAGCCACATATGCACAGCACCAAGCAAGTGTGTGCTTGGAGAGTTATTTAGGTGTATGTATAAAAACTTTTAAAATGTATTTTATAACTCCATATCATACATGTTAAATCCATTCAATTTAGTGTTTCATTGTAAAAATGAGTTTTCCTTTATTTTTACCCAAAGTAGTCTGTCAGACTACGCCTTGGTAATAACGTTTGGTTCAGGTCGCCTTTGTAATCTAAGGTTAATAAATGACGGGCAATTTTTAGAAATGAAAAATCAATAAGCATACTTCTCTTCCAAATACAAACAATGGCAACTAATATGTCAGAAACGTGCAGACGTTTTGTTGTCAAGATTTTCCTTTACATTGACCACAACGATTACAGTGATTAGGCAGGTCCATGGCTTTTTCCTTGAACTTTATAATGCAGCGACGCGAACCTGACTCGGAACACAGATACTTTTATTCTGCCAAAAAATTGTTAGATCGTACGTACGAATTAGTTTGAGTTCGTAGGCTTCCGCGGCCGGAGTCATTGCGATTTAGCTCAGAAGAAGGCCACAGCAAGATAGCCGAAACGTCAGATCCATCGACTCAGACGCGGCTCATCCCGGGCAGCCAGGAATACAATACTACGAACGTGGTATAAGATATATAGGTAGGTCAACTACCCGCCTGTCGAGCAAATTTTCTGAAGCCAGTTTGAGGCTAGTTCCTGGCTTGTCCGTACGGTGCGCACGATAAGTTTGGGTCACGGTGTAAGATATACATCTTAAGATGACATCTTAAACTGCGGTTATTACACAGTGTTATATAATATTTCCTAACCATTTTCGTAACTGTTCGCTTTGGACTTTACCCATTTCACCGCGAAGCGACAATCGATGACTTGAAATAAGTAATCAGCTGGCCACACAGCTGTCGAATGGATCACGACCAATCACGACCTTGCCAAATGAGACCAAAAGATTGCAGCGCTTGTGCGCGAGAACTGTGAGAACTAGCCTCACATAAGCTTCAGTTTCAGACTGGGAGTGAACACACCTATATATCATACTCCGTGCTACGAATTAGTATGTTCGCATTCACCAAACCGTTTCCAGAATCTCAGCGAATTTGCGTTGTCCCTCTCAGAATTCACAACACAGCCGTCGTAACAGTCGTATCCCTCCCACCGCCATCCCACGCGCGCGGACGCCCCGGCGCCCGTCACCGGCGGCCGTCTTGTATGCTAATTGCCGCCGTAATGACGCCTCGCTAAACGCCCCAAAGCCGGCGTCCCGCCAGGGCGGGCCGAGGGGCAGGGGCCGAGGCGGAGGCGGGCCGGTCTGGACGGAACAATAAAGCAATCGCAGCCCCTGGGCGAGGCTCGCCCTCCGCCGCGCGCATTTAAAATTCGCATTCCGCAGGGGCGACGAGGCGAACGCCGCCGCCGCCGCCGCCACGCACGGCCACGCACGGCCGACCGCACGCCACCTGCTGCGCCGCCGCCGCCGACCATCCAGTGCAGCGCCCGTTTCCACCTTCCACCTCCCGCCACCCAGTCACTGTCTGGCAGTCCCCGTTTCCCCACCGACATTCCCGCCTCCTTCACCGCCCACATCCCGCCTTCTCCCGACATTGCACAAACTTCTTCATTGCATCACAGCTTCCGTCTTCTCGCCGACAATCCCATCTCTTCCACCTCCCACCACCTTCCGCCCCCCCCGCCACCCCCCACCACCGCTCACTGCCTCACAGTCCCTGTCTCTCCACCGACAATGCAGCACAGCTTCTGTCTCCCCATCGACATTCCTGCCTCTTTCACCTCACGCCACCCTCTCACTGCCTGTCAGTCCCCGTCTCTCCACTGACAGTGCAGCACAGCTTCCGTCTCCCCACCGACATTCCCACCTCTTTCACCGCCCACATCCCGCCTTCTCCCGACATTGCACAAACTTCTTCATTGCATCACAGCTTCCGTCTTCTCGCCGACAATCCCATCTCTTCCACCTCCCACCACCTTCCGCCCCCCCCCGCCACCCCCCACCACCGCTCACTGCCTCACAGTCCCTGTCTCTCCACTGACAATGCAGCACAGCTTCTGTCTCCCCATCGACATTCCTGCCTCTTTCACCTCACGCCACCCTCTCACTGCCTGTCAGTCCCCGTCTCTCCACTGACAGTGCAGCACAGCTTCCGTCTCCCCACCGACATTCCCACCTCTTTCAACCGCCCACATCCCGCCTTCTCCCGACATTGCACAAACTTCTTCATTGCATCACAGCTTCCGTCTTCTCGCCGACAATCCCATCTCTTCCACCTCCCACCACCTTCCGCCCCCCCCGCCACCCCCCACCACCGCTCACTGCCTCACAGTCCCTGTCTCTCCACGACAATGCAGCACAGCTTCTGTCTCCCCATCGACATTCCTGCCTCTTTCACCTCACGCCACCCTCTCACTGCCTGTCAGTCCCCGTCTCTCCACTGACAGTGCAGCACAGCTTCCGTCTCCCCACCGACATTCCCACCTCTTTCACCGTCCACATCCCACCTCCTCCCGACATTGCATCCTTCTCCTCGTCGACATTCCCGTCTCTTTCACCTCCCTCCACCTTGTCACTGCCTCACAGTCCCTGTCTCTCCACCGAAAATGCAGCACAGCTTCTGTCTCCCCAGCAACATTCCTGCCTCTTTCACCTCCCGCCACCTTGTCACTGCCTGACAGTCTCCGTCTCCCCACTGACAGTGCAGCACAGCTTCCGTCTCCCCACCGACATTGCCGACTCTCCCACCACCACCCTCCCGCCTGTCACCGGCACTGCACCATAGCCTCCATCTTCTCGCCACCATCCCCGCATCATCATCCTCCCGCCCCTCCCCCAATACTGCACCACAGCCTCTGTCTCCCTACCGACATTCCCAACCTCTTTCACCGCCCACATCCCGCCTCCTCCCGACATTGCATCACACCTTTCGTCTCCTCGCCAACATTGCCGCCTCTTCAACCAACGCCCTCCCGCCTGCCCCCGACCTCAGGCTGCATCTGCTCTCTGCCATCCTTGCAAAATCCTCAACCCGCCATTCCCCTTAGTGCATCACAGCCTCCGTCTCCTCGTAGGCATTGACACCTCTTCCACTATCTACCTCCCGCCAGTCTCGACACTACACCACAGCCTGCACCTTCTCGCTGCCATCTCTGCCACATCGCACCTTCTCCCGACTCTGCACCAAAGCCTTTGTCTCTTGACATTGCCACCTCTTCCATCACCCACCTCCCGCCACCTCCTTCCGATACTGCACCTTAGCCTCCGTCTCCTCTCTGCCATCTCCGCTTCTTCCACCTCCCATCGATTGCGGTGGCTCAGCGTAGCTACTGTTGCCACTGCAGTGTCACTGACGGGGAAATAGTAAGGTTCGCATCTCAACGGTTGGTGGCAGATTTTCGACACTAGCTAGATAACAGCTGGGTAAATTCCGCTATTGTCTGGAGGAGTAGTCTAGCGGTTGGCTGATCTTATCAGTGGTTTTCTATGGTATTATTGACCAAAAGTAGGCAAATGTGGGAGCAGAACCTTAACAAATGCGCACATCTTTCTTTCGTAATCATTAACTCCTCTTCTTACTCACTCACACCCCTTACAAATACGTGCATAACTCTACCGCACATACCGGGAGACCAGTTATAGGTTCGGAGTCTGTTGCAGCCCGGGTAGTGCCCCGCTGGAAGACATTCCAGGAAGGTAAATCCCCGCAACGCGACGGCTACATCGGAGTCGGATCTCACGTCCAGGGAGAAACCTGCCACTTACCGGATGTACCATGCACTATGCTTCCAGGACATACGACCATTGCAGTTGAAACACGAAATAATCAATCCATCCATCCCCCACACACATACATACATCTCATTTACGCCCTTACCTATGGCCGGCTTTACTATCTCTGTCGTCACCAACACTGCTGTTGTTTCTGTTGCTTACGTTGTTTCCGCTGTCTCCATCTCTTCTATCACGTCCTCTGTTGTTTTTTCTGGTGCAGTCAATTAACCACTTTACAGAACAGTTACAGATAATTCAGGCCCGGATGTTTATGACCTAAAGATGTTAGGAATATGCATTTATGACCTAAAAAATATGAAAATATGGTCACAAACATGACTTAAAAAGTTTTTGGTTGCATTTTCGAAACTTTCAAAATCTTTACGTTGTTTAAATAACCATTATAATGAAGATATACTTTTAAAGTCTAGCACATTTACAATTATCACATCTTTTTTGACACCTCGTGAAGACAATTCTACTTGCAAAAGTTATTAAATAAATTTAAACAAGCGGTTGACTTTGGCACAAAACCTGACAAAACTTAACTAATACTTCCTTCGCATCTGGTGATTTTTACGCCTTCTTTTTCTCCGTCTATATAGCTTACACTCCTAGTTCACATGAAAATTGCATAATTTTAGTAATTATAAATAAAAACATTCCTTCCTTACATTTTCCATGGAAATAATGCAAATAAAAAATATACGACATGTCATAATCATCGGGGCCCTACAGATAATTTTAGACGTGGTCTATATGTTACCCTCAAATTATTACAAATAGGGAGGGTCTGGGATCCTCCGTCCTCTGTACCGCATCGAGCATCTCTGCTGCCTCCTCGACCTCCGCCGCTCGCCGCACCGCCACCTGCACCTTATTTATTTGTTCAAAAACAGTAAAAACTGTATATGACGTGTGGGGAAAGTGATTATCTGCGCACATTTTCTTGAGGCCCAGAATTTACAAAAAAGCAAGCAACATTTGAAAAACTAGAAACAAGAATTTAGAAAATTATTATTATTTTAGAAAATAAAAATTTGAAACATGTTTGTTCCCGAGTTATAGAAAATCAATTTCAACGGTAAATGAACTGATTTGATTTTTCTGCATTACAAAGTAGTAATGGACATCAATTGTACTCCAACCATTACAAGCAAAAGGAGTGCTCAACAAAACGTGTGCACAGTGAAGCTACATTTAAATCCAGAAGCAAAACAAGGGGCCATCTCAGCATTTGCTCAATAGATCAGGGAAACTGGGCAAAAACGTGATCGAGATGGGAGTCATTGACCCGGAAGCTGAAGTGCATTACTTGCTATAGGCGTATTAAATATTTTTTTAAAAAAATGTATACAATACAAACGTAAACTAATTCATTATATATCATTGTTTTGTTAAAATAAATTTTCTTTTTCTTTTTGACGATCAGTACAGTCTCTAATTTTTTTTTTCAATTTTCAAAGAAAATTGCTAAGAAAATGTTCAAAGAAAATTGCTTCTTTGCTATCTGGGCCGTTACCACGGCCCGCTCCATCTCCGTCTCCATCGCCTCCGTTTCCATTCTGCCTCCGGCTGCAGCAGCGTCGGCGGCAGGTTTTTGGACACTAGCTTGTCAGCTAGGTCGAATTCAGTCGCTGTCTGGAGGAGAATTCTAGCGGCCGGCTGCTCTGATCGGTAGTTTTCCGTGGTTTCTTCCGATCAACACCAGACGAATGCCGGAGCAGTACCCTAACAAACTTGCCACGGACCGCGCGCGATTTTTCCTTCCTCTTCCTTGTCCTATCCTCTCCTCTTACACACAAACTTACACTAACACACACGACACTACCACACACGCCGGGAGACCGGTCGGGAGCTTACAGCTTGTCTCGGCTGGGGTGGTGCCCCGCTGGTGGGAGATAGCTGGTTCACGTTGACGTTGTTGTTGTCTTGTCGCTCTAAAGATAGCGCTGGTTATCGAATTGCTTTGATTGACCTCAGTGAGAGTGCCATTTCATATGACTCAGAATCAGGAAATACTTTATTGCTAAAATGTATCCTTACATTCACGTGATTTATTTATCGCGCGGTCTCTTAAATAGTTCGAAAGAGAAAGTGGTGTCCTATATGCATTGTTAACCCCCGCGTAGCTATTTTGTCTTTTTCCATTTTTTAAATTTTAATATGGAGATCACAGTCAATTGGCAATCTTTTATCCCCAAATATTTTGTGTTTCTCCATTTAATTTCATTACTAATTTCACAATTGTGTAATGTGAACAATCAGCTATTAAATGTGTGAAAATCTAGGGCGGCTCTCTACTCATTCAGGAGGTTGCCGTTGTGCCCAATTACACGAAGGCTGAGAGATGCAGACTCTTTCAGTATAGTAGGTGTTTTCACAGGTGGCTGCGACGTGAGTGAATGAATATTGATTTCAGGTACAAGTCCTGCGGTAATCAGTCCTGGAAATGCAGTGCATGATATATCCCGAGGCATGGCCGTGGAATCTTCCTGCTGGAGTGTGAGTTCTGGCAGGAAGTCAACGTACGTTTGTTGCGGTTTTCCCCTCGAGGAAACTTCCCCAATATTCTGACATATGTGTTAAGTGTAGTGCATGCAAGGAGTAAGAATGAGTAAGGGGAGAGGAAGCACCAAGGATGAGAAATGGAAAATCATGCGCAGTTGGTGGTCCATTTGGTGGGGTACTACTCAGAAATTAACATGTTATTGATTGGCGATGCCAAGGAAAACTATCTACCAGAGCAGCCAATAGCTCGAACTCTCCTCTTCACAGCGGCTGAATTCGACCTAACTATGCAGCTGGAATCAAACATACGCCACCGTCGGGACTTGTTGCGAGAGGTTCGTTTTCTCAAGCCACCACATATCCAAAATGAACATCACTTCATCCACAATCATCAATCTATCATACTTATATACCTTTAAAGATCGCCTCACTATTTCTTGTGTAGCGAAAGGTAATGGAAAGCAACCACTATTGTTTGTGACCACGAAAAGTGGATATAGTTAGGTGCAAGAATTCTCCTCTGTATGCCAGCTCACCAACCTTCGGGTTGAGGAGATTCATCGTAAATTACAATAACCAAATCAATTTATTTTGAAGTACGAGTACATTTATATTGTTAACATCTGAATGGCAACATGCTATGATTTAGGTGTTTAAGTTGACAAAAATACGAACGGCATAAATATAAGAAGAGGAAAGAGCCAACTTGAAAAGGAGTAGAGAAAGAGAAAGAGAGAGAGAGAGAAGAAGAGCAGATTAAGATGAAAAGAAAGATGCAGGAGAAGATCATGATATAAAAATAACAGAAACAGATGCTTAAAACCTTGCCAGCTTAAATGTATAAGTCTTGATGTTCGTCTATTGTGAAGTGTTGGGGAAGTAAGCAGTTAATTTGATAGGAAATATCTTGCAACGTCAAATACAAACAATAAAATTCCAGCCACAAATACTAACATTTGTAATGTTCGAATGGCTTTATTGTCCAGTGAGTAAGAGAGAGGTGAAGAGCCACTGATTTCCATGAACCGCCACTTCCGCACGTGCCAAAAACGCGGCGGCGGCGGCGGCGCGAGATAACAAGAGAAGGCTGTTTCCAGTTCCCGTTCGCATTCGCGCTCCCTCCGCCCCCGCCCGGGGGCAGATACCCCGGAAGCAACTCCATTACCCGCCGCGCGCGGCGCCAGGGGAGCGCCGGGGGCGGAGCGCGCGAGGCGACCTCTTCCCCTGAGCCTCATCGCTCGGCAGCCGCCGTCAATGGGCGCGATTCCATCACGCGAACCCGCTCCCCCCCTCCCGTTCGCCGCTTCCGCCGCAGCCGATGACTTCCGAGGCGGGAGGGGGAGCAGGGGGACTCGCTGAGGGGGTGACTCAGGCCCCCACCCCACGCCCCGCTTCATCCTTCCGCCGCGCCGCCGTGACGCCGTGATTCTTCGTGCTTCGGTGCGATGGTATCACGAATACGGAAACTATACTGCGATTTTCGTAACTTTGACCCTGACAGAAATCAGCTGTTCACGATTTCATCCAATCGGGAGCTTGAACGTCACCATAGTGACGTCACTGTCGCGAAATATAAGCTCCTGATTGGATGGCAGCAAAACAGCTGATTCCTGTCAGGGACAAAGTTACAAAAATCGCAATATAGTTTACAGTAGAATTCGATTATAGTGAACTCGGATATAATGAATCTCGGTTATAGTGAACTTAAATCATTGTTGCCGTTTCTACTTTACAAATAAGCTTAAGGGGAGAAATAAGGCCCTATAACAGCAATGTTAATTTACTCGAATTTGTGGCCCATTTTCTACGAAACTATTAAAGATAGGGATGTGAAATATTAGCAGATTTTTATTGTTATATTGTACATCCACTGAACAATATAACAATTATACCAATTGCGTTATTAGTGTTTTTTATAAAATTATTTTGTAAGTACGACTTTTTAACACATTTTTCTAACTAAATTATTTTTTTTATTTCAAAAAGTATGATGAGAAATCTGCCGCTCACTGCGCATTCTCATTTCTTCTTTCATCCATGTCTTGGAAGTCTTTCACTGTATTGACACCTGATACAATACCTAATTGTTGCAGTATTTTAATTCTTCCAGAATTTTCATCACAATGATATTACTGTATCACAAATTCCCAATTTCAGTGTTTTAATCCTCACAAATATATTTTTAAGTAGCCTTGTCAAAATTAAATTGTTAAAGGACTCGTTATAATAAACACTCTAGAAAGAAACCCAATGCCACTCAAACAGATCTGGCAGTGCATCCAACATCAGTATTGAAATGTCCTAAATGCGTGTTTAAAAACCACAACCTTCTAAATTAGTTAGTTATTGAGTTATGGCGTTTTGAACAAACAGCTGTAGTCATGGAGAGACATGTGACAGCTGCAGATCTAACAACAATGGCATAAAGAGCACACTAACAATTCGATTTCAACAATGCAAGATATATCAATTTATTACGAAAACATGAAGGTTTTTAATGAGTCTAAAAAATAAAAATGTGAAAATTCTCAGATTTTTGCTTTGTTACCCTTAAGAAGTTTCGATTATAGTGAACCTGAACCTCCGTTATAGTTCGCATTTTTTAGAGGGCAGTAAAGATGAAATTTGAAATACTATTTTTCATATCTGAAACCATATCTGCAAGTGAACAGACTGATATCAGTAGAAAAACCCTGGATATGATCATTGTATTAGTATATGTGCAAGATTATGCTATGACGTGAAAATCAAAAAACATTGTAAGTATAATTAGTTTTACGCTAAATGTGAACGTTTGATGAAGACATGTTGGTGGAATTGCCTTGTTAAAACGTTCCTCAGCATTCCATAGCACCGTCGCGCCGTGACATTATTCTCCGCTCCGATGCTCCAGCACTACACGCACTCAGTAATGTGTTTTATTTGCATATTCCTTCCTGTATATCGTCCTATTAAAATCACATTTGCATTTGAAAAGAATCACGTGAAAGGATCGTTGTAGGAGAGCAGGTATAAAATTAGGTTTTATGAAAGGCTAGTACCAACAGAGAAATCCAAATGAGGATAATTGAGTGATCGTAGGATTAAAAATGATGTTTGTGCACGACATACCGAAAGAGAAAACTCAAAATGCCAACAGAATATGTGGAGGGTTAAATATGAGATTTTTACTTAACCTGAATCAAGATAATTTGTTGTGATGACCAGTGAGTGAAAGCTTAAATACATCCTCTAAGGGGCAAAATCATTAAACTATTGTGGCTCCCTTATCTTGTGTGTGTGAGTGTAAATTGCTAGAAACAATTTGAACGGTACTATAGCTTCAAGGGTACTTTAACAAGGTTAATATCCCCCTTCGCTCACTCTTCACCGTACCGCCGCAATTGTGGTAACTCTATTATTCCATCATTCCGCCTACGACGATACTACGTGGCCGAAGCTCGGCAGCATAAACGTCTTACGCCGACTTTAAAATACTATCTTCTTCTATTAAAATTATATTTACATTTGTACATTATGTTTACCAAGAGAGATTAGAACTGTTTAGAAGAGGATTTGATATGGCTGATAATCCTTCGACCTATTTATACAGTATACCGTAATGTGCATCATATTAAAAATAAACGGTATACAAAAAATATTCAAATTAACAATGACCAATTCCATCGGAAAGCCTGACAACTCGCAATTTCTTTTAGAAAATCTAGCACATCTCGCGAGAACTCTAACCCAGCCAAAGATCAGTCTTACCACGCATCGAACCGTCTCGAACCATCTCAAACGCTTCCCAAAGTTCTTAAGCGGCCCATACACCTCAAACACTACCGCTCGCACACTTGGATTGCGCCTTTCTTAAAAGTGTCACTGCGGTATCGTTCCCATAATCAGCACCGGTCACGGGCGGATCAAGCCGATCATTTTGGAGGAGGTCATCATAGATTATTGTTAAATGATAAATATTTGTTATTAAACTATATTATTTTTGTAGAGTGTAGATGATACTATACAATAATATTTTTAAATAATTACATAATTCTAATTAATATTGAAAGAAAGAAATATTCAAATTAATTTTGCCTAATAAAAGAAGGAAACAAACGAAAACTCTCGGCCTTTTGGGGGGGGCGTGGCACCCTGCCCCCCTGGATCCACCACTGGCTCTAGTGAGGTAAAAATGAGGCGACAGATTTACAACGCATTGCAGCGAGACAGTCTTTCCTGTGGATGCGCCGCTTTACTCGCCCCCTAGCACGTTTTCGCGCGCAGCCCTTGAGCGCTAAGAACTGCTTGCAACGGAGGGGCGCCTCGCGGGCTGTAGTGGGCGAGTGCAGGGGCAGACTGCACTTCGCGCGTGAAGTGCTTCGGATCAAGCGGGGGGAAGGTATGCAGGGGTTTCAAAATTTGCCTTGCATCCGCAATTCCTTCATACGGGCCGTCAGTCTGTGCAAGAGCCCATTGTTGTGTCTCGAATGAAATGAGACAGGCAGCCGGGTGTCGAGGGGGCACTAATTGGGTTGATCCTTCTTTGCAACGTGACCTAATAATCCCAACGATCCCAAAAGACTCCGAGAGTACTGCAAGAATGACGATGGTAGGTTAAGATCTGAACTGGATTGGGGTGTCATAAGAAAGAAGGGGTCTCTCTCATTACATGTCGTGCTCAGTGTAAACGCTGTCCAAGAAACGAATATTTATAACGAAAATCACACTATGGTGTAGAAAACTTGAGTATGCTTGGCTTTTCTTTGCTTTGATATACTCTACACATAAGATAAACTCTCTAAAACAAAAGACACACAAAGTTATTTGAGTTTCCTTACAATGTTTACATTATGTTTATGGGTATGCATGAATGATAATAAAAACTACAAAGAGATTAATATTTTAAAAAGATATTAATATTTTAACGTTCTATTAATTAACAAAAATATGAACAATGAAGGGTAAAGGAAAATTATTATTCGTTCTATTTTCTATTTTGTAAATTAGCCGAAAAAATCTATATACACAAAACACTTCGAGTTTTCGTCCAGAAAGAAATTTGAACTTCCTTCTCATCCAAAAATTAGAGAGTGTATTCCACGAACTCCGGCAACAGTTTGAACCATGTGTCCCTTTTTCAAATATATTCAATGATTATAATTTTTGCTAATTAATTACGTTTGTAAATTAAGATGGCTATCAATATTTTATTATATAGAAAATTTAAATTTCCAGATATTCGTAAATATAAAATTTTTCAGTTACACAAGAGACATTTTTGAACTTTCATGCAAAGGATATGATCTCATTATGTAAGTAAAAACTATAAAGTACAAATGTTATAATCTGCATTCATTGTGAATAGTAGTTGTTTTGTTCTAAAATTTGTAAACCTCTCTCATTTCATTTGTCTAACAGAATAAGTATTGAACAACATAAAGCACACACATTTCTTTAGTAATTTTTCTACAGTTCTTCCCTTCAAGTTGATCTAGCTTTTTAATAATAATAATAATAATAATAATAATAATAATAATAATAATAATAATAATCTAATATACCAAAAGCTACTCATATTATAAACTGGATTTCAGGTTTTCGGTTACATCCAGTGCAGAAGCTGTGATAACAACACAACGAATAAACTATTAACATGAAAAATTGAACTTCAATCATCATAAAGAGTATGACCTATCAATATATCAAGAAAACCTTCCGATGATTTTGTAACCCATCCCATACATTTTTTCAGATAGTAAATAACACGATAGAAGATGAGAGTATTAGGCCAGGAAGGCCTAATTACACGAGACGAGAAACTAAACGCGACAATGCCCCTTCGACACTTTCACCTAACCAAAACTTATTTGCATGTTTCGTAATAGGAACATCTTGTTAGGTTAAAGGTTCATGTTAGTTTGCATCTTACAGATTGTTGGGCTCTGAAAAGAACCTAATGAAGGTGACCTGTTGATTAAATTAGCTTGTGCTCTCATACCTTGTATCCAGCATTAAAAATGACTGTAGTTTCTTAAGGTTGTTAAGTGGCAAGGAAAATAAGTACAAAAAAGCCCCAAACTTGAGATAATGGGCTTGTTTATTATCGAGATAAAGAAAATCAAATCAGAAAGCCGTCATTGCTACTAATTAATTATAAAAACTGTCAGCGACCATAACATATTTTTTTGTGTTGTATATGGAATAGAAAGGCAGAGCGAAATTGCTAGAAATACGGAAGTCAAACATAGTAATTCAAATCGAGAGTACTGTTGGTTTAAATTTCCGAAATTCGTGTTGAAGGTCGTGAAGCTCTATTTCCAGTAGTCATAGGCAAAGTTTCTGAAAACAATGAAATGAAAAATGTGTCTCTTTAAATTTTTAAAACAATGTTTGTTTAAAAAAACACGAGAAGTAGTTTTCTCCAGACGCTGTACCTGATGAAGCAGATACACCAGATTTCGAAACGGTGTGATAGAAAATGAAAATAAAATATTCACGTAAAAGAAACTGATTGTCTGTAATATATCACGAAACTTCATCCCAATACAGTACTATATTATATTGACAAACATGTAGAAGAATTTTAAAATTAAATTAAGGTTTGGTATATCTTATGACAATATTATTTACCAATCTTCTCGAAATAATGTTCACGTTCAAATATTTCAAAAAAAAAAATTGTTAATTTGGTCTAATACATGCTTCCCATTTCCAAATTTAAATACTAATGATATTGCATTTACCAATTTCAACTTAAAAAACCGTAAATGTTGAACACTTTGCAACTCAATATTTTCATAAACAAAAATCTATTAACTTATTTTAAAGTTAAAATCAAAAATACAGCCCAAACCTCAATAGGGTTGATTTCCCTTTGCAACTCAAAAAAATCAACATCATCTTCTTTTCACCTTATTTTGTAAAAGAACAAAAACTCAGAGCATTCAATTACTTCCTTAAATATTCACTACGTACAATTTTCCAGCACCTTCGAAAGAGCATGTAGCACAAACACTTTCCACGCGAAATATCCCTTTTGTCCACAGCGCCACGCTGGGCCAGGCGAGCGCTCTTCCGAAGCCCTCAAGGGCTCCATGGACCCTCCTCTCGGAAGCTCCTGCGCGGCATCGCCTGTTCTTCCTTCGCCCTCCTCCCCTCTCGCCTCGCGGGCCATCGCCCGGGGCGACGGCGGAGGCGGAGGCAGAGGCTGAGGCGGCGCCCTTTATTTAGATAAGGCGACGCGGCGCCCCTGCTTCCGATTGGATTGTCCGCCGTTCTCCCCGCGCGCCGGAATAACACGGCCCGAATCATAGGCGCCCGCGCATTCTTTAGGAACTCCGCGCGGATAACCTGGCGCCCTCCTCGCCCAGCGCGCTGCGCGTCTATCTAGTCTCCCTCTGGCACACGGAACTCTTGGACCTTGGCTGCTACAGTACGATTTTTCTAAATTTGCCTCCCAATGCCCGTCTTCACGATGGACTACGTCACGGTACTTCGCGTCTAAGTCGTGCCGCTAGATATCGCATGATCGCGACCGTATCAAGCAGTGCTTGCGATCATGCGACATCTAGCGGCAAGACCGAAAATATATGCTAAATGCCGTGTGATATTCTATAGTGGCCAAAGGGGTTTGAGAGGCAAAGTTATAAAAATCGCGCTATAGGAAAACGGCGCAGGGTATTAGTACATTATGAAACGATGATGAGTATTAATACACGAGTGTGATATTCGAGTGTGATATACACGAGTCGCTCGTTCTTCGCTCGTATCGTAAACTTCACACAGTGTATTAATATCCATTACATCGAGTTTCATACGGTATTTTTTCTACAACTTTTATAAGTTAAACTTTTACATTGAATAGTTTCGTGGCAGTTGATTCAGCCAAGCCTACCTAGCGGACAGCTCCCTAACCATACCCTCGCATGCTGGTGCAGGTGGCTGTGGTTACCAGTCCGCCTGTGAGTGAGTACTACGCTAATCAAATAGGATCAAAGTGAAATTAGGATACAATTTAATAAAAATATTCCAAGGAAAAATACTAATTATAAAAGAAAAGCTTAATATAATATCAAATGTAATTTTAATGTACACAATCGAACGAAACAATTACTAGAATGATTCTCAATGATTAATTTTCAATACTTGGTTTGTAAACTTCTTTGTGATTGGTCAAGAACCTGTATCATAATGAAATCTGTATCGGAATGAGTATTATTGTGTAACTGGTTGCAGCCATCAAATGACAGCTTTGTACAATGGGAGTAGAAAAACTTTATTATGATGCCAGCGATGAATTTATTTTAACTACACTAGGTGTAGGTACAAAGTTTGATGGATAGACGATTATGATATAATGTATATGATAAATGATATGATATGAATAATTGTGATATGAATTGTAAGGTAAACGAATGACCCTCTAGAAAACCGGTCGCAAAACCCACTGTGCTACCGAGACATGGAGTGGCAAATATCAAAGTTCCTGGCTATTAACATAGGTCGCTCTGTACATGAGGTTTCAAATCCAATTTTTGAATAGTTGTCATAGTTATGATTGTCGCGGAAAGGTTTTTCAGTGTCACTACTTGAAGTACCGCTGGTCAGTACTTTTACTTTCCCGTATACGTACGTATACACGGAGTGATATACGTAGTATAGGGAAAGTTATGTAATGCTGCGCGAAAAAATGGCTAATTTTCGGCGAAAAAAAATTAATTGCCGGGGCCGTGAAAAGGAAAAAGTGGATAAAACCAGTCGCTAAATTAAGAAAAAATCCCTTAACACGTGCTGTAGCCAGAAACCCCTGTTTTGTGGGTCCTTGATACCGAAAAACCAATTGAAAGGAAAACGTCCGTCTGTCTGTCCGTTCGTCTGTCCGTTCGTCTGTCCGTTCGTCTGTCCGTCTGTGAACACTGCTAGAGCCTAAACCATACGTACGATTTCTTCCAAAATGGATATTCCCCGGTCGATCTGATTCTAGTCGAAGCTTTGAGATTTTGAAAAAGATTCTTCAAAATTTGAGGGTACTTTATATGAAGCCCTCCGGGGATTTTCAAAATTTTCTCGAAAACGGCTCCAATTTTTTTTTGATTTTGCACCGTATGCTGCGTTATTTTCCTCTTCAGTGTCAGTTCTTCTTTTGGACGTACATCTTCAATCTTCTCTGCTGTACAAGGATCTAATCTGATACTCACCTTTATTATTTGTCTTCGTTTTACTATTCAGGAGTGTGCAACTTCTGAATACCAAATTTTACTATTCAGAGTTGTAGTTGTCAATTTTTTGAACAAATTTATATAAATAAATCTTCTTTGGTGAAAGACGGCTTGCTACCAGAACCACATGACTACCATGTTTTCGTCTTTACTCCACTTCCTCCATTTTCCAGATAGACGGCATTAATTCCCTGGGCAAATCCGGTAATCAGTTACATTTCTGGAATAATAGAATAAGTGCAAGAAGGAATGGGCAATATGGAACGTCAAACCAAAAAGTATGACAACTCATCGAGCTCTCTAACCGCGTAGAGATGTCGACAGACTAGCTCGCCCGCTGATCAGGAGGACGGAGACGGCTGACGATAAACGAGACAAGGAGAAGGCTGAGTAACTTAGCATGGCAAGTCGCTCCAAGGACATAATTCCAGAATCGTTGAAGGGAAGGTGGGCAGAACTTTCAGATGGAGATGGCTGCGGGTTGGCTTCCTTAAGAAAGAGAATGAAGCTCTCTTCCTTGCAGACAAAGAACGAACACCAGGGAGTGAAGCCATTTAAACCAAAATAGATGAGACTATAGAGAAATGCAAATGCAGGCTTTGCATTCAAGACGAAATAATTATCTAATTAGTGCCTGAAGCAAGATTGGTAATAGAGATTACAACAATGCCATGAGTAGATACTATTCTACGTAGTAATCTACGTAGAATGCGATACTAGCATACGAATTGGGAAAAGACACCAAAGTTGAGCTCTGATCACATACTGCGTAGTAGATGCCTCTGAGATCCTCGTATAGGAGTATCAATCAGTCAAAACGCTGCGAATTGTGGTATATAGGATATCAATAAGCCTTATATAAGGTAGAAATAATTGATCATATCGTCTTCGCTTTTCCAATTCTAGCAAAGAAAATGAAAAGACGCGATAACCTGTGTATTTCCCATTGGAAGATCTGTAATTGCGTCAATATACAAAACATGTGCTACAATTAGTACAAACGCCCACTAAACCTGAAACGTCTATTTTAATGTATACAAGACTATAGGTCAAACAAATCCATACTGGTCGTAGAAAGTAAATAAACTGGATAATATTTAATCGGATTTTAGATAAAAAACGAAATTACTTGTAGACGTTGCTGTTCAATGCCATTACAACGTCTTACCAGGGAAGGAGAGAAATGTTGAATACAAAAGTTGGAAATAGAGATCAGCAGGACGTGGGGCGTAAAACAACATCATACGGATAGTTTTAGGAGTAGTGGATTTCCAGGCACCTCCCCTAATAGAGCTCTGCTCAGCCTAGATCATCTCTAAGTTCTCAAATGGTCTTCCGATATGTGTGGTCTTGTGGTGCATGTAAGTATAAGTGTGTGTGGAGGACAATGATGAATAAAGATTGCGAGCGGCCCGATACGCATTGGTTAAGGTACTGATTGCGAATTCGCTTCGTGTTGATCGAAAAATCCACGTAAAAATTACCGATCAGAGCAGACGGTTGGTAGTAGTCTCGTCCTTTCCAGTCCCTAGCTGTACAATTAGTGGCGAATATCTGCCACTGTCGGGACTGGAACCTTCGGATCTACTGGCCAGCAACACTGCAGTAGCAACGGTATATTTTTTTTATTTGAGATGGCGTCAACTACTAGGTCACTAGCGACCACTATCGGATTTAACGTTACGCTATGAAACGATATGGTGATGATTGGGGGTGAAAGGACGAACACATACAACCATGCCCGAGGCGGGACTCGAACACACGACCCCTCGGTCCGAGGTCACCACGACACTACTGCCTTAGTGATCTCGGCTGCGGGGTCGACAGCAACGGTATTCTTCTTCCTGAATCATCACTGATGGTGACTGCGATTGATTAAATTACACTGATTCTGAAATACTCTCAAATAAAAGACTAAGACGAACAGCATCCGGGTGTCGAACCGACTCCGTCCTCCAGAGGGTCGCGCAGCGCGTCCCGTGCTTCCGAAGGGTCTCCTAATTCCGCGACGGCGCCGGAGCTGAGATGTAAATTAAATTGTCTGCGCTGCCCCCTCGCCCCCCCCCGCCTCCGCGTCCTCTTTCGCTCTCGGAGGGGGCGTGTCCATTAGCGCCCCCTGTCGCGTGCTCCCCCCCCTGCTCCCCCCCTTCCCGGGCGAAGCGCAATGAAGCGACCTGTTAGAAAGTCGCAGGCGCAGCGATTCTGCATGTCTTAGGTCCGCCCCGCCCCGCCCCCGGGCTCTCTCTCCTGTATTTATCCGAAAGGGAAAAGTAGATTGGCAATGAATGTGCAGTATCTTTTAAATGTCTCCCTTTCGCGATATGCACGCGTTGACTTTGCAGGGAAGACATAAAGCGATTCTTTGTAATTTGGTAATGTTACTCGACTGCACCTGGCTCTTTCCGTTTATGCGTTCGCGTCAGTTCTATACTGCAGTGTTACGTCGTTACCTGAATTCTGTTTTAGATACTGCCGATGGGTGCTATAACATTTCAAAAGAGAAAAGACGTAAACGAAAATAATTACTTCCCTTTCTAAAACTGAAAATTTCATTTTGATTATATTGTCTGAAAACTGTGAAGCCACACTTTGTTTCATTTTATCCACTGAGATAAAATTTGAGAACATAAGACATTAAATTTAAATTTAAATAATAGTTACAAAACTAATAATATTAATGTTTTTTTTATAAAACATCGATGTAAATTTGTACAAACACCAAAATAACGGGTTAAATTTTTATTGAAATGTTAATTAATTAACATTTTTCAAATTAAAAATATGTTTCGTAAATTTTTAATTTTAGATATTGCAAATGCAAATCATTTGTTAAACATCACTACAGTTTGATCAGTAATAGAAAAATCCCTTTGTTAACTCAATTTTTTGTTCATTTTATGATAACAGCACGACAGAGCAAGTAGATCGAACCGTATATCACTCAACATGACATTAATGGCTTCGATAAGCGACTTCAAACACTGTTCCAGCTCGTCATTCACTTGCCGAATTTCACAGGTTCCGATAAAATGAAAGGCACGTGACTGAAGACCCATCGTCAAAAAACTAGAGTAGACAAATAGAACGATGATACAAATTGTAATGAATGCTTCTCCCTGTGAACAACATCGCTTTCCCTTTCCTCATTTTCGCCCTTCCCATCTCCTCATTACATCCGGTGAATCTTCCGAAATTAATTCGAGAACAGACTTGTTATGTTTCAATGGTAATTACCTAGGCGACACGTGCTTCTAGCGCTTCTGTTTGCTAATGTGAGGTAATTTCGACAAAAGCGAGTCGGACGCGCAATGGTACGCAGTGCGGCAACAAAGCGAGAGCGGCGACACGTCGGACAGAGCGAGGGCGGGGAGGGGCGGAAGGGATGCGTGGCCGGGGGCGAGGCGGCAGATGCGAGAGAGAGTGGTGGTGGGGTGGGGTGGGATGGGTGGGTGGAGGCGTGGAGGGGCTGAGGGATGGGTGGCCGGGGGCGAGGCCGCAGATGCGGGGGAGAGTGGTGGTGGGGGTGAGTGGGTGGAGGCGGGAAAAGGTGGGGTATAGTGGCGGGAAGGGGTCGGAGGGGTGGTTGTAATGGGGTATTGGGGCTGGGAGGTTGGAGAAGTGGTGGCGGGAAGGGGCTGGGGAGTGGTGACGGGAAAGGATGGGAGGGTTTGTGGTGGGAAGGAATGGTGAGTGATGGCGAGAAGGGTGGGGAAGTGGTGGCAGAAAGGGATTGTTGAAAGGTGGAAGGAAGAGATTGGGAGTGGTGGCGGGAAGGGTGCAAGGGATGGTTGAGGGAAGGGGCGAAGGAAAAGGGGCGGGAAGAGATGGGGGAGTGGTAACGGGAAGGGTGGAAGGGATGATTGTGGGAACGGGCGAGATTATTGGGGCGGGAAGAAGTTGGGGAGGGGTAGTGGAAGTGGTGGGAGGGACGGTTGTGGGAAGGGGCGGGTTAAGTGGGGCGGGAAGACGTTGGAGAGTGGAAACGGGAAGGGTGGGAGAGAGGGTTGTGGGAAGCGGCGAGGAATGTGGGGTGGGAAGAGGTAGGGAAGTGGTAGCGGGAAGGGGTGGGGTGTGGTAGCGTGGAAAGCTGAGAAGTGATAGAAAACGTTGGTGAGGCGGGGAAGAATTGCAGGGGGGAGGAAAGGGAGTTTCTGGCGGTGGTGGGCAAAGGGAAATGGCAGGTCGCTCTCGCGGGAAACGGGGGTGACTGGATGAGAGAGTTATTGTACGCGTGCTCTGTATGTAGCAGCGCAGGCGGCGACGCAGACTAGAGAATACAGCAGCCAGCGCTGCCAGCGATGTGAGGATGTCGCTGACGAGTAGTAACTTGTTTGCCGGAATGATGAAGTTTATGGAATAACGGAGGTGCATGAACTAGCTGGGAACATTAGAGTGCGCTCTGGATGACAGAACTATTGCACATACGAAACTCTGAAATACCGGTTTAACAAAAGAGTATATTTAACTAACTTTTTATAAGTTTTGATTTAATATGAAATATTTAACTAATTCTATCGAGGAAAAAAACAGTTCTAAGAGACAGAGGTGTAACAGAATATCTGGATGATCATTCACGTGCGATAACAATTTTTCTGCACAATGCAAACAATCCAGAATTGACCAAATGATAGAAAGAAATATAGAAGTCGATAACGAGATATTGAAAGGAAATCGAAATTGTATGCGAGAAGCATATGTAACAAGAAACATGATTCAGCATTCGGTGGCAAAATAAAAAGACCGTTGTTGGAAAAATAACATGACCTTTGTTAGAAAATAAGAAAAGCTATCTAGTATCTTTCCGAAACGGTTAATCAAATGTTGAAAATTATGTGGGATTTGCAATAAAGTTCGAATTACAATTTCTGTCTATGTGAGCAATTGATTCTTTAGAGACATAGAGATTGAAAATAAACGGAGAACATAAACTAGAGAGAGTACAAGAATTACTGGATGCAAAGAGACCAGTTTTCTATTCTGCTGTACTTAATATAATTGTTGAAAACCTCTTTTAGGCGACTTTTAACGTAAATTTGGTGATACATAAAATTATTTAAAGACATTAGAACGTGGAGGTGAAAATAAATGAGTAATACAAGAAAATTTACAAATTCGGTATATGATGGCTATGATTGGGTTGACGAAAATCAAATGTAAATATTACGACACTAATTACAGGACTCATGTGTATTCGAGACTGAATGGGACGATGATAATTAGACGTTGAATGCTTATGCTAGCGAATGAACACAGATACGATTTGGGACATATCTGATTTTAGAATATAAAATTTTATTAGATTTCATCAGATGGAGTAATCAAGGATCATTCCATATTAAATCAACACAGTTTTAATTACAATTTTACCTCACCATTTTAGATTCAGATGAAATTTGACATATAGGTCACGTTAAGTAAATATTGTGCATTTTAAATAAGTAAGTAACGGAGTAAGTAAATATTGTGCATTTTAAATAAAGATTACCATATGAACCCATAGCAGTCCCATTTTTAAACTTGCACCATCAGTTTGAATATATACAAGGATTATTTTAGAATTTTTAAATTTTTTTAAAGATGAGCATTTTGAAAAAACTCAAAATCAAAATTTTAAATTCAAATTTGAAAAACTTTTTGAACGCAACTCCTATTGAGTTGTATATCATATAAAAGGCCATAAAGAAAGTTGAAAAATCAGTCTCGCTCTAGCCGCCGAGGTGTGAGCATCGTAACCGAGGCAGCTCTTATCGTGGACTGTTGAGGCCAAACCTACAGTTTAAGTGAATGGTTTGAGAGTACGCGAAGGAGATCGATACTGATTTTGCTAATTTATCGTGTGATTTTACCATTGGTGACGAAGTGCTTCGTGAATTGTGAGTGAGTGTAAAAAATCTCCCCTTGTTCGGTGCTCGGCACCGGGCACAAGCTCCACCATGGCATCAACCTCAGGAAACCAACACCTACCGATGGCTCAAGTAAGAATTATGCTACAGTAACCGCAGCGAACCTTTTCCCCAAAAAAGAAAACGCAATTGTTATAGACTCTGTCAACCAAGCTCCAACCTTAGATTTCATACAAGTGCTTGCCCAAAAAATCAATCCAGCCCATATAAGATTTGTGTCAAAAATTTCAAATAATAGGCTGTGTGTATATCTCGCCACTAAAGAAGTTGCTGACGAACTTGTTGAAAAACACAAAAGTATAACAGTGTGTAGGCAAGAATTCCCTATAAGACCCTTAATATCCAGAAATAAAAGAATAATACTTTCAAATGTGAGCCCTAGTATACCGCATGCGCTTATTGAAAATAAGCTATATTCGTTTGGCATTAAAACAGTAACACCAATGTCATTTCTTAGAGCAGGTTTTTCTAGTCCAAATCTAAGTCATATACTAAGCTTTCGTCGACAAACATTTATTAGCCCAGAAGATGAAAGCAAACTACCTGAATGTTTTCAAGTAATTTTTGAAGAAGTACCACACTGGATTTACATCACATCGGATACCCCTACGTGTTTTCAATGTAAACAACAGGGTCATTTAGCTAAAAATTGCCCACAAATCAATCCAGATTTTGTGGAGATAAATCCAACATCCAATACCATATCACAAACTCCCATCATAAGCACACCCCAACACGTTGCCTTTCATTCTACTACATCCGCCCCTGCACAAGTTGAAACTATAACCGTTTGCAAAGAACCTCATATTCAAACTCCAAAATCAGTCTCAGTTCCTGTAACCTCGACGAAGGCCGCTACCACCGATAAGCTCACAGCAAGGACAGGTCGACAAAAGTACCCCAGCAAGAATGAAAAGACCTTTATCTACTACCGACTCAATCATTACGTCAGTAAACCAGTTATCTGAAAGCGATATGAGTCTACAGACTACAACTCTGGATCAGATTCAGAAATACAAAACCCAGAAGAATTTAGTACATCACGAAAACCTAATGCGGGAAAGAATCCAAAGAAATTAAAATCAAACCAGATAATAGTCAAGATAATTTATGGGCAGACACAAAAGCACTAGTAGAGAAAATGTTACAAAGTATCCACTGTCATTCAACCAATTAATAAACTTTTTCGATAAAACAAAAGGAAACTAAATTCACAGTAGACATTGCGAAAGATTTCACAAATGACCTTTCCCCCCTAATAGCAATGCTAAGAGAAATTTATCCCACCTTACGTGGTAAAGGTCTAAAAAATAGATGTTCAAGAATTATTAAAAAACTGGAGGCCTCGAAAGATACTTCCCATGAATTAATTGATCATTCATCGTCGGATGAACCGTAACTAGAAACCAAGCTCAACCAAACACATCATGGACATTGTTCAATGGAATTGTAATGGTTTTCTATGCAAGACTTCCACATCTAAAACTCTTAATTAATAACCTTAATCCACAAATTTTATGTATACAAGGAAACCAATTTCAAAAACAATTCCAATGCAAAATACGAGGATATAGAACATCCTTCTACAATAGAGGCAAGCACAAATCGCTAGTGGAGGGGTAGCAATTTTTACAAAAAACGAAGTATTCATTCAAGATATTCCTCTTCAAACAACGTTAGAAGCAGTAGCAATCAAAGTCAGAATAAATTGTACTATTACTATCTGCAATATTTATCTACCAAATAGTATTTCATTAAATATTGCTGAACTAGATAACATCCTCGCACAACTGCCAAAACCGTTTATAATATTAGGAGACTTCAACAGTCATAGCAACCTGTGGGGTTCCACAACTGCAGACAGAAGAGGAAAATTAATTGAAGAATGGTTAGACAATCATAATGATTTGGTCATACTCAATACGGGAACGCCGACCCATTTCAACGTTAGTAACGGTACAGAAAGTGTCATAGATTTAAGCTTCGCGTCCACAGATATTGCAACAAAACTTTCATGGGCTTCAATGCAAGATCTATATGACAGCGATCACTATCCTTTATCCATAAACTGGTCAATCCAGCAACAAAAAATAGAACAAAGAAATCGCCCTAAATGGATAATAAACAGAGCTAATTGGCCTCTTTTTCAATATATTATCAATAATAATATTAACAATCTTAAAGTGCTAGATTCGCCTCAACAATATGAAATCAATATGATAGTTGGTGAGTTTATCACTTGATTACAGAAGCAGCCAAGCAGGCAATCCCCCAAACTACAGGAAAAGTAATGAAACGTCAAGTACCATGGTGGAATGAAGAGTGTACAAACGCTATAAAAGAAAAGAAAAGAGCGTTCAGGAAATTTAAAAAAAGCAAAACAATAGAAAATTGTATTTCCTACAAGAAAGCAAGAGCTAAGGCCCGCTTAACACTTAAGACCACAATGGTCCAATCATGGCAACAATTTACGTCATCCATCACGAATAAGACAGCAATTTCTGAAGTGTGGCACAAAGTCAAGATAATTAGCGGATCAAACACATATCACCTACCTAGAATGCTAATTGACAAGAATGGAGAAAAACAATTCTGTCCAGAAGCCATGAGTAACTTACTTGCTGATTCCTTTGCTAAAAACTCTAGCAACTCAAATTACGAACCAACATTTTTAGCACAAATTGCATCGTCTTCTACCCCTACTTGGAACTCAACAAAGAACTATTAGAAAACAATGAGGATCAGTATAACCAACCATTCCACATGCATGAGCTTAGCTATGTACTAAACAAGAGCAAAATTCAGCACCAGGGCCGGACGACATACCAAACAGTTTTCTTAAGAATCTCCCAGAGAATGGACCTAAAATATCTTTTACAAATATACAATAGTATTTGGACAACCCATACCCTTCCTAACCAATGGAGAGAAGCCATCGTAATTCCTTTCCCTAAACCTCTTAAAGACCATTCAAACCCAGTGAACTTTCGTCCCATTTCGTTAACCTGTAATATATGCAAGATACTAGAAAAAATGGTTAACAATCGATTGAGATGGACCCTGGAAGAGAAAAATCTGATATCACAGTATCAAAGTGGCTTCAGACCACTCCGGTCAACAAATGATCATTTAGTCAGTATAGACACAGAAATATGTGACGCCTTAGCTACAAATCAACATGCTATTTTAGTCTCTTTAGACATTGAAAAAGCATACGAGATGGTATATAAAAAAAGACTCCTAAATATCCTTTCTGATATGGAAATAAAAGGTAATACACTAGCTTTCATAAATAATTTCTTAAGTCACAGATATCTCAAAGTAAGATTACAAGAAAAAACATCGAAAGCTGTAGAAATGATCAATGGACTTCCGCAAGGGTCAGTACTTAGTGTTCTCCTGTTTCTCATAGCTGTCAACGAAGTCAGTACATTAGTAAAAGGCCCAACTAAATATTTTTTATTTGCAAGATGATATCACCCTTCTGTGCACTGAAAAAATATTCAGTTAACTGCTAAAATAATCCAAGAAACATTAAATAAAATTGACAATTGGGCTAGTTCTACAGGATTTATTATTTCCAAACTAAATCTGAATTCATAGTATTTACCAGAAGATCCCATGAACAGAATGCAAAAATTACGTTGGAAATTGGGAATAAAGAAATAAGAAGATCAAATACCTGCAAAATCCTTGGATTAGTGTTTGATGCTAAACATACATGGAAACATCATGTTGCAGCTCTAAAAACCGATTGCAAAACAGACTGAATATCATAAAAATGCTAGCATGTAAAAAATGGGAGCCCAGTCTGATTCTCTAATAAAAATTTATAAAGCCCTAATACAATCTAAACTCGATTATGGGTCAGTGGTGTATAGCGCAGCAGCCAAAACACTACTGAACACTTTGGATCCCATTATCCACAGTACATGTCGCATAAGCTTAGGAGCCTTCAGAATTAGCCCGTGTACCAGCCTTCTAGCAGAGGCAGGTCTCATGCCACTGGAATTGCGAAGAAAGCTACAATGTTTAAAGTATGCATATGCAACATTCAGCATACCTCCAAACCAAACAAACGCATATATCTTCAACTCCCCTAAAACAGAAATGTATAATGTACATCCAAATTTTCCAAAGCCTCTGAGAGAAAAGACTTCCCTTATACCTTAACGCTCTAAATATAAATAAACCCTCATATTCCAAGAAGCTATCACCCCCATCCCCCCATGGCACTTATTCAATCCCACCATAAATCTTGAGTTTAATCAACTTCCACACCCTTTCTCACAATCTGAGACCCTCTTTCCCATTTATTGCTGAATATGAAGCAAATTCAATAATCACTTAAAGATCTACACAGATGGGTCAAAATGTAATGGTAAATGCGGTTGTGCTATAATTTCAACCACAGAGGGTACTGAAGAAATATTTCGACTACCTGATTTCTATTCAATTTATTCCTGTGAAGCTTGGCAATCCTAAAAAGTATTGAAACCATTCTGCAAATAAAGTAAATCCAAACATACTTATCTTCTCTGATTCCCTGTCCTCATTGAGAGCCATAAATAAAGATATACAAAGAATATCTATATACAAAAAATACAAAAACTACTGTATGATCACCATGAGGCAGGAAATCAAATAGTTCTTACCTGGATTCCTTCCCACAAAGGCATTATAGGTAATGAAAAAGCAGATGAAGCCGCAAAAAGAGCAACAAAATTACCAAATATTGACAATAATGCTTATGGTTCATATGAAGATATTAAAAAGCTTTTAAATCTCAAATAGTTAAATACTGGGACACACAATGGAAGAACATAACATCTAAACTGCATCTCGTTAGGAGATCAATAAATGAATCTCCATTTCCACATAAGTTGGTTAACAGGAATAATCAGGTTACTATCACCAGACTCAGAATAGGTCATTTCAAAGCCAGTCATGGACATCTTATAAAAAATCCGATCCAGAACAATGTCCTAAGTGTGGAGCTAGAATTTTTTCCCACATCTGCTACTTGAATGCCCAGAAACCAACACTCAAAGAGCAGCAATGAAAATCAATGGCAATTTATTAGACCTTCTTAATACCATAGAGAAGTGTGATCAAATTATCAAATATTTAAAAGTAACGGAATTTGACAAACTAATATAGAACCGCATAGTGAAATGAATGGGATACCAAGTAAGGGGCTTATTTACTAAATTGTGGATATGAATATATATATGTGTATGTGTTGAATGTGAATGTATATGTATGTATATGTTTATTATATGTATGTATCTGTATATATGTATATGTAAGTCTATGTATATGTACTTTGACATATTGTAAATAACATTTGCTATTCTGTGTACTGAATTTAAATACCTCTATGTATAATTCTGTCCAACGGGCAAATTGATAGATGAAATGACCACTTAAACCCACAGAAGTACAAATTAGAGCATTGTACTGGGAATAATAGTAACTTAGGGATCTATTTAAAAACATGAAAGTTATGTAATCTAAATTTAAATTTTTCCTTTAAATTTTATTGTACTTTCCAGTAACATAAACTGAATTAATAAGCTAATATGGATTCTGAAATTGAGTATTAATTCCTAGGGATACAATGGATCTTTACATTGATTCAAACAGTTAACAACTGGTTCATATGAGGTTGCATTATTGTGTCAAGTATGTAATGTATTGCATGTATTGCTTCTATGTATATTTATGTATCTAAATATCTGACTAGTGTACTTGTGTATTACTGTGGTCGCTTATGACCCGAGCAGTTTAAAAGCGACCTAAAATAAATAAATTAAAAAAAAAAAAAGTT